>SSNR01000267.1:801790-816546 GCA_006937965.1 Callopanchax toddi | reverse complement strand
CTATATTACCTGTTAGCTAACCTCTACAGTTAGAACACTATATTACCTGTTAGCTAACCTCTACAGTTAGAACACTATATTACCTGTTAGCTAACTTCTACAGTTAGAACACTATATTACCTGTTAGTTAACCTCTACAGTTAGAACTCTATAGTACCTGTTAGCTAACCTCTACAGTTAGAACTCTATATTACCTGTTAGCTAACCTCTACAGTTAGAACTCTATAGTACCTGTTAGCTAACCTCTACAGTTAGAACACTATATTACCTGTTAGCTAACCTCTACAGTTAGAACACTATATTACCTGTTAGCTAACCTCTACAGTTAGAACACTATATTACCTGTTAGCTAACCTAATCCTGGTCTTTGAGGGCTGGTATCCATCATTGTTGCGGAAAGTTAACTTTGCTCAACTACCGCAGCCGCAGTGAAGGGTCAGATTGGACTCAATGTTTTTTAATCCTTGCGGAGTCCGCACCGCAACTGCAGTTGGTGTCAAGTAGTCTTTATTCAAAGAATACTTCTTGACAACGTGTGACAATCCTGCTGATTGATTCCATGTTGTGTCCTGATTTGTTTCTTTTTTGTTAGTCATCTTGGGTTATCCTGATTCATCCTTTAGTTAGAGTTATCGTGGGTTATGCTGACTCGTCTCTTTAGTTAGAGTTATCTTGGGTTATGCTGACTCATCCTTTAGTTAGAGTTATCTTGAGTTATCCTGACTCATCTCTTTAGTTAGAGTTATCGTGGGTTATGCTGACTCGTCTCTTTAGTTAGAGTTATCTTGGGTTATGCTGACTCATCCTTTAGTTAGAGTTATCTTGGGTTATGCTGACTCATCTCTTTAGTTAGAGTTATCTTGGGTTATCCTGAGTCATCTCTTTAGTTAGAGTTATCTTGGGTTATGCTGACTCATCTCTTTAGTTAGAGTTATCTTGGGTTATGCTGACTCATCTCTTTAGTTAGAGTTATCTTGGGTTATGCTGACTCATCTCTTTAGTTAGAGTTATCTTGAGTTTGCTTTGCTTCTTTTGTTTTACTAAAACTGGGATGCTACATTATCCACATTGAAACCGCTGATAAGCTAATGCTAAGCTAGTCAGCCTTCAGTCCTGATTAGTGATTTTATTCATTAAACGATGACATGTCTTTGTTATCGTTGTGGCCGAACATTAGACCAATATTTAGCGTTGATTGAATACTTTGGTTTTTGCAGTTTTGAATGTTTATCGTTACTTTTCCTGTTTAATGCCAAAACAGCCTCTGGTACTTTTGAATTGATTTCTGTGAGTGAGTCTAATTTCCAACTTATTGACCTAAACTACTTTGTTAAAGTATTAATACCTTTTCCTTAACTAAAACCCTTTTGAGTTTGTGTCGACTAAATCTGGACTAAAACTATATCAACACATACAGACATGACTAAAATGGGACTAAAACTAAAGTGGGTCTAAACAGAACACTGGTCAGGATTTCCCAGCACTGAACTACAGTGAGGACAGATAAACGCATCAGACTCATCTGAAAGAACTCAAATTAACAAAACGCACTTTAAAATGATGATCCCCTTCACACCCATGACCCAGGATGTAAAAACCTTTACTTGGATGGAGATCAAAATGAGCCTTCAGCAATGGAGCGTTCACTAACCCAGTCAAAATAATAGCTTTGAGTTTCAGATCAGTTGATTTAAACCGGTCATGGTGAATATCCGGTCATCTCGAACAACAGAACAAACATTCAAACCAATAAAATCATTTTGTTAAAATCAGAGCATGTTCAGGCCCTGGAGGAACCATGTTAGAACGGGAACTCTGGTTTTAGGTTTTCAGGCCTTAAACACATTAAATAAACCTATCTAAACCCAGCGGACGCGTTAGAACAGAACCAGACCGACAGTGAACGTTCCTATTAGAACCTCTCTCTGTACCGGGGAGATCAAACGTCCTGTAGGAGGGAAAAGAGAAAACCTCCAGACGGGCCGGTGAGTAACGTTCAGTAGAAACCACTCCCGGTAACACGACTTACATCGATGAAACGTGGAGCTTTAACTAACCTACCGGTAAATCTTTACACGTTATTTCAAAGTTAGCGGGGTTAACCGACCTGTTGAATCCCTCCCGGTGAGTTCCGCTCGGCCGTCTCGGTTTAGTCGTTATTTTTCTTCGCCAAACGGTCAGACTTGACGTCACGGGTTCTTACCGACGTCCTCCGGCGGTAAAACGGTGACTTTAGATGAATTTAACGGCTTTAAGTCGACCCGGTGCCGCTACGCAGCTGGCTGGCTCCCGCCTGTGATTTAAGTTTCACGTCACAGGGTTTCAGTTGAGGGGGATGTGTGTGTTTAAAGGAATTATGGGTAATGTAGTTCAATTGCGCAACATTCCATCAGAGGCGTTTAAAGGGCATCAAACTCTGAATAAACTTTTATAAATCATACAAAGTCAACACTGATATAATTACAGTTTGTAAAAATGTTAATTACCCAGCATCCTGTTCAAATTCTGTTAATAGTTAATCAGTTTGATGTCGTTTGCATACCACTAATTCCTAAAGGATTACATCACCTATAACCAAACAAGGCATTTCCGTCTGCTCTCTACTGGAAATGTGTTTGCAACACCGAAACTAGCGAGAGGCTCACTGGTCAGCAGCTCTTAGCCTTTAGCTGGAGTCACTAGCAGAGAAAACTAAACTAAGAAGATTTTAAAAAGTGCAACAGATTTAAATATGGGTTGAGAGAAAAAGTAAAAGAAAACGAGCGAAATGAGCGCTGGCACGTCGTCAACAGGAAGGGTGATTTTAATTTAAGAGCAGTTATTTCAACTATTATAAGACAGAATAGATGATTTCACCTGAAAACCTGAGTCCAAACGCAGAGACGCCTCCGGGGGGACAGCTGTGAGGGACTGGCCGGGACATGGCTAACTTATGGTTCCGGTTCTGGTCCTAAAAGTCGTTTTTGAGTCACCAGAGAGTCAAAAACATCCCCCGCTCCTCCTCCGTCCTCCTGTATGCTGATTGCTGAACAGAACCGGAAACGCTAGAAATCAAGAAAATACTACTTCCTTTATTGGTTTTCAAAATAAAATCACAGAATCTGACCTCCCCCCCCCCCCCCCCCCCCCCCCCCCCCCCCCCCAAAAAAAAAGTCCCATAACGTTGTTGCAGAGGTGGGTAGAGTACCCAAAAAATGTACTCAATGAGTAGCACTACTTCAACATATTTTTACTCAAGTAAAAGTAAAAAGGTGCTGTCCCAAAAAATACTTGAGTATGAGTAAAAAAGTATTTGGTAAAAAGTCTACTTGAGTACTGAGTAACATCCATCTGATTTTTTTTTAAATGATGTCATCAGACAGACAAAAATATAAAGTTTGGGGGAATTCTAGTGTCTTAAAGGCTAAAATTAAAAACACTGATACAAATACATAACATGATATCAAAACAAAACATTTTAAGCAGAAGAAACACTTTTCAAAGTATTTTTTGAAATATAATGACAAAATTTAATAGAGCTAGCTATGCGACTATAAAACTAGCTAGGTAGCCATCTATTTAGCTAATTTAGCAAGCTAGCAGTAGCTATGTT
The DNA here is from genome assembly GCA_006937965.1 of Callopanchax toddi. NCBI lineage: Eukaryota > Metazoa > Chordata > Actinopteri > Cyprinodontiformes > Nothobranchiidae > Callopanchax > Callopanchax toddi. Next base: position 812,954 of record SSNR01000267.1, on the reverse strand, counting down.
TATCTTTTGTGCTAGCTAGATAAAGACAGCTAGCTAGCTAGAAAATGAGAGTAGGAAAACAAAGCTGGTGCAGAAACATGTGGTCTCCTTTAATAAAGTGTAGTGTCTGGTGTATTCTTGTTAAAACATGTTTGTTTTTCTGTAAAGTTACTCGCAGTAAGTAGAGGATTCAGAGATTTTACTCAATAGGAGTAGTGATACTTAACAAAAATAATACTCAAGTAAGAGTAAAAAGTACGGTGAAGTAAAACTACTCATAAAGTAATTTTTTTTCAAAAAGTTACTCAAGTAACTGTAACTGAGTAAATGTAACTGGTTACTACCCACTTCTGCATCTAACCCTTTAAAAATAGTCACTGAAATTAAATTAAAAAAACAAAGCTTCTTTTCTTCTTCTTCATTTTGAACCAACATAAAACATTATAGACAACACATTCTGTAAGTTTTAATGTAGAAAAAAGCTTTAGGCCTTATTAAGCTTTGTTATAACTTATAATAACACTAAGTATGCAGTTATAATCCATAAGGACATTTTAAAAGATGTTTCCCCGTTTTTTAAATGAGTCAGTTGTTTTTTAAACATTTGTACTTTTGTTTTATTTTTCTTCTCTTTTTCTGTTTTTTAACATTTGTGTTTCTTTCTTACGATTCTGTTTCTGAATTGATTTTTCTTTTATAAATGTTATTACAGTAATCTACACCTAACAAACCTTTATGAACCACATTAATAAATAAAACCACTTTGTTCAGGGTTCACACACTTTTGCCAATTTAAGCACTTTAAAGACTTTTCAAGATTTTTTCAGAACCTTCCATGATTCTGTGAAAACAGGTCAGAAGGTTCTGTTGAATTTTGAAGGAATGTTTTTTTACTTGTTTTTTTACTAAAATCTACATCAGGATAAACAGAAATGACTAAAAACACCTAATGAAAAATGTCCTGGCATTAAATCACCTGGGCATTACATTATCTTTATTATTTATTAACTGATTTTCCTGCTATGGAACTCTGTTTTTAACACTTTGATGAATAAAAAGTACATTTTAAAATCTAAATTATGACATTCAATCTCATAATTATAACTAGCTCTTATAATTAAATTTGTATGTCATCATTATAAGATGGTATCTTATCATTTGACTTAGTAGCTCACAGGAACCTCATAAAGATGACTTTCTAAAAGTATTTTAACCTACTATCTCGAAGTCATTACTATGAAATACTTTATGTTTAGTATTTTACATCTATCTCGTAATTTTGAGATACCTCATAATTTTGAAATAGCATCTCGTAATTACAAATCAAAATGACACAAACTGGCTTGTAGACGTTTTTAACCATCAAAACAATGTTTCACTTGATTTCCTGAGAAATGTCACCATGTTTGACCAGTTTCAGGTAGTTTCAAACACAATTTAAAATCCAAGGATTTTCAAAACCTTGAAAACTCTAAATAAAAGCATTTTAAGGATTTCAAGCATCCTTAAAAACCCTGTTTGTTTTATATGCTGCCAAAGTGAAACCGAGGAATATTTTATAAATCCATTTTCCTTTTATGAACGTTTTCGTGATCGTATTTAAAAGTAAAAAAACATATATACAAATATATCCCATCATCCTAAAATGTAAAAAAACATGTCAAATTTTGCTCTTTAATATTATCCCTATAAATATGTCACTACCAGCTAAGAAAAAGGTTTATTAGTTTTATAAAATAACGGAAAATCTGAACCTGAATTCTACCAACAGACCTACAGTTGTTTTTCACTGACAGTAACTCAAACACACGACTCCGAAAATGTCAAGAATTTTATTTTTATCAGTGAGAAAATCAGTGAGAATAAAAAAGACAGAACTTCTCTAAAACATAGAGGAGCAGCAGGTTAAGCAGTTAGCATTAAAGTGATAATATGCTACTTTTTCATATTTTAAATCTTCTCCTTGAGCCAGTCTGTGCTAATCTGACTCTTTACAGAGTTAATGAAAAGTCACTTAGCCCCATCTGGTGGTTAGATCCAGAATACCACGATTGCAAAATCTCCGTCGCGTCACGGTACCCAGGAAGTCACGTGTCTCAGAGGGTTAGGCTAACCCAAAGTGGCTAGCTGTTATGCTAGCTCTGGAGTGTTTTTAGCTCATGATTCCTGATTTTTCCCATCTCTCCCTGCTTGAACACAGCTGATTTCTTTGAAGGAGTAAATAACCGCTCCTGTAGAAAGCTATGAAGGCTGAGGAGACATTTCAACAGGTAGATTTAGGCGTTTAGAAGCTGAAACAATATGCTAACTTGTGTAATGCAGTGATTTAAAACGGACACCAGAGGGCGCCCAAAACAAGCAAAACTGCATATTATCACTTTAAAAGTCCTGATGATGTAAAAGCTGCTCAGCAGTAATCATATAAAACATGTTCAGTCTGAATTCACACACAAAATACTTCATTTGTCTCAATATTCTGTTTCTAGTGGTTTGATGACAATTAAAACGATAAACAGTCCCTCGGACGCAGGACGTCACCTGAACATCAGACTATTTGTACTCTCCCCACACTCCCACCGCCTTGCCGTCCCACTCGGAGGTGGACAGACACTTGACAAAGAAATGTCCCAGGTCGTGTTTGGAGACGGCTCGTCCTCTCAGCATGTTCTCAGCTGCTTTGTAAGTCTCAGTCAGAGGAAGGTCGCCTGCACAGAGCAAGAGGTTTGATTTTCAAAAACCAGCTAAACGGTTCTAGTTTCAGTTGACAGAGTGGAGGAAGTGTTCCTCCTTAATAAAAAGATCTCAGTTATGGTCAACGCCCTACTGACCACCAATGTGAGGAGGCATCACAGCCACATAGTCCAGCCCTGATGTTTTCAGCACGGTGTACATCCTGTCATGGTCCTCGGTCACAGGAAGCAGGCGGGGTGGGACTTTAGAGCGATCCCACAGAAGGAATGCTGGGAGGGAAAAACAAAAACAGATTAGAATCCTCACCTCGCCTTCCTCCGCTTATCCGGGTCCGGGTCACGGGGGCAGCATACCAAGTCAGGCATCCCAGGCCATCCTCTCCCCAGCCAGGTCCACCAGCTCCTCAGCTGGGACGCCCAGGCGTTCCCAGGCCAAACTGAAGATGTATTTCCTCCAGCTTGTCCTGGGTCGACCTGGGGGCCTCCTGCCGGCAGGACATGCCCAGAACACCTCCCTGGGGAGGCGTCCAGGAGATGTCCTGACCAGATGCCTGAACCACCTCAACTGGCTCCTCTCTACATGGAGGAGCAGCGGTTCTACTCCGAGTCTCTCCCGGATGTCCGAGCTCCTCACCCTATCCCTAAGGCTGAGCCCGGCCACCCTACGGAGGAAACTCATTTCGGCCGCTTGTATCCGCGATCTCGTTCTTTCGGTCATTACCCAAAGCTCATGACCAGGTGAGGATTGGGACGTAGACCGACCGGTAAATCGAGAGCCTTGCTTTCTGGCTCAGCTCCCTCTTCACCACAACAGACCGGTTCAGCGTCCATCACTGCAGACGCTGCCCCAATCCGCCTGTCGATCTCCCTCCTTCCCTCACTCGTGAACAAGACCCCGAGATACTTGAACTCCTCCACTTGAGGCAGGACCTCTGTCCTGACCTGGAGTTGGCAATCCACCTTTTTCCGGTCGAGAACCATGGCCTCAGACTTGGAGGTGCTGATCTTCATCCCAGCCGCTTCACACTCGGCTGCGAACCTCCCCAGCAAGAGCTGTAGGTCAGAGCCTGATGAAGCTAGGAGGACCACATCATCCGCAAAAAGCAGAGACGCGATTCTCCTGTCACCAAACTCAACACCCTCCACACCACGGCTGCGCCTAGAAATCCTGTCCATAAAGGTTCTGAACAGGACCGGAGACAAAGGGCAGCCCTGGAGGAGTCCAACCCTCACTGGGGACAGGTCCGACTTACTGCCGGCTATGCGGACCAGACTCACACTCCTCTGGTACAGGGACTGAATGGCCCTTAACAAAAGACCATCCACCCCGTACTCCTGGAGCGCCCCCCACAGGGTGTCCCTGGGGACACGGTCATAAGCCTTCTCCAAATCCACAAAACACATGTGGATTGGTTGGGCAAACTCCCATGACCCCTCCATCACCCTAGCGTGGGTAAAGAGCTGGTCCACAGTTCCAGGACCAGAACGAAAACCACATTGCTCCTCTTCAATCTGAGGTTCAACCATCGACCGGACCCTCCTCTCCAGTACCCTGGAGTAGACCTTCCCAGGGAGGCTGAGGAGTGTGATCCCCCTATAGTTGGAACACACCCTCTGGTCCCCCTTCTTAAAAATGGGAACCACCACCCCGGTCTGCCACTCCACAGGAACTGCCCCCGATGACCACGCAATGTTGCAGAGACGTGTCAGCCACGACAGACCTACAACATCCAGGAGACGGCATTAGCTCAGTTGGTAGAGTGGCCGGTCTGGAAACTGGAGGGTCGCCGGTTCGATCCCCAGCTCCGGCTGGGTTAGATAGTCGTTGTGTCCTTGGGCAAGACACTTCACCCAACTTGCCTACTGGTGGTGGTCAGAGGGTCCTGGAGGGAGCATGGTATCCCCGCCTCTGTCAGAGTGCCCCAGAACAGCTGAGGCTACAACGTAGTTTATCACCACCAGTGTGTGAATGTGAGAGTGAATGACTCTCAGGGTGGTTCCAATTCTAGTAAATGACCCAGGTGGGAAGAAGCAGTCCTAGTTACATGTTTATCTGAGAGTTACAGGACAGATCCTGGTCCAGAAGAACACCAAGGTTCCTCCCATCAGTCCTGTGGGTCAGGTTCATCCATCCAGAGGGACTGAACCACTACAGCTTATTGCTGAGGGACTCGGGTCCGAAAACCACAACCTCTGAGTTCAAAATAGAAAATAAATAATATATATAGGACAAAATCTCCTCTGATGTTGAGAGATAGATGACTTCAACTGGACGTTCAGGATTAAACAATAAAATTAAAAGCCTAATAATAATAAAACAGCCCTGTATTAAACCAATCAGGATAAAACAGAGTACTGAGTGTTTAAACTGTCTGAGTTGCGGCTCATCAGCGGGGTACCTGACATGCAGCCGATCACTTTACGAATCCCTCGCGCCGTCATGGCTTCTACGATGTTCTTGGTGCCTTCAGACATCATGGTGGTGGGGCCTGAGGAACACACATAACGTCATGAATAACGTCTAACGGCACGTCAACCCTTCAGCCTCTGACCAGGAAGGTACACTGACAACGACCTGCAGCCACAGAGACTCTCAGGTTAACCTCTAGACACCTCCAGGTCATGTGATGCTACGGTTTGTGGCTAGTTTAGCTTTTTATTAGAGATGAACAATAAGGACTTTTTGTAACCAATACCGATAACCCATCCTACTTCTTAGACCTGATAACCAATAATCAACCGATGATGATGTCATCCAGTAAACTTACAGCACTATTGTTACCTGTAAATATGTCTTTTTCAAAATGATTTAATGTCTGACATAAATGAATATTTGAGTCGTTTTAAACTGTATTGGAACAGCTTCCTCCATTCATCACAACACGACCTCCTTCTGCTCCAGGTCAAGAGTTCTCTGACTGAAAAGATTTGATTTTTAATAAAGACTTTCTTTTTCAAAAAGAACAAAGGATCACAAAGATCTGTCCAAAAGGACAGTGACAGGGACAAGATTCCCACTGTAAGCTCAGACCAGAGTCCTAAAGGTGAGGAGAGGGACAGTCCACAGGAGGACACTGTCCTACAGAGCCACAGCTCAGTCTGATTAAACTAACTCAGAGTTTTTAATAAAATGTTTCTATTTGAAGCAGATTCTGTCTGAAGAAGCCTGGAGGAGCCTTACTGAGGTCGCTCCTGGTGCCTAAGACGATGATGACGGCGTCCTGACCCTCCAGCGTTTTCCTCACATCGTCTTTATTCAGCACGTCGCCCACCACCACCCGGGACGCCCTGTGGTCGGCAGGCAGCTTCAAAGGGTCTCGCACCAACACCGTCACGTTGTATCCTGATGGAACGACACCAAAGTCTTCATCAGCAGAAATATGATACAAACGTTTAAAAAGCTCAGATCAGTGACATGTTTCTGTTGTTTAACTGTCATTTATTTGACTTTTTAAACATATTAGTACTTTATCAGGACCCTCTAACCAGTTTAAAAACGTTTATTTGATTTTTTAAAGTGATAATATGCAACTTTTTCCTATTTTTAAATCTCCTCCTTGAGCCAGTCTGTGCTAATCTGACTCTTTACAGAGTTAATGAAAAGTCACTTAGCCCCATCTGGTGGTTAGATCCAGAATACCACGATTGCAAGATCTCCATCTCCGTCACGGTACCCAGGAAGTCACGTGTCTCAGAGGGTTAGGCTAACCCAAAGTGGCTAGCTGTTATGCTAGCTCTGGAGTGTTTTTAGCTCATGATTCCTGATTTTCCCATCTCTCCCTGCTTGAACACAGCTGATTCCTTTGAAGGAGTAAATAACCGCTCCTGTAGAAAGCTATGAAGGCTGAGGAGACATTTCAACAGGTAGATTTAGGCGTTTAGAAGCTGAAACAATATGCTAACTTGTGTAATGCAGTGATTTAAAACGGACACCAGAGGGCGCCCAAAACAAGCAAAACTGCATATTATCACTTTAACTAAAATGATTTTGTAACAGTTTCAGGGTCAGACTTTCCTGTAAGGGTTAAATATTTTTATAAAAATCAGATTCAAGTAGGATCAGTATCAGGTGGTCCGTATCGGCCCTCAGGACCAGGACCAGGATCAGGATCAGGATCAGGACCAGGACCAGGATCAGTATCAGGTGGTCCGTATCGGCCCTCAGGACCAGGACCAGGACCAGGACCAGGACCAGGATCAGTATCAGGTGGTCCGTATCGGCCCTCAGGACCAGGACCAGGATCAGGACCAGGATCAGGACCAGGATCAAGACCAGGATCAGGACCAGGATCAGTATCAGGTGGTCCGTATCGGCCCTCAGGACCAGGATCAAGACCAGGATCAGGACCAGGATCAGTATCAGGTGGTCCGTATCGGCCCTCAGGACCAGGACCAGGACCAGGACCAGGACTAGGACCAGGACCAGGACCAGGATCAGGACCAGGACTAGGACCAAGACCAGGATCAGAACCAGGATCAGTATCAGGTGGTCCGTATCGGCCCTCAGGACCAGGACCAGGATCAGGACCAGGACTAGGACCAGGACCAGGATCAGGACTAGGACCAGGACCAGGACCAGGACCAGGATCAGGATCAGTATCAGGTGGTCCGTATCGGCCCTCAGGACCAGGATCAGGTGGTCCGTATCGGCCCTCAGGACCAGGACCAGGACCAGGATCAGTGCGTTTCCACTGAAAACTGGGACTGAAACTGAGTACTGAGCAAAAACATGAACTTTTATGAGATGAGGAAGTAAAGAAGTGAGAGAAAAGATTTAAAAAATCTAAAAATGAAATAAACAACAGAAATATATCAATTAAAAAACTCCAAAACATTCAATGGTTGAAACTTTAAGTTATAAATGAATAAATACATAAACGTTGACAGTTTAGACTGGTTCCAGTCCAGATCCGCCCTGAATGCGCTGAAGAGATAGAACCTGTTTTTATTATCAGCTGTCAGACGGTGACTCAGCAACAACGGCTACCATGACTCAGCAGGTTTCCTCCTGTTCAGCTACAGAAAGGAAAGAGCTGCTAAATCATATTTTTCACATGACAGGGTGAATCGGATTTTACCCGAGTGAAAACTTTTTATTTTAAACACGATTATGAAACTATAGAAAAAAAAACCCTGAAACTTAGGATTCATCTGTTTCTCATGTAAATAAATCAGTGATTAATGATGATGTTTTTATAGGGAAAGTGACCAAATCTGGTCACTGGATCTGGAGCCTGAACCTGAAACTTATTTTAACAAGTTTAAAGTAAAAACATTAAAAATAAAAATGAATAAATTAAAGTACATTTCAAAAACAACAAGAGAGAATGCCCCTAAAGCCTTCAATAAACGTACATGATTCAAACTTTACACTGTAGTACTGAAGTATTTGAGTGAGTACCATTTAAGGGTTAACTCACCTCAAAATGTATTGACTTGTATAAAACGAAACAGGTTTTAGAATGTTTCTAGAAACTTTCGGTTTAATAAAATAACATTTTCACTTTGAAATATATTATTTATATTAAATTATTATTTATATAATAAGAATTAGAATAAAGTCATCCAAACTTTAATCAGAAACAGAGTTCCTTCATTTAAAACTAGATTTCATGATGCTGTAAAAACAATTCTATTTTCTGGTAACTGAAGAGAAAACCAGAGGAAATGAGAGGATAAAACATTTTAATAGAAGCATTAAATCCTCCTTCATGTTCATGTTTTATTGAACCCGTTTTATCATTTATGGGTGATTTAAACAAATCTTTTGAAAATGTTATTTTTAGTATAAACTACTAAACATTCAAAAGCAATGCTCCTTTTCCCCAAAATATTGTGTAAATATTCTACCCATTTTATTATTACTTTTACTATTTTATTAACATAAATTCTAAATAGCCTGTTTTCATAATCTATGAGGTCAAACTAATCCAATAATGAATAATAATAAAAGAATCTGACCCCAAACCAGAGCTCTGCTCTCAGGATGATCCTATTTATGACACCTGCTGTCTTAGCGGACACAAAGATAAACTGTCTTTTATTTTGAAACTCTGTGAATCACGTGACTCGGCTGAAGACCGCAGCTCGTGTCTCACCTGCTGACACCGTTAACGGTAACGTGGCCAGTCCGGTCATTCCCGTGGCTCCAAATATGGCGACGTTTTTAACGGACTCCGACATGTTCCGACCTGAGACCAGAATCCACGAGCTGCAGCGGAGGTTTAACGGAGAACCGGACCGGACCGGAGCGCCGCCCACCTTTTAGCTTCCGCAGAGCAGGCTCCGCCCCTTAAAGGGGCCGCGCTGCTTCGAGCCGGGGCGTGGCTAAACTTCCAACCACTGAGTGTTGTTTTTTACGGTAAAACGTTTTTTTTTCAGTCCTCCGCCTGGAGAAGAGCCAGCTGAGGAGGTCCGTCTGGTCCATCAGGAGGACGCCTCCTGGAGGTGGAGGTGCTGGGCAGGAGGCCCCGGGTCCACCCAGGTCCCACTGGGCCCCACTGAGGGGTCCTCTACCTTAGAGACCTGGGACCAGATGAAAGCCAGGCCAGGTTTTCAAATGTTTCAAATTGATGTCATTAATTAATTAATACAGTTTTTTAAAACAAATAATTAAATAATTTTGAAAAAATATTCAATATTTTTGTAAAAATTTCAAGTTTTTGAATTAATTTATTGACAGTTTTTTAAAACATTTGTTTAATTTCTTAAATACCTGGTTACTTTTCTTTTTAAACACTTTTGTAAAAGCTTGAGGTTTTGATGCTTTTTTATTGATATCATTTATTTCTTTTCAGGGAGGAGGAAACTGTCTCTGTGGAGGACAAAGTGCTCTGTAGCGCTGACCTGGAGGTCAAAGCTGTGTGGGGTCTGCAGAGACGTTAGCTGACCTCTTCCTGACCCTTGACCTGTACAGTCTTGGCCTACTGGTTGTGCGGCGTACAGGCTGACGGAGCATCTGCTGCTGTGGTCTAGCCTGGTAGACCAGACTATATGGATCTATAGTCAGACCACAGTCCACTGAAATGACTCATTCATAGGGGCGGGATCAACGGTTGTCAATCAAATTGTCTTCACATGCTATTGGATAGAGCTAGGACTGATCAGAGGTGTTCAGCAACAACCAGAACCAGCTGGTTAATTAAACTTTTACCGGGTCCCGTGGGCAAAGGGGCCAATAAATCCTCTTTCAAAATAAAAGCCTTAAGTTCCTCCATCTGTTCACGTCTTAGAGAAAAGACCAAATGTTATTGTTGTTATTTTTCTTACTATTGTAACTTATTATTATCATCACTGTTATTATTAGGAATGATATGATTATTAATCTTATTGCTGTTAATATTACCGATATTGATATTATTATTAATATTATTGTTAATAATGTTTTAGTTGAGTAGCAGTTTTTATGACCTTCATTATGATTATTTATTTGTAAATATTTAAAGCCATATTCAGTAACCAGGTAAACAAACCAGGTCTCCTAGCTAGTTTACAGAAACACGTCTCGGTGAACTCCTCCCTCCCGTCGGGTAAAATCCATACGCCAGCCTCCCGCCGACATAGGACCACGGTTTGTAAAGGTGACAAAGCAGAGTCTAACTCCAGCTGTAGAAACGTTCCCCCAGCTTTTCCTCTTTTCACCTCCAAACGTTTTTAGTTTTCTGCTAGCTGAAAAGGTGTTTTTGGGGGGACTCTGGTATTTTTATCTTAAAATGGAATCACCCGCCGGCTCTCTGTCCTACTTCTACTTTCACTTTCACTTCCGGGATGTTCTGCCCCAAAATGTGTCCGGGCGGATTAATGCCAATCCAAGCAGTGAGGAAATGCGGCAGACAGACAGCTGGATTGTCCAATCCTATCGTTCGGTCCGAACGATAGGATTGGCTGAAGTTTTTAGAGAACTGCGGGACAACTACTTTATTGATTTATTTCTGTTTTTTTAATCTCCACAATATATTTATAGCTATACTATATTAGAACGTTGTTAAGAGGCTTTAAAAAAACGTTAAAAGCTCCATTGTTTACCTGGATACTGAGTATGGCTTTAACTGTAATATTTAAATTAAAGACACCTCCCACCTGGCTGTGACCTGTTTGACCTGCTGCCCTCTAGGAGGCGCTACAGGTGCATCACAACCAGGACCAACAGGTCAACTCCAACCTGCACTGACTCGACCCCTCAGGTCTCCCTTCTGCTCATCTATCTGTGTAATATCTAGTATGATGAGCTACTGACAATAACAATATCTAATATGTAGATAGCGCTACTTTGCACCATTTGTTGTATTTATTGTTTTGACTGTTTTTTACTGTGACTGAACTGAAGGAGCTGCTTTAATCTATTTGTACTTTTTATATAGTGACAATAAAAGGCTCTCTGTTCTCTTGACTGTATTTAGAACTCTGTCTGTGGGAAGAAACAGCGCCCCCTTGTGGCTACCTGAGATACCTGTTATTGACAGTCTCTCTCTCTCCCCTCCCTCTCTCTCTCCCCC
>SSNR01000267.1:781226-801249 GCA_006937965.1 Callopanchax toddi | reverse complement strand
GGGGGGGGCTTGTCCTCCGTCCTGTCCTGTCGTTCTGAGGACAGCCGGCCTGCAGCAGGCTGCAGCAGGCTGCAGGTACCGCAGTGACCCGCTGAGGATCAGGTCCTCAGTCTCCACATGTCTGACGTGATGCACATCAGCAGTCAGCTGATCGTCTGGTGTTTAGATCAGGAAGAAACGCGCTTTAGACACGTTAGCGGCCTAGCCGGACTCTGGGTCCTGCTGTGGCCTTTAACTTACCTGGGTTTGATGGAACCAGCAGCACCAGCTCTGGTAGGTTCTAGACCTGCGTGCAGGAGTGGACCTGCACCTGATAGGGTTCACCCCAGGCCTGCAAACAGCGGGTCCATGCACTGGTTCTCAACTGGTGGCTCTGGGACCCAGCAGTCATCCATCTCAGGCTGGGACCCAGACTGAGGGGGAGGGGGGGGGGGTGCATCTTAAATCATTATCAAAAGGAGTAAAGGTCCCAGAAACCACAGCTTAATGATTAACCACCAGGTGGTGGCGCTACAGACCTTCAGTCAGCTGCATCTGAACCCAAACTCTTCATTTTCTTCAGCCGTTAACGGAATCAGACATGAAGTAAAAATCTAACTATTGATTCAAAAAGACCCTAAATATGTCGCCCACTCAGTACCAGTACACAGAACTACGACCTGTAAAAGTCACTCACTCAGCTGTAACCACGAGGCCGACTGGACAGTCAGAACAGATTATCGTCACAGAGCCACCATAGCAGCGTTTTTCTGACCGAGTACGAGTACTTACATTTGAGTACTTGCCGATATCAACTACTAATACGAATACTAATGAATACCATTGATCTGGTTTCGATCAATGGCAGCTGTCACTCTCCATCGTTCTTTTTGGTCTGATGTTCTTTTTCATCTTTATCTCTTTGTTTTCCTAATTCTCAATATTCATCTTTTGTCTCATATTAGCCTTTTTAACCTCTGCAACAACCTCCGTGTTTCCCTACAGTAGGCCCTCTACTCATCCATTCAGCTATTCTTGGATCAATAGAGCTGCGATGTGGTCAGAAGACATTCCTTAAAGGGACAAGAGGGAATATTTCTAAATAAAACTAGTCATGCACGCTCAGTTTTAAGTGATGAAGCATTTTAAATCAAACAGAATGAGTCCTCCATGTATCATTCCATCATCCTGAACAGGCTGTGAGCTGTAAAATGTTCTGCAATTTGGGAACGAATTTCCCGCGCTGTCCTACGGATGTGACGTCAACTGACGCTGCTGCGCGTTCTGGAAGCTAAAACAGTAATAAATGTATATCCAGTAGGGATGTCTCGATATTGATATCGATATCGGAATATCGGATATCGGCTCCAAAAATATGATATCAGACTTCATCTAGAATCTCCGATATCAGCAGTCTGTATTAAAAGCAGGAATTGTAGTCGTCCTTTTAGTTAACCAACTATTATTTGTTTTCAGCTTGTTATTAAAGTTATGTTTACTTTGTTTGTACTGTTTTTTATGGTCACTAAGAGCAATGATCTCATTCTTTTGGGCAGTGGATGAAACTCTGAACACTCAAATTGAAGCAGTTGGTATTTTTTTCTCATGTCTTTTTCTTATGTATTATATCGGATTGATATCGGTATCGGTCAATACTGAAGACTGCAATATCGGTATCGTATCAGTAGTGAAAAAGTTGTATCGGGACATCCCTAATATCCAGTAGGTGGCAGCATTGCACCGTTGTGTTGTGTTGCTGGTCGATGGCGGACTTCCTTCGTCTGAATCTGGTTTTTCTCATCAAACTGGTGTTATCTTGTTTCTGGAGCTGAAAACCTCTCTGATGGATTATAGGGTTTCACAGAGCTAAAGGTGCTGTTATAGGCGACCGCACAGCGATCTGTCCATGTTTATGGGTCTGGGGACGATAGGCCTCAAATCCCCGACTGTTTCATGGACCTCAGTCCGCTTACAGTGCATCAAAGGCGGGTGTGCAGCGCACGCTCCTCCGGGTGCTCTGGAGCTCCACTCCGTGATGCGAACTTGAGAAATCTAGGGTGATAGAGGCGGCAGGACATGACTCTATCACCCTAGATTTCTCAAATTTGTCTCCAGGAGTCAGAGAACACCGACTGATTAAAGCTTTTAGCGATACAGGCAGCTGGGAAGGACTGGAACATAGCAGCTAGCGAGATTAGCTCTGTTAGATCGGCTCCTGCGGTCTCTCTCTGTGTGTGTCGCGGGGCATTGTTTTACTATATTTCCTTTTGTATTAATAAAATGTATTTTTATTTATGGAATCATGTCTCCGGCTGCCTTTGGTTGAACCCTTATGAGATAGTGAGACGTTTGTGCGCGCTCCCGTTCAAGGCTGTAGTAATTGGCAGCGCCAGGCGCGGCGCTCAAGAGGTTCAAATCTTCCCTCTTCTCCCTTTAAGTCATGTCTGATGAAACAGGATCACATCTAAAGCAGACGTGGTGGTTTGTGTGTCTGAATGTAGACATCACAGTGAGATGGTTGCATTTCTTCATGGATTTAGCATGTTCTGTTCATACATGGGTTTCCTCCTACTGAACAAAAACATACATGTAGGTGAGACCAGCCCTGTGATGGATCAGTGACCTGTCCAGTTGTAACTCCGCCTCTCGTCCAATGACTGCAGGAGATGGTCTCCAGCTCCCCGCAGCAAGAAGGTCCATCAGTCCATGAGTGAATAAATACATAACAAGATAGAAATGTTGCATAAGATGGACAAACTAGAGCGGAAAGCTCCAAAACTAAAGCCATAACGATCATGAAACTCAATCTAAAACATGACTAAACAGTAAAAAAATCTGTCAACTCCTCACCATCACATTGTCGTACATTTTGTGTTTGAAACTAAACAAATTCCACAAATATAGACACACATTCTCTACATGTGTGGAGGATGGGTTGTTCCCAGCATCTGGTGAAAACTTCATGTTAACCGAACCTCGATGACTTTTTACCTGCTGTAATCATATCTGAATAACTGAGCTCAGAAAAATACAACTAATATGAGATTTTCCTAAAGATAATGAAGTGGTTATTGGTTCTAAAGCCAGTCAGGCGTGGTGTTAAAACATCACGATCTCATTCAGTATCCAAACCAGTAACAGATTTCATTTATTCTCTCACCAGTAGCTATAATGTGAAAATAAATCTGTCATTCTCTTAAAACGACTTCATTTTTAAACCCGATCTTTCAAATTTAACAAGAACAAAAAAACCCCACCTCTGACCAGTTAATTCAGGAGGTTTGGCATCAAAAACACTTCACTGCAGCATTCTGTGGCTGAGTGCTTGTTTCAAGGGCAGCTGATCTTTAGTGTTTCTAGAGTAGCGTCACTCTCTGGTGGTCTGTCAGTAAAATCCTGATACTCAAAACACAACCTGAAGACGTCACATGAGGACGGTGGGAGGAGAGTTGATGAAACAGTGTGAAGGATAAACTAAGGGAGGGAAATCAGGGAGGTGGGTCGATGTTTACATCACACATCTGTTGTAACAGTGAGGTTATTAATGGAGGCAGCATCAGTGAACAGGATGATGATGAAACCCGAGGTTTAAAGTAGCAGACCAGAATGCTGTGCATCATATTTTGAATTTCAACACATCAGTGATCACACTCAACAAAACACTATATTGCCTGTAAGCTAACACATACAGTTAGAAGTCTATATTACCTGTTAGCTAACCTCTACAGTTAGAAGTCTATATTACCTGTTAGCTAACCTCTACAGTTAGAACTCTATATTACCTGTTAGCTAACCTCTAAAGTTAGAACACTATATTACCTGTTAGCTAACCTCTACAGTTAGAACTCTATATTACCTGTTAGCTAACCTCTACAGTTAGAACTCTATATTACCTGTTAGCTAACCTCTACAGTTAGAACTCTATATTACCTGTTAGCTAACCTCTACAGTTACAACACTATATTACCTGTTAGCTAACCTCTACAGTTAGAACTCTATATTACCTGTTAGCTAACCTCTACAGTTAGAAGTCTATATTACCTGTTAGCTAACCTCTACAGTTAGAACTCTATATTACCTGTTAGCTAACCTCTACAGTTAGAACTCTATATTACCTGTTAGCTAACCTCTACAGTTAGAACTCTATATTACCTGTTAGCTAACCTCTACAGTTAGAACTCTATATTACCTGTTAGGTAACCTCTACAGTTAGAACACTATATTACCTGTTAGCTAACCTCTAAATTGATTAATTCATATGTATTATTTTATCAAATGTAAAATATATAATTGAGTTTTGTAACTGAGTCACTAAGTCAGGTTTTATAAACAACTTGTCCTAAACCTTCAGGGTACAGCAGCTTCTAGTGAAGTCTCTCAAATGCACTCAACCTGCTCCTCCAGGGAAAAACAAAGATAGCCTTTCTGAATAAAGAGCTCTGAGATTTTAGATGTTGTCCTAAAAACAGTAGAGAGGTTAGAGATAGCGTCTGCCAGGAGATAAATAAAATCTATAAAACACAGGCTTCAGTTTGGACTTCAGTCCATTTCCCTTAGATTAGTAAAACATTTACAGTGAAGACATTTCTGTTCTGTTCTTATCTATATGATCATACTTTTCACTCTCTAACATTTAGATTTGTGTTGTTAATGCTCATATTGTGTGTGAATGTGGAGGAGTGAGTTACACGACGTAGATCCGACACTCTGAGGTGATTCCTGCTCCTTTATCAGCCTCATGCTGAGATCAGAGCGCTGCTCGGTGTTCAAACAGCAGACTTTAGATCTTGGACCGACTCAAACACGTGAACTGTGCAGCAGGACAACCTCAGAGCAGACAGATCCTTTTATTCTAGAGAAAACCCAAAAACAGCCACAGCCTGATTCTGTGTCTCTGTCTTAATCAGTGGCAGTAAAACGATGAACCAGGAAACATGAACGTTATTTAGAAACACGGAGAACTCTGGGAAAAACGGAGCTCCTTCCTTTATAAAATCAGATTTATTTCAAGTTCACTTTAAAGCCATTTTCAACCAGAAAAAACAAAAATAGAATGGAATCATTAACTCAACCAGCGGCATAGTAAGTGTCAGCAGACGTCATCAGAGGGAGGAGTCAGCGCCTCTAGAATATTCGTGTATTAGACACTTTTACCCAAAGCGACTTACACAACTAACAGTCCCCCTATCAGACATGTTGTGATCTGTGGGGGAAACCGGAGAACCCGGAGGAAACCCGGGTAACTCCACGCAGAAAGGCCACAGCTGGGATTCAAACCTGCAACCTTCTTGCTGTGAGGCAGCAGTGCTAACAACTGCTCCACCATGCAGCCCGTACTTTAGACATAAAAAACTACAAACACCTCCTGCCAGTGGGTGGCGCCTCCGTCCACCAACGTATTGGTGGGTCTCGGTGTCCGGGACCAGGTCCTGGGGCATCAGGGCTCACCCCCGGTGGCTGCTTGGTGGGATCTGGGCCCTCTGGTCCTCTGGGGCTCCTGCATGGGGCTGCTGCTGCTGCAGTGGTCTTCCTGGGGTTCCAGTACTCTGGGTGGCCTCCAGATGTCTGGGGCTCAGGTCTCCTCCATGTCTTTCATGGGTCTTGGGAGGCGGGTCTGTGGCTCCTTGCACTCATTATTGAACACTCCCATGGAGAAACCAGATAGACACGTGTGCACAGACACACACACACACAAGTATGGACTCCGGTGTTTTCAGACATTAACTAGGGCTGTGGTTGACACTGAACACACCTTGAATTAGTCCTAACCGTGAATTTTCAAGGACATTGTAATTGCTGTCTATCCAGATGTTGCTTATTGCTGTGGCGTCTTTGCCCTCTGGTTTGTTGGTTCTCTCTCTGCAGGTCTAGAAGCAGATTCCTTGAACCTCTTGTTCTCTTCTCTTCCTCTGTAACTTTCTCCTCCACTCCTCTTTCTGTATCCTCCTCTTCGTTCCATCTTTGTATTCGTTGGGATTCAAAGGAAACCAAAAAACAATTCTCATAGAGATTTTGTCTTAGAATATCTGTCAGGTGGAGCGTTCTAGCAGCAGCTGTAATGCCCCACCTGTGATAGTGAATCTGTAAGGCTTGGTTGTGACATTCTGACATCATCTCATACTGCTGGACAGGACGGGGGAGCAGCTAACATGTTGGTCGGGATCTGAACTGTTAGGAGTCTCAAATACGACGACATATCAGGACGATATTAAGATATGAGGGGAGCTGTCCTTGGTAACCATAGCAACCAGGCCTATGACGATACAGGAGGTCCAGAGCTGACAGTGGGGAGCTGGTTCAGACCGCCTCCTGCTGCTCCTGGTTCTGTGGGGAGATGGATGTTTCTCTTCAGCTCAGTGGGTTCATTCTCCGTAACTGTGACAGCACTACGGTAGTTTTGGATAAAAGACCCCGTCTGATGGTTTCTAGGGTTTGATTTGAGCCTAAACATGAAACTATGGCAAAAAAAGTTTTTAAGGAAAAAGTTACAAGGTTTTAAAAAATGTAGCGTTTTAAAACTGTTAAGTTTGTAGCTGCACCTTCTGCAAGGTTATTAGTTAGCTTTGTCGGTTTTACACTAAGCTGTTTGCTCCGATACCTTCACTATACTAATGTTTATGCAGGAATTTCTAGGCTCTATTGAGAGAGATTACGTACCTTTATATTGATGAATGGAAGACTGAGTCAGGAATAAAGACTTTACAGTATTTATTATATAAAAGCTGATGAACAGTACAAAAGATTAGCAGAGAGGTAGCTAGTGGTTTTAGCATTTGTCAACACGATGGTAAGGTGTTCTAAAGTTGATCTTAGTTTGAGAGTTTACCGACCTGAGTCTCATGGTGGTTTTAAGACCAAGGCGTTTACGTTTAGTTACTGAGGGAGAAAGGGAGAGCTACTCTGGTGTGATACGTTACGTGTGGAGTTGTACTTATCAAAGTAGGCCTCATGTTACCAGAATGTGGAGTTCTTACTGTGGATCGAACCCGTCGGAGAGTCAGATGGGACGGCGTGGAGTCAGATGGGACGGCGTGGAGTCAGATGGGACGGCGTGGAGTCAGATGGGACGGCGTGGAGTCAGATGGGACGGCGTGGAGTCAGATGGGACGGCGTGGAGGTGGAAGGTTCCCCCTCGGTCCGGGTCGGACGCTGTGGAGGTCGGGGACCTCCGTGGGCCACGGAGATCGTCCTTGGATGCGGATTAGTAGCTCCATTTCTGATCGGCAGCACCAGCTGGAGTTTTCTTCCCCGTTTTGGTGAGGAGAAGCAGACAGGTGGTGTCTGACTTCAGGGGAGAGAAGTGAACATCGGCCTTAAACGGGGCTGAGACCTGAACAAGGGTAGGCCGGCAACCTTGAGGCAACACTGTGTAGCGGAGACAAACGGTGAGCGTCTCCTCTCGTCACTGGCTGAACGAGGACTGACGCGTCTCAGACGTCTGCTGAAGGAACTGTGTGTAATGTGGGCCAATCGGAGAGCGTTTTAGCAAACATGTGACCCAGGTCTTTAAAGTCACAGCACTTAATTACTGAATGATTCCAAATAATAATTGTTGCTCTAACCTTTAGCGAAGTAAAAATGTAGAAAACCAGATGATTTAAGGTTGATATAAAATAATCCTGAAACAGGAGGAACACATTATACCCCGTTTGAATGTGTTAGTGGAACGTCCTCGGACTGGAACACTGTGAAACACTTCAACTGTAAACAAGACTAGACCAGCAGTGTCACAAGAAAGGGAACACTTTAGAATCTGGACTTATTATTCAGAGAGTCTTAGGTTCACTATAACTAAGAGAGTCCAGTTGAGGTCATCTGGGAGGTGGACACCTGAAAGTGGACGGTTGGACACCTGAAAGTGGAAAGTTGGACACCTGAAAGTGGACGGTTGGACACCTGAAAGTGGACGGTTGGACACCTGAAAGTGGACGGTTGGACATCTGAAAGTGGAAAGTTGGACACCTGAAAGTGGACAGTTGGACACCTGAAAGTGGAAAGTTGGACACCTGAAAGTGGACGGTTGGACACCTGAAAGTGGACGGTTGGACACCTGAAAGTGGACAGTTGGACACCTGAAAGTGGACGGTTGGACACCTGAAAGTGGACGGTTGGACACCTGGAGTGTTGATTCAGGTTAAAACATAATAAAGAGTCATTGTAATCCGAGTTATTGGGAACAAGATGGTTATTGTTTATGTGATGTCACAGGGGTCAGAGGTTGTAGCGTATTTGGTAACGCTACAAAAAGTTATTTAAAAAGTACAAACATTTAAAAAACTGTAAAATAAATTTAAAGCTGCAGTCCAAAGTTTTTATTTATGTTTCAAAGTTTTCTAAATGTTAGTTAGATAGTCCAGGTCTAAACTGTGATCTATGGGTAGAGTTCCACAGCATCTGTTGTTCCTCCTTTAGACCCCTGCATTCTCTCTGAGCGGTGAACTTTTTCAGCCAATAGAATTTGAGTTTCCACATTGTCAGCTGTCAGTCAATGTGCATGCGCGCTGTGCAAACCCGTAAAGGTGGGGCTGTGTCCAGGACGCTCTGTCTTCCTGTTACATACCGGATAAACGCGGTCATGGATCTGCTAAAACCTGATCCATTCCCAGCTACCGAGGCTACATCAACTTCAGGAAGGAAACAAAGAAAAGTCCAGCAACTAAACGCATCAGAGACCGGAGTGCACAATCCTAGAGGTGGGGTTAGAGGGAGGGGGTGTTCTGGGAGGGGCCTTGGGCCATTCAGAACATTCTCTAGCTCAAAAACTCCAGACTTCAATACCAAAATAAATGTAAAAGAGTCAAAGTCCTGCAGTAGCAGTCGAAGTGTTTCCTGTGCAGCGTGTTATCGTCTTGATGTAGTGCTTTAAGCGTTTTCTCATCAGAGGCGTTTTATTCTACTCCACTCAGGAAGTGAACGCCGGTCTCGTTGGTTCTGCTGCAGTCCCCCTGTTTGCTTCATCATCAGATAAAAAGCACCGTAATGCTTCGCTGTGATTTTCTCAGGAGGATGGCGAAGTGCGTGGCCTCCCCCTCCTCCCCCGTCTCACCCACCACCTGACATTTACTCCATATGGCTGTGTTGTTCTGCTGCTTTAGTCGTAGTGACAGCGGAGAGCTTGGATTTATTTTCTTGCAAAGGGACACGAAGGAAAAGGACAGAAGGGGGTGGGGGCAGGGCGAAGGGAAGAGAAAGGAACATGGACGCTGATGGGAAACCTTCCTGAAGCAGCGCTGACTCAACTGTAGGGTCAGGGGTCATTTGTAGGGAAACCTTCGAAAATCAAATGAACACAAAGGTTTTAATAATGATTCATCGCTGGTTTACCAATCAGAGCTAGGGTTTAGGGTTACACACACACACACACACACACACACACCCCTCGTTGTAAAGTAGCCTGAAGGAAAATCACCAAACGGTATTTTAATGTCCTGCAGCCCATCTGCTCTTCAGAGAGACCGTTGTTCTTGTCTTCATCCACCGTCTGGAACAAGAGGATTCTAGAAGAAACGCAGAAAACTGCTGTTTGTTTCTCTTTACTTCTTGAGTATTCTCTAACTCCCTGTCCTGAGCTCACGTCTACTGGAGTCTCCAGTCCGCGTTGTGTAGATGCTGCCTGTTTCTCTACTGATGTGTTGGAATTAGACTGACACTGAGTTGTGTTTTTATCAGTAGATATTATTAGAACTGAGTGTGAATGAATGATGTTTCACTGTAAAGCTCAGTAGGTGAAAAGCACCATATAAACCTAGTCTATGATTATCATTATTATTATTATCATTATTATTATCATTATTATTATTATTATTATTATTATTATTATTATTATTATAATTATTATTATTTTTATTATTATTATTATTATTATTATTATTATTATTATCATTATTATTATTATTATTATTATTATTATTATTATTATCATTATTATTATTATTATTATTATCATTATTATTATCATTATTATTATTATTATTATTATTATTATGTTTATTATTATTATATTTATTATCATTATTACTATATTTATTGTTGTTATTATATTATCATTATTACTATTATTATTATTATATTTATTATTATTATCATCACCATTATTATCATTATTGTTATTATATTTATTGTTATTATTATTATCATTATTGTTATTGTTGTTATTATATATGATGACAGAAAGCATCAGAGAAAAGCAGATTCCTTTCTTTTACATGATTTATGTTTTTTTGAGTAAATAGGAAGTCCTTAGAGGCTTTTATTTTGTAGGAGCTGCTGACTCACTGTTGTTTGATGTGATTTCTTTGGACCAACGAAACATTTTTTGTCATCCAGACGCGTTCAGGTGAATAAATCACCTGTTTGCTGTTTTATGATGTAAGTGATGGATGGAGGTAGTAATTAATACTATGCTCTGTGTTGTAAAACTTTACAAGTCTTTATTCAGATTTAGTTTTATTAGAATCCTCGACATAAGGTTTGTATGAGACTTATGAGTGTATTTTATAGACAGAATAATAATAAAGTTTATAGCTGAAGCTGATATTTGTACTTTTGACTGTAGAAGTTATTCTTGTCGCTCTAGCTGTCCGAGGGGAAACAGGAGGAGAGCTTTAGATCGTTTTGTCTTTGTGTTCAACATCAGAGATGGTTTTTATTTTTAGCTTCACTTTTATCAAACACTGAAGTGAAAACAGCTGCTATGAATATTAATGGACAGGAAGCAAAAAGGAGTGGGGGGGTTCCCTTAAAAAAACGTTTTATTTCAAGGTATCCTGATCTTCTATTAGAAAACGTAACAATCTGGGGGCTCGTCCGGGATCTGGTCCTTTTCCAGAAAGCTCTGCAGCAGGGACCCTGTGTGTTTGTTACCAGCTGACTGAACACCTTTTCATAACAAACGTGATGTTTTGATCGTGATGAGGTCTTCTGTGTTGCAGGTCTTCGGGCGCGATGGCTAATGCCTCCCCAGACCTGGACAATGCGGAAGCCCAGCGCCAGCTCAACAACAACAACCGACCAAACAGCTCCGGGTTCTGGGAGACGGAATGTACCAGCTCCAAGCTGTTTGAGTGCTCGCGCATCAAGGCCCTGGCAGGTCAGAGGTCACACAGAGCAGCGTACACAGAGACAGACACGACAGAGACACAAACGGGGAAGCCTCTTTAAATTCCAGGTTTTATGTTCGATTTGATCCACCTCCTGTTCCAGGTGGGATCAGCGGTCTCAGAATTGGGGGATCTTGTTTGGAGCCATGTCTGTTTTTAACCCACACCTGGTTTTCTCCTGATAGGTTGCAGGAAGAAACCTCTTCTATTCAATTCAGTTTATTTACAAAGCTTCAGCTCACTAAAAGCACAGCTTATGATTTTAAAGTTTCAGCTGAGACCATGTCAACAATATAATACTCAAAGTGGAGATATTTACCCACAATGCACAGCAGCAGGTTTGGATGGTGGAGGGGTGGGGATTTGGGCTCATTCTGCAGCCACAGAGCTTGACGAGTCGACAGAGAACGCCTCTGGTCCTCAAAGAGTCCAGTTACAAACAAGAGAACCTGTGATTTCTTTACCCGCCTTCAACTGAGTTGTTTCTTTCTTTTTTTTTCACATGTCAGATGAAAGAGATGCAGTGCAAAAGAAAACTTTCACCAAGTGGGTCAACTCTCACCTGGCCAGAGTGTCCTGTCGCATATCTGACCTCTACAACGACCTGAGAGACGGCTACATGCTGACCAGACTGCTGGAGGTCCTCAGTGGAGAGCTGCTGGTAAACGTCCTCACTCAGCATCAATAACCAGTGTGTGTGTGTGTGTGTGTGTGTGTGTGTGTGTGTGTGTGTGTGTTCTGGGTTAGGAGGTTCTGATCAGGCCTGCATTTATGATGTAAAAATGTTTACTTACTTTCTTTAAAAGTCCCATATTCTGCTAAACCTACTTTCTACAGATCCTCTGACCGTCCTATCAGTCCCACAGACTGTCTGAGACCCAAAAGTGTCAAATATTTTCACCGTTTTCACTTCCTGATTCTCATTTTAGAGAAATGTGTTTTGAGCTAATGCTAAAACGGGTGGTTTCTAAATCTTTCCCCTGCTGACGTCAAGAAGGGAAAAGACCCCTCCTCTCTAGAGAACAGAGCCAATCAGAGCACCTTTGTCTACCTGAGCCCCCCCCTCCGCCCCGCAGTTTAAAAACCACGGAGCGCTCATCCTCACAAACGTTAGCTAACAGTCACGGTGACGCTACGAGCAAAGCACAGCAGCTGCTTCGTAGATGGTTGGTAGATGAACGAGTTAGTCGCTTCATCTGAGACCCTGGAGACCCACTGACGACTCAGGAACGGAGAGAGGAGAGATGGGCGGGGCTTAGAGAAGCTCTGCTCCCCAACTGAGGCGCGATAGTAAGACGACCCCACCCTTCTTGAAATGATTTTTAATGAAAAAAACCTCGTCTTATATTCGGGCAAATACGGTATTATTGATAAGCAGAGTTCAGCTCCACCGACCCGATCACTTCAACAGAACCTGTCTGACAGCACGACGAAGGCTGGACGATCTCATCGTGACCTGTAATAAAAAACTCAAGAACCCAGAACAACATGAAGCCCAGCAGGACTCACTGGGTTAGGGTCAGAGGTCAAGATTCAGCAGTAAGAAAGAGACAGAACAAACATGGCCGTTCCGCCTGAGTCAAACTAACTGTGTTTGATCCGACCAGTCAGACGTGGTGGTGGTGGTGTGACGGTCTGGTCTTCAGGACCTGGACCACTGGCTGGAACTGATGGAACCATGAATTCTGCTGACTACCAGAAAATGTCTGACCTTTGACCTTAAACAGACCAAAATTCCTCCACAGCAACATGAGAGACTCATTACTACTGTAGTTATCACAAACCAGGAGTTGTTATGTTTAAAGCGGCTCTCTGGAGCATTTTTCTCTGTATCAAAGTTTTCTAAATGTTCTAAATGATATTTCAGGTCTAAACTATGATCTATGGGTTGAGTTCCACAACATCTGTCATTCTGATGAAGACCCTCCTTCCTCCTAGAGACCCCTTTCCATTATTTCTTGCCGCCGACATTTTTCAGCCAATGAAATTCAAATGTCTGCATTCTCTCAACATGCACGCGCATTGACCAAACCTGTACCAGTAGGGGGCGCTGTCGTACAGGACGCTCCGTGTGTTTCTCTGTTTGTGTCTCAGCCTCACGGCTCATTTCTACTAAAAACCTACCCATTCTCCAGCTAAAGACGGGTTTATTTTTATTTTTAAACCTTTCACCTCACACAATGGCAAGGCTTGACAGGGTTACGCGTTTATTTTGGTCAGAAAGTTCATCCAGGGCCGAGTCAAGTTCAGCTTCAGAGTCCAGCAGCAGCTCTCTAACAGAGCTAATATCAGAAGCAGCAGGGACAGAGAGGGCTCTTCAGACCCTCGTAGTATTGTTGGAATAAGAGTTGTGAACTGTGAGTGATTAAACCCTACACATTGAGCGGTACAGTTCATGCCCGAAGTATATGCGCCGCGTGCACGCGCGCACACGCGACCGGACGCGCGTGTCGAGATGTTTTGAGGAGGAGCCTTTGGACGCTAGATTCAAAAACTGCTCTCCTGATGAAATCCTCCGGAGTGCCGCTTTAAGGTAAAAACAGCTTTCAGACAGGATCCAGCTGGTTAGGTTTACTCAGGTTTTCTTCGTCTGATGCTGACTGTTGTTTGCTGATCGGAAACATTTAGGTGACAAAAACCCAGAAAAACTGTGAGAGGAGGAAGTACTGTTTCTGACAGCTCTATGCTTGTCCTAAATGATGTAACGATTTTTTGTAAGACATCAATTAGTTCTTTCCTTCCAAAGCCAAGACCTACGAGAGGCCGGATGCGGATCCACTGCCTGGAAAATGTTGACAAAGCTCTGCAGTTCCTTAAAGAGCAGAGGGTTCACCTGGAGAACGTTGGTTCCCACGACATTGTGGATGGAAACCACCGCCTGACACTGGGCCTCATCTGGACCATCATCCTACGCTTCCAGGTAAAACATCACAGGAGCTACTGCAGAAGCTAATACCTGCCTTAGTTCTAACTTTAAGTAAAGATTCATTTTAATGATTGTTTCATTTATTCAGTTGCTATTTTTGGATTTATTTCCTGATTTTTATATCACTAATAAAAATCCAAGTACCGTATTTTCCGGACTATAAGTCGCTCCGGAGTATACGTCTCATCAGCCAAAAAATGCACAATAAAGAAGAAAAAAACACATATAAGTCGCATTTGTGGAGGAATTTTAATTTTACAAAATCCGAGACTAAAAACTGGTATTTCACATTATTAACTGCTTTCTTAAAACAATGCTGGCAATTTGCCGCGAAGCTGAGCCGGTATCTGGGAGCCCGTCGTTCATAAGCGCCGGTAATGTTGCTCAATCATCTGCTTTTCACCAAAGATGACTCACAAACCTGGGTCCTGATGTGTTTGTGTAAAAGTCTGAATGCAGCGAAACAGACTGATGATGTCACTGAACTGGTCACTTTGTTGTGTTCCGGCTCAGATCCAGGTGATCAAAATCAACACAGAAGACAACAGAGAGACGCGCTCTGCTAAGGACGCTCTGCTGCTCTGGTGCCAGATGAAGACGGCAGGGTGAGGGACAAAAACACAGCATTCAGACTCTATTAGTGTCCGCGTCTGAAGCTCCTTTGGTCTCCGTCCTTCTCCAGGTACTCTGAGGTCAACATCCAGAACTTCACCACCTGCTGGAGGGACGGCCTGGCCTTCAACGCCCTGATCCACAGACACAGGTAAAGGTTCTATCAGGGACAGGGTTGGATGTAAAATAGTCTGCTGATGCTGGTTTCTGTTCCCTCCAGACCTGATCTAATAGAGTTCCACAAGCTGACGCGGTCCAATGCAACCCACAACCTGCAGCAGGCCTTTAACGTCGCAGAACATCACCTGGGTCTCACCAAACTCCTGGACCCTGAAGGTGAGCGGTCTTCAGATTAAAGCAGCAACACGGGATTTTAGCTCCACTCTCATCAATGACCTGACTCGTTTGTTCAGATGTGAACACAGAGAACCCAGACGAGAAGTCCATCATCACCTACGTGGTCTCCTACTACCACTACTTCTCCAAGATGAAGGCTCTTATTGTGGAGGGGAAGAGAGTTGGCAAGGTACCAGAAAGGGTTGGTTTACACTGTAAAAAATGATCCGCTGGTGTCAAACATTTATCTGTACCTATTATTATGGACGCGTTCACAGAAACAATCAGAAACGTGAGAAATGAGAAGATAAATGAAGAGCGATATCTGAAATGTGCAGCGTGATGGCTGACGAACGACGGAAAACACTAAATGTCCCGTTAGTTTTCACATCATTTCCCTTTTACAATCAAATTCATTTAAAACCTTTTATTTATTTTTACAAAGTTTTTACTTGTAATTTTTCCAAACAGTTTTTGCCTTAAAAGCAGAAACGAAATGTAAGAATTGAAGTAATTAGCAAAAACTAAAGACTGACAATGAAAAAGTTATTAAAATACACATTTATATTATTAACAGGACCAGGACCAGAACCAGACCAGAACCAGATGAGAATCAGACCAGAACCAGACCAGAATCAGACCAGAACCAGACCAGAACCAGATGAGAACCAGACCAGAACCAGACCAGAACCAGATGAGAACCAGACCAGAACCAGATGAGAACCAGACCAGAACCAGACCAGAACCAGACCAGAACCAGACAGAACCAGACCAGAACCAGACCAGAACCAGACCAGAACCAGACAGAACCAGACCAGAATCAGACCAGAACCAGACCAGAATCAGAACAACAGAACCAGACCAGAACCAGATGAGAACCAGACCAGAATCAGACCAGAACCAGATGAGAACCAGACCAGAACCAGATGAGAACCAGACCAGAACCAGATGAGAACCAGACCAGAACCAGACCAGAACCAGACCAGAATCAGACCAGAACCAGACCAGAACCAGACCAGAACCAGACCAGAACCAGATGAGAACCAGACCAGAACCAGACCAGAACCAGACCAGAACAGACCAGAATCAGACCAGAACCAGACCAGAACCAGAACAGAACCAGACCAGAACCAGACCAGAACCAGACCAGAACCAGATGAGAACCAGACCAGAACCAGACCAGAACCAGACCAGAATCAGAACAGACCAGAATCAGACCAGAACCAGATGAGAACCAGACCAGAATCAGACCAGAACCAGATGAGAACCAGACCAGAACCAGATGAGAACCAGATGAGAACCAGACCAGAATCAGACCAGAACCAGATGAGAACCAGACCAGAATCAGACCAGAACCAGATGAGAACCAGACCAGAACCAGACGAGAACCAGACCAGAACCAGACCAGAACCAGACCAGAACCAGACCAGAACCAGACCAGAATCAGACCAGAATCAGACCAGAACCAGACCAGAACCAGATGAGAACCAGACCAGAATCAGACCAGAACCAGATGAGAACCAGACCAGAACCAGATGAGAACCAGACCAGAACCAGATGAGAACCAGACCAGAACCAGATGAGAACCAGACCAGAATCAGACCAGAACCAGACCAGAATCAGACCAGAATCAGACCAGAACCAGATGAGAACCAGATGAGAACCAGACCAGAATCAGACCAGAACCAGATGAGAACCAGACCAGAACCAGATGAGAACCAGATGAGAACCAGACCAGAATCAGACCAGAACCAGATGAGAACCAGACCAGAATCAGACCAGAACCAGATGAGAACCAGACCAGAACCAGACGAGAACCAGACCAGAACCAGACCAGAACCAGACCAGAACCAGACCAGAACCAGACCAGAATCAGACCAGAATCAGACCAGAACCAGACCAGAACCAGATGAGAACCAGACCAGAATCAGACCAGAACCAGATGAGAACCAGACCAGAACCAGATGAGAACCAGACCAGAACCAGATGAGAACCAGAACAGAACCAGACCAGAACCAGAATCAGACCAGAACCAGATGAGAACCAGAACAGAACCAGACCAGAACCAGACCAGAACCAGACCAGAATCAGACCAGAACCAGATGAGAACCAGACCAGAACCAGACCAGAACCAGATGAGAACCAGACCAGAACCAGACCAGAATCAGACCAGAACCAGACCAGAACCAGACCAGAATCAGACCAGAACCAGACCAGAATCAGACCAGAACCAAATGAGAACCAGACCAGAACCAGATGAGAACCAGACCAGAATCAGACCAGAACCAGATGAGAACCAGACCAGAACCAGACCAGAACCAGACCAGAACCAGATGAGAACCAGACCAGAACCAGACCAGAACCAGACCAGAACCAGACCAGAATCAGACCAGAACCAGATGAGAACCAGAACAGAACCAGACCAGAACCAGACCAGAACCAGACCAGAACCAGATGAGAACCAGACCAGAATCAGACCAGAACCAGACCAGAATCAGAACAGACCAGAATCAGACCAGAACCAGATGAGAACCAGACCAGAACCAGACCAGAACCAGACCAGAACCAGACCAGAATCAGACCAGAACCAGACCAGAACCAGACCAGAACCAGATGAGAACCAGACCAGAACCAGATGAGAACCAGACCAGAATCAGACCAGAACCAGATGAGAACCAGACCAGAACCAGACCAGAACCAGACGAGAACCAGAACAGAACCAGACCAGAACCAGACCAGAACCAGATGAGAACCAGACCAGAACCAGACCAGAACCAGACCAGAATCAGACCAGAACCAGACGAGAACCAGACCAGAACCAGACCAGAACCAGATGAGAACCAGACCAGAACCAGATGAGAACCAGACCAGAATCAGACCAGAACCAGACCAGAACCAGATGAGAACCAGACCAGAACCAGACCAGAACCAGGCCAGAATCAGACCAGAACCAGACCAGAACCAGACCAGAACCAGACCAGAACCAGATGAGAACCAGACCAGAACCAGACGAGAACCAGACCAGAACCAGACCAGAACCAGACCAGAACCAGACCAGAACCAGACCAGAACCAGACCAGAACGAGATGAGAACCAGACCAGAACCAGATGAGAACCAGACCAGAACCAGACCAGAACCAGATGAGAACCAGACCAGAACCAGATGAGAACCAGATGAGAACCAGACCAGAACCAGACCAGAACCAGGATCAGTCCTAAATCATTAACAGGACAACACCCAAACAAAAACATAGATTAAAATAAATGGAGCTGATATCTTAATGTTGAGGTCAAATAGCATTAGTGTGCTAACATGCTTGCTATACTATAGCATGTTTGTTTGCTTATGCTAATGTTAACATTAGCATGCTAACATGCTTAAGCTAACTTTTGCATGTTCGCATGCTAATGATAAATTTTTTTCACTTTTGGCATGGGAACAAGTCAAGCACAAGATTAGCATGCTAGCATACCAATGCTAACACGTTAGCATGAAATTGGGTTTTTGGGTATTTTGGACGCTAACGAGAAGGGGAAACTATACAAATTATATATCATATCGATCGGCTCCCTCATGTGATGCTTGGTTGAAATTATCATAGCGTTTCCATTAACTATCGCAAAGTTATTCACAAAAGACTATGGCAGAAATGACGCAAAAACGGATTAGCCCTTTGAATTTCAGCTAAAACTTACTGATGTTTGAGAGCCTGCCATTTCGACACACTTTAACCTAGCAACTTCATTTTTGGTTTAAAATAGTCATGGGACTTTGGACTCTAAAATATTGAGGAACCATTTTGATTTAACTGATGCCGCCGGTAGCACGCCCTCTCAAAGTTTCTTCAGGAACTTTCTAGTTATTATTATTATTGTAGAATATTCCTTTATTTGTCCCTCGGCTGTGAAATTTTAAGCACACAGCAGCAAAGAAATTAAACACAAACAATACAAATACAAATGAAAGAATGAAAGATGAAAAGGTGATCAGATAAATACGGTAAGTAGAGACATTTAAACCTTGGAAACTCAACACGTCCAAACCTACAATGGCTAAATTACATTTCATTAAAATGGTTTTAGTTTTTTCAACAGGGACAGTAAATGAAACAGTTTTCCATCCATAAAAACATAATTCTCGTGGCTCCTGACTAATTTGTGAACCTTGTGTTTTTTTAATAGAGTTATTATTTTTATTGGCGCTGTTATGGCTCCATACATTTGAAACCCTACCTCTAAATGTCTCTCTCTCTTTCATCGTGTTTGTTTTGATCCACCTTCCCGTCTGGGTTCTGATGGACTCACAGGTGTTGGATAACTGCGTGGAAGCAGAGAAGATAGTGAACCGCTACGAGGCTCTGGCCTCAGACCTGCTGGACTGGATAGAGAAGACCATCGCCATCATCAGCAACCAGAAATTTGCCAACTCACTGACCGGAGTTCAGCAGCAGCTGCAGGCTTTCACCACCTACTGCACCGTAGAGAAACCCATCAAGTGAGATTTGTCTCTTCATCACTCTTCATCTAACTCAGGGAAGCGTTGTTCTGATGGCTGACGCACAACGGTTCCCTGATAGGTTCAAGTTGTACGACGCTTTGGAGAAAAGCATCTGATATAAACCTATAAATAAAAGCAGCTTCTATCAGTTATTGATCTGCAGTGAGGACCACCCCCACTGGTGACATCACTTAAAGTGGGTGGAGTCTCCAGAAACAGGAAGTCGTCCTCTGGCTGGAGCGACACTCGTGGCTGGTCAGATCAGGAGAGACGCAGCTGCAGATCAGTGACAAACGATCAGATGTTTAAAATGATTCTTAGCTGATCAGGTTCTAGACTCTGAGCTCCAAGACGTCACGAGAAAAGTGAAACAAGTCTCTAACCATTGATGTTCAGACTGAACAGGAACGGAGGTCAAATCACAAACTAAGACTCCAGACGCATTTCAACCATTACAGCTGTAAAAACATCTGTTTGATAGAGAGAGCTTTAGCAGCTGGTTCTGGATCAGATCCATTAATAATGTCTGGATGTTGAAGGTCCAGTCTGGAGTCAGTGAGACGTTTTAATCAA
>SSNR01000267.1:761808-777716 GCA_006937965.1 Callopanchax toddi | reverse complement strand
GGTTGCGGTGCGGTTGCGGTGCGGTTGCGGTGCAGTGCGGTTGCGGTGCGGTTGCGGTGCGGTTGCGGTGCAGTGCGGTTGCGGTGCGGTTGCGGTGCGGTTGCGGTGCGGTTGCGGTGCGGTTGCGGTGCAGTGCGGTTGCGGTGCGGTGCAGACTCCACCAGGATTAAAACCATTGATTCCAATCAGAGCCTCCACGCCGGCTCCGGTGCGGCTGCAGGGCAAAGTTAATTTCCCACAACAAGTCTATTTTTCCCAGACACCGCAGTGGATCGTCATCAAGTTAACGACATTACGTACGCCAAACAGGAAGTGAAACACTAGCAGACGAGGTGCATCCGGTATTTTCCAAAATAAAATCATTAGCTACGTTGCTAACGTTAACACGATTTGGATATTTAATTTTGGATTTTTAAGTAAGCATAACATTAAACTATATAAAAACAAAGTGTGCTTACCCATTGTGGAACGAGCCAAGTGAATCCTCAACAAAAGAACGAGAAGACGACTCTAGCTTTTGTTTACCAGCTGCTGCTAACCACGTACTTGTTCTCGCGTGATCCACCGAGGTTTGGCGCTCCTGCTGAGGCAAAGAGCCGGAGACGTTCCACAACAAAGCCGCAGCCGGTGTGGACTACTTTTCTTGCAGCTGCGGTGCCGCACCGCACCCAGTGTGAAGTAGCAGTAACTCGTTCTTGTTGCTGATGATGGAAACTAGAAAACAATCGACCAATCAGAGCCAGACTCAGTGAATTTAATCTTTTTCTATATAAAGACTTTGTTCTGTCCAGTAAAATGTTTATAAAAACTTCCTCTTTTGGAACAATAACAAAACAACAGTATTTCATAAACATACAGGTTTAATCTACACTTGAGGATGACAGATTTTCTAAATATTGACATTATTCTGACCAGTAATACAGTTTAACTGAACATGAGGAGTATTTACTACAACTACGACTGAGACTAGCTGGAGGATGAGGATGACCTTTTTACTCAAATCTCTCTTCTGTTCTGTTAATTGTTTTTAAACAAGAAACTAAATTTCTGCATGACTTTAAATCAAGTAGAACGTCTTATAAGGCGAGATGATGTTGTTTAATAATATCAAGCTTCCTGTTTCCTGTCCAGGTTTCAGGAGAAGGGTAATCTTGAAGTCCTTCTCTTCACCATCCAAAGCAAACTCAGAGCCAATAACCAGAAACCGTACGTGCCTAATGACGGGAAACTCATCTCAGACATCAACAAGGTCGTCAGTCATCAGCTGTGGTGATGAAAGGGATGTCTGGCTCATTCTGAAGGAGCTTCTATCAGGAAGTCATCTACAGGAAAGACCACACCCACCAGTGACATCACTCGAAGTGAGCAGAGTCTCTAGAAACAGGAAGTCCCACTGATTCGTTCGAATGCTAGCTAACCTCTACAGTTAGAACCATAGATATAAAGGCTAGATATCTTACCCGCGCTGTTCGCCAATGGACTGCGACGTAGCTACATGGCGGCCATCTTACCACAGACAGCTGCCCCCTTTCATAAGACTGGTGTCAATGGAGCATGAACTATTAAATACCTCTAACTTGCTCAGTTTTTAGCCGATTTTCAAACGGTTTGATTTGTTTTAAACGTCAGAGACGTGGCTGTGAAATATATCAATAATGGTCGGGAAACTCATAAACTGTAAAAGTATCATATCTCAACTCTATACATAATAAGGTTTGTAAGAAAGCAAACCGTTTGTAAATTTGTTCATTTTTCATCGAGTTCAGAGTGTTTTTAGTTGAGTTGATCGCTCACCTTCCATCTGCTGCCATAGAGAGCAGAACGTCAGCTGTCTGTAGTAAGATGGTCGCCGTGTAGGGATGCTGTCGACTCCCAAATAAAAGCTACTTCACACAGACAGTGTGTGTGTGTGGCGCAGTGTGGACTCCACAAGTATTAAAAAACATTGAGTCCAATCAGAGCCTTCACACCGGCTCTGGTGCGGCTGCGGAGCAAAGTTAAGTTTCCGCAACAAGTCTATTTTTTCTGGATGCTGCATGCGGCTCTTCATCATGGTAAAGACATTACATGCACCAGACAGGAAGTGAAACGCTAGGGGAACGGTGCATCCGGTATTTTCAACATAAACCCTTTAGATAGACTTTAACTTTAGAGTTCTAACTGTAGAGGTTAGCTAACAGGTAATATAGAGTTCTAACTGTAGAGGTTAGCTAACAGGTAATATAGAGTTCTAACTGTAGAGGTTAGCTAACAGGTAATATAGAGTTCTAACTGTAGAGGTTAGCTAACAGGTAATATAGAGTCCTAACTGTAGAGGTTAGCTAACAGGTAATATAGTGTTCTAACTGTAGAGGTTAGCTAACAGGTAATATAGAGTTCTAACTGTAGAGGTTAGCTAACAGGTAATATAGTGTTCTAACTGTAGAGGTTAGCTAACAGGTAATATAGAGTTCTAACTGTAGAGGTTAGCTAACAGGTAATATAGTGTTCTAACTGTAGAGGTTAGCTAACAGGTAATATAGAGTTCTAACTGTACAGGTTAGCTAACAGGTAATATAACGTTCTAAGGCACTGGTGGGAATTTTTAGGTTGAGAATTGATAACTAGCCACTAATTTTTCACTGATCTGCAGCAGTGTCTCTAATGATTTGACTAGCTATGGCTATAGCTCCAGTCAGAGGACTACTTCCTGTTTCAAGAGACTCCGCCCACTTTGAGTCATGTTACCAGTGGGCGTGGGCTTTACTGTTGATCAATAACTGATAGAAGCCACTTCAGAACGACCCTGATGACCCTTTAAAATAGGATCCTTTTTTCAACCTGATCATTATTTTCTGACCAGTGTTTCTTTATTGTCCAGGCCTGGGAGCGTCTGGAGAAGGCGGAGCATGAGAGGGGTGTAGCTTTGCGCAAGGAGCTGATTCGCCAGGAGAAGCTGGAGCTGCTGGCTCAGCGCTTTGACCACAAAATGGCCATGAGACAAGCGTGGCTCAACGAGAACCAGAGGCTGGTATCTCAGGTCAGAACGTTTTGTGATCCTATAACATCTTACAGTGAAGATGGAGGGATTAAAAAAAGATATATATCCATTCAGTGCCTAAAATAACACAGTTAATGTTCAGATTTCCTTCTGTTTTAAGTTCCCACTTATCTGAAATGTTGTGATGAGTAAATCAATGTGAATATTTTCCAACATCCACTCAGTCAGTAACAACCTGCTTTAGAAAGTACAGGCCATGGTGCTCTGATGCTTTCAAACCTGGAGCATTTCCATTACTCCTGTTTTGTTCTCCAGCTGCACAGCTTTCCTTGTTCTTCTCTCGTCCTTCAGGACAACTTTGGCTACGACCTGCCGGCAGTCGAGGCAGCGATGAAGAAACATGAGGCCATTGAGGCGGACATCGCCTCCTACGAAGACAGGATAGGTGTAGTTGTAGAACTCGCCACAGAGATGGAGAAGGAAGGCTACTACGACATCCGACGTATTCTAGCACGTAAAGAGAACGTTCTGGGTCAGTGGAGTCTACTGAAGGAGCTGGTGGCTGGCAGGAGGACTCGCCTGGAGAAGAACCTGGCCCTACAGAAGACCTTTCAAGACATGGTGTACATGATCGACTGGATGGAGGACACCCAGGTGTGAGAGGATGTGTGTGTTCTAGAAAGACCCAGAAACCTGCAGCTGGAGGAGGTAAAACAGGAATATTTGGTTCTTTTTTTGAACTCTCTCAGGTCCAGCTGCTGTCCAAGGACTTTGGGAAACATCTTCTGGAAGTGGACGACCTGCTGCAGAAACAGAGTCTGCAGGAAGCTGATATAGCTGTTCAGTCTGAGAGAGTGGAGACGCTCAACACTGCTGCTCTGAAGTTCACCACGATAGAGGGTACACACACACACACACACACGGTTTAGTAAAGGTTTATAAAACATAAAACTGAAGCTCGTCTGGTGACAGTTAGAGGTCATTATTAAAGGTTTAAGGTGGATTGATTTAAACCCGTTTAACGTCTGTTACAACATCCACCCGTCCATCGTTGGATTCATCGTTTCATCCACTCAGGGTCTCAGGGAGCTGGTGCTGATCTCCAGCATCACAGGGCTAGAGGCAGGGGACAGAAGACAGAGGACAGGAAACAGAGGACAGGGGAGGGGGGTTCCTCAGAACAGCCATCTTTGTTGACCCATGTGACTGGTTGAACTAGGATGGAGAGTTAACCAACCAGTGGTTCGATCAGGACGTTTGGGACGTGACTGCACTGGTAGCTTCAGTCTGCATCAGACTCATCTGACAGCTAAATGTCCTAGTGTGTCTTTTCTAGTGTGTCCTTCCTAGTGTGTCTCTGTGTCTTTCCTAGTATGTCTCTCCTAGTGTGTCTTTTCTAGTGTGTCCTTCCTAGTGTGTCTCTGTGTCTTTCCTAGTATGTCTCTCCTAGTGTGTCTTTTCTAGTGTGTCCTTCCTAGTGTGTCTCTGTGTCTTTCCTAGTGTGTCTTTTCTAGTGTGTCCTTCCTAGTGTGTCTCTGTGTCTTTCCTAGTATGTCTCTCCTAGTGTGTCTTTCCTAGTGTGTCTCTCCTAGTGTGTCTTTTCTAGTGTGTCTTTCCTAGTGTGTCTCTGTGTCTTTCCTTGTGTGTCTTTTCTAGTGTGTCCTTCCTAGTGTGTCTCTGTGTCTTTCCTAGTGTGTCTTTCCTAGTGTGTCTTTCCTAGTGTGTCTTTCCTAGTGTGTCTTTCCTAGTGTGTCTTTCCTAGTGTGTCTTTTCTAGTGTGTCCTTCCTAGTGTGTCTCTGTGTCCTTCCTAGTGTGTCTTTTCTAGTGTGTCCTTCCTAGTGTGTCTCTGTGTCTTTCCTAGTGTGTCTTTTCTAGTGTGTCTTTCCTAGTGTGTCTTTTCTAGTGTGTCCTTCCTAGTGTGTCTCTGTGTCTTTCCTAGTGTGTCTTTTCTAGTGTGTCCTTCCTAGTGTGTCTCTGTGTCTTTCCTAGTGTGTCTTTCCTAGTTCGTCTTTCCTAGTATGTCTCTCCTAGTGTGTCTTTTCTAGTGTGTCTTTCCTAGTGTGTCTCTGTGTCTTTCCTAGTATGTCTCTCCTAGTGTGTCTTTTCTAGTGTGTCTTTCCTAGTGTGTCTCTGTGTCTTTCCTAGTATGTCTCTCCTAGTGTGTCTTTTCTAGTGTGTCTCTCCTAGTGTGTCTTTTCTAGTGTGTCTTTCCTAGTGTGTCTCTGTGTCTTTCCTAGTTCGTCTTTCCTAGTATGTCTCTCCTTGTGTGTCTCTGTGTCTTTCCTAGTGTGTCTTTCCTAGTGTGTCTTTCCTAGTGTGTCTTTCCTAGTGTGTCTTTCCTAGTTCGTCTTTCCTAGTATGTCTCTCCTAGTGTGTCTAGCGGAGT
Organism: Callopanchax toddi; assembly: GCA_006937965.1. Taxonomy (NCBI): domain Eukaryota; kingdom Metazoa; phylum Chordata; class Actinopteri; order Cyprinodontiformes; family Nothobranchiidae; genus Callopanchax; species Callopanchax toddi. Next base: position 772,349 of record SSNR01000267.1, on the reverse strand, counting down.
CATGATTCCATAAATAAAAATACATTTTATTAATACAAAAGGAAATGTGGTAAAACAATGCACCGCCACACACACACACACACACACACACACACAGCGGGCTATGACTCGGTATAACTCCACCCTAATGGTCCCAGAGGGCAGCTAACACAGAGCTAGAGCACCTGTTTCTCCCTCGTGGCTCTCCTCCACTCTCGTGGTCCTCTTCTGAACCGGACCAGCAGTCTGTCTACTCAAAGCGCCGGCGGTCCAGTCCGCTCCTCCGCCGGTCTGAGTTTCATTGTGTTGCCATAGTCACACAGGGTGTCCACCAGCGGGTTTGTCCTAAAAACACAAAGTTATCAATAGCCGCTGACATCAGAGTCCAACGTTCAAACTACCCTAAACCAGTTTACATACCGTGTTCACATGGACAGCGCCTGCTACCAAACCGAACACGAGCATTAGCGGAAGCTGCAGTCTGTCGGAGGTTCTCACTGGGTTTCCTCCCTCAGTCCAAAGACATACATGTTGGGTTAATTATTTTAATTTGCCCCTAGGTGTAAGTGAGGGTGTGGCTGATTGTGAGTCATGTTTGTCTCTGTGTGTCCCTGTGATGGACTGGTGACCCATCCAGGGTGTCGCCCCGTGACGCTGGAGTTAGGCACCAGACCCCTGATACCCTCAGTGGAGGATGAAGCAGTACAGAAAACAGATAGATGAATTTTTAAAATCATCTTGTTCTTTAACCAATTTTTAAAATATGTTTTGTCTCCCAGGTTACCAACCATGTGACCCCCAGGTGATCTGTAACCGGGTCAACCACGTCTCTTCCTGTTTGGAGGAGCTGAAGCAGCTGGCAGCTAAAAGACGCTCTGAGCTGGAGGAGTCCCGACAGCTCTGGGCCTTCTTTCAGGTGGGTTAAAGAACCAGGTGGGGCTCTGTGTCTGGGATGCCTGGTTTGAACTGGTTGGAACTGGTTTGAACTGGTTTGAACTGGTTGGAACTGGTTTAAACTGGTTGTAACTGGTTTAAACTGGTTTGAACTGGTTGGAACTGGTTTAAACTGGTTTGACCTGGTTGGAACTGGTTTAAACTGGTTGTAACTGGTTTGAACTGGTAGTAACTGGTTTAAACTGGTTTGACCTGGTTGGAACTGGTTTAAACTGGTTGTAACTGGTTTAAACTGGTTTGAACTGGTTGGAACTGGTTTGAACTGGTTGGAACTGGTTTAAACTGGTTTGACCTGGTTGGAACTGGTTTAAACTGGTTTGAACTGGTAGTAACTGGTTTAAACTGGTTTGAACTGGTTGGAACTGGTTTGAACTAGTTTGAACTGGTTGGAACTGGTTTAAACTGGTTTGACCTGGTTTGAACTGGTTGAAACAATTTAGGGAGGCAGTAGCTCAGTGTTTAGGATGTTGGTCTTGCAACCGGAGGGTTGCAGGATCAAATCCCCGCTCTGGCTGGGTTACTTTGTCATTGAGTCCTTGGGCAAGACACTTTACCCTCATTGCCTGCTGGTGGTGGTGGTCAGAGGGCTGGTGGTGCCTCGCCTCTGTAGCTCCATCAACATGTGAATGACTGACTGATGTAAAGCACTTTGTAGTCCACTGACTTCGAAAAGCGCTATACAAATGCCACTATACAAATTTACATTTAAACTGGTTGGAACTGGTTTGAACTGGTTTAATCTGGTTGGAACTGGTTTACATAGTAACAGGTGGAATGGATATTTGACTAAAAACAACAGATTATAACATTTATCTTTAAAATATTTAACATAAATGTGAACAACACAGATTTTTTTCTTCATTTTGACCTTTTCAGTGTTTCTGTAGATGTTTTATGTTTTTATTGAGTCTCCTTTCATCTACTTTTCTCACTATTTTCCTTTAGAATAAGTTAGATTTTAAAATATACGTTTTATTAGAGAATCTCTTGATTTCAAACCCATTTTGTAAACTTAGCTCTCCTGTTTGTTGCTGTTAGGAGCTGGAGGAGTCGGAGGCCTGGATTCGGGAGAAAAGCTCCATCCTGGTTGCTCAGGGTTACGGGAAAGACCTGAGCAGTGTGCTGAGGTTACTTCAGAAACACAAAACTTTGGCTGGAGAGCTGCTGGCTCACCGGTCCCTGCTGCAGGTGGGTTTTGGGTTTTGTTTACTGTAGCTGGAATTCTGACAGCACCTGGAGTCTGGCCTAAAGTTCTGCATCCGCTTTTTCAAACAATTCCTTAAAATCTCTTTTTTTTATTCCTAAATTTCTCAGTAGAAACAAGTTTTGATCTGATTAATCCATCTTCTCCAGAACACCATGAAGAGAGGGAAGCAGATCCTGAGTGAGAAGAGCTTTGGCGCGGTGGGGATCCAGGAGCGCATCATGGAGGTGAAAGGAGAGTGGAAGAAGCTGGAGGATCAGGCCGCGCAGCATCTCAACCACCTGCAGGACGCTCTCAACTTCTTCCAGTTCTCCACGGAGACCGATGACGTGGTGGTCTGGCTGCAGGACGCCTACCGCCTGGTCTCCAGCGAAGACTTCGGTCACGACGAGTACTCCACCCAGTCACTGCTGAAGAAACACAAAGGAGTCACCGAGGCCATCGACAAACACCGATTACACGTGGTGACGCTGCGCAAACACGTGGTGGCGCTGCCTCTACGATACCGTGACCAGGAGGTTCGTCCACGTTTCTGGTTGTTTTCAATCAATTCTATTTTCAATTCAGTTCATTTATAAAGCTCCAGAGGTCACATCAGGTCATCTCAGAGCAACACGTCCAGATCCTTCAGGTCCAGATTCAGGAAAACCGATTACAGTAAACAGGATTCATTATAAAGGATAAATATACAGATTCATTCATTATAAAGGAACCAGCTGATTGGTTGAAGTGGTCCTTCAATTGAATCCCCCATCCTGAGCAGTAGGAGGACGACAGTGGAAAGGAACAGTAAGAACCTCCAGGACCAGGACCATGACCAGGACCAGGACCATGACCAGGACCATGACCAGGACCATGACCAGGACCATGACCAGGACCAGGACCAGGACCATGACCAGGACCATGACCATGACCATGACCAGGACCATGACCATGACCAGGACCATGACCATGACCAGGACCAGGACCATGACCATGACCATGACCATGACCATGACCAGGACCAGGACCATGACCAGGACCAGGACCATGACCATGACCATGACCATGACCAGGACCATGACCAGGACCAGGACCAGGACCAGGACCATGACCATGACCAGGACCATGACCAGGACCAGGACCAGGACCAGGACCATGACCATGACCATGACCATGACCAGGACCATGACCAGGACCAGGACCATGACCAGGACCAGGACCATGACCAGGACCAGGACCAGGACCAGGACCATGACCATGACCAGGACCAGGACCAGGACCATGACCAGGACCAGGACCAGGACCAGGATGAATCAGGGTTATGGTTGGTTTGGCTTGGAGGACAAGCAGTTCAGTTTTTGTCAGGGCGAATCGACTGAAACCTCTGAGAGTTTGAGTGTAGCGTGTGTGCGGCTCAAACGCGGCAGGAGTTAGCACTGAGCTATGACGTACACGCGGTTAATCTCGGAGCAGCCGTGCGGATCTCGATGGCCGCGGGACTACTCCGATGAGTAAGTAGTAAAACTGACTTACTGGTGGGTTGGTGTTGAAGCTCGTAGCATGAATGAATGGATCGATGACTGAGCACTGACGTTCTGGGTGAAGGGTCATTTATAGAGGAAGTGAAGCCAGAGGGATGATGGGAAATGGAGTCTTAGCGGGAGGAGCGGTCAGAAGAAGGGGAAACCATGACAGTTTTAGAGAGGTTGAGTTGGAGATGATGGACTTTCATCCATCTCCACCTATCAGAGACAGTCTGAGACTGTGATGTCATCAGGTGGGACTGACAGGTAGAGCTGGGTGTCGTCAGTATAACAGTGGTAGGCGAGGTCATGTGATCAGATGATCTGACCCAGTGAGGTGGTGTAAATCACAAAGAGAAGAGGTCCCAGTACGGAGCCTTGGGGAACCCCTGTGTCAAGGTGGTACACGGCAGAAGAGTGACTGATCCAGGATCCATTGAAGGACCGACCTGTGAGGTAGGATTCAAACCAGGAGTGTCTCTCCCTGTGATAACCAGACTAGATAGTATGGACTAAAGGTTGTCATGGTAACAGTCAAATGCAGCTGATAAGTGGAGCAGGATCAGTCCTGAGGACTTTGAGTGGCTCTGCTTCTTTTAAGGCTTCTGTCACTGCTAACAGAGCTGTTTCAGTGGAGTGGACCCAGACTGGTCTGGGTCTAGGAGGAGGTTCAGTCAGAGGTATTCTGTGACCTGCCTGAAGGTCCTTTCAATGATTTTAGACAGAAAAGGGAGGAGAGAGACAGGTCGTAGTTCTCCGTATGGTTTGGAGGAAGGGAATATTTTTTGAGCAGTGGTGTAACCTGAGCATGCTGAAGTGAGGTGGGAATGTACCAGATGTTAGAGAAGCATTAATCACATGTGACTGCTGCAGCCACTGTAGGAGTGATGGATTGATGTAGCTTAGTCGGAATGGGGTCCAGCAGGCATGGAGTAGGACGGCTACATGTCAGAAGTTTGGACACACTGTTCTCAGTGAAAAAAAGGTGCAGTAGGACTTCTGCTGAGTTAGAGATACTTTTGATTTCAGAGGGTTCTGGTGTGGTCAGTTCAGTAAACTGTGTGCTTCTAACTGACACTATGTCAGTAAAAAAGGAGGCAAAGATGTCTGCCGTCAGACTGTTGGTAGGTGGTGGAGGCGGAGGGTTCAGTAGCGTTTTGAAGGTTGAAAATAGTTTCCGAGTGTCATCAGTACTGAGAGTTTTGTCAGTGTGTGATGCTGGCAGAGCATGAGGAGAGCAGTGCCTGGAAGTTCAACAGATCAGCAGGATCTTTTGATTTGCACCATTTCCTTTCAGCAGCTCTAAGAGTGGAGGGTATCATTTAGCTACGGCTAAAGCTAACTAAAGGATGAGTCAGGATAACCCGAGCTAACTCTGACTAATGTTAATTCAGTCTCTCTTCTGTCTGCAGGAGGTTCAGATGAGGATAGGGGAAGTGGAGCAGCTGTACACGGAGGTCGCAGAGGTCGCTGTGCTCAGACAGCAGTGGCTTCACGACGCGCTGGCTGTCTACAGGATGTTCAGCGAGGTGAACGCCTGTGAGCTGTGGATCGACGAGAAGGAGCAGTGGCTGGACAAGATGGAGATCCCTGAAAAACTGGAGGACGTGGAGGTGGTGGCCCACAGGTGAGGGGGAGAACCTCCTAATTATAGGAAAGATCTCAACCATCCTTTGTCCAACCAACACTTGTTCTGGGTGTAGATTTGAGAGCTTGGACCAGGAGATGAACAGCCTGATGGGACGGATCCTGGATGTTAATCAGATTGTTCAGCAGCTCCTGGATGGAGGTCATCCCTCTTCTACAGAGGTCAGAGGCTGTCAGGATCACCTCAACTCCAGGTATGGACAGAATTCAGCTCAGCAGCTGCTAGATGTTCCTGTTACTATGACTACCTACAAACAGACTCAATGTTTCCTATATAGACGGGAAAATACTGAATATATCAGAAAAATTAAAATATTTCATTAAACTCATTTATCCAAGTCCACACAGGATACTGACTGCAGCTCAGAACATGTGAGCTAAATCTAGAAATCCTCCAGTGTCTCTGGTAACAGCAGCTGTCTTTGACTGTTTGATCGGTAGAGTTGTGTCGTGGTGTGGGTCAGGAGGACGGAGGCAGGAACACTAAAGGGCTTTAATACTGTCAGGAGACACAGGACACACGAGGCGAGGGACACAGACAACACCGACAAGACCTGGACACAAGGGGACAGGACCTGGACACAAGGGGGCAGGACCTGGACACAAGGGGACAGGACCTGGACACAAGGGGACAGGACCTGGACACAAGGGGGCAAGACCTGGACACAAGGGGGCAGGACCTGGACACAAGGGGACAGGACCTGGACACAAGGGGGCAGGACCTGGACACAAGGGGACAGGACCTGGACACAAGGGGGCAGGACCTGGACACAAGGGGGCAAGACCTGGACACAAGGGGGCAGGACCTGGACACAAGGGGACAGGACCTGGACACAAGGGGACAGGACCTGGACACAAGGGGGCAGGACCTGGACACAAGGGGGCAGGACCTGGACACAAGGGGACAGGACCTGGACACAAGGGGACAGGACCTGTACACAAGGGGGCAGGACCTGGACACAAGGGGACAAGACCTGGACACAAGGGGACAAGACCTGGACACAAGGGGCAAGACCTGGACACAAGGGGACAGGACCTGGACACAAGGGGACAGGACCTGGACACAAGAGGACAGGACCTGGACACAAGGGGACAGGACCTGGACACAAGGGGACAGGACCTGGACACAAGGGGGCAGGACCTGGACACAAGGGGACAGGACCTGGACACAAGGGGGCAGGACCTGGACACAAGGGGACAGGACCTGGACACAAGGGGACAGGACCTGGACACAAGGGGACAGGACCTGGACACAAGGGGACAGGACAGTTTGTAAAAAAAATGATTCAGACTCCAGAGAGAAGAAAATGAATCATTTGTGCTCTTAATTCAGGTGCTTGTGTGCATCTGTCCATCTGTCCTTCTGTCCTTCAGTCCATCAGTCCTAACCAGGGGCGTGGCTATGGGGCCAGGGCTCACCCAATCAAATGGCTTCCTCAACTAAATGATATATATTTGTTTTATTTTTGAGGGATCTCATTGAAGTCATCATGAAGTGAAACAGAACAGAGTAAATTTGACATCAACAGCATGAATGTGTTGTGGTGATTTCATAACTATGACATCATTTGTAAGTCTTGCTCTCATTGGCTAGTTTGAATAATTTCTGAACTCTCCAGACGAGCTACGGTAACAGCGCTGCTGTGACTTGTAGTGTCAACCAAAGCATTTAAGAAACGGCAAAACTAATCTTCATTTCTAAATGTTTCAACAAACAGAAAGTGGAGACCTGTCCTGTGTTCAGGTTAGTCAGAGCTTTTTGTTCACAGACCTTTCTGTCGTTTCTGACAGGTTCCTCTCTTTTACAGTTCACATTTTGCAGCCTTGTACTTTCGCGGAATGTTTTGTGCAGATTTGCATGCCTTAAACTTTTTTTACAGCGCAGTGTTGATGCGTCCTGATGATCTCCTCCATAGCGGAGCGCAGTGTCCTGACTCCCTTTAGCGCAGAGTCTGATGAGTAGCGCCCTCATGTTACGAGCCTCTTTTCTGCAGCAAAGTGGGAATGAAAATCTAGACTTTTACAGGTAGAAACGATGTTTTAAAGGTCCCATGTCCTGGTTTTCCATGTTTTCTGACTTATCTATCATGTTACAACGTTGAGTTCTCACCTTCAACCTGCCAGAAAGAGCAACACACGGCGTCCATCTGTCTCCTAGTCCAGCCAGTGAGAAGCTCTTCCAGATTTCAGACCCAGGTTTCAAACTGTTTTTTTCACTCCAGCCCGCTATGAGGTCATAGTGATCCGGACTTGCTTATATGGTAAATTCTCCTCCCACATGCACGTTCACGACACCTGGAGCGAGGCAGTGCCGCCGCCATTGACCATAGACCGTGTAGTGTTTAGTTTCAGTTTAGTTTCTCTTTCACGCGACGGCACTGCCCCCTACTGGGCACTGCCCCCTACTGGACACTGCCCCCTACTGGACACTGCCCCCTACTGGACACTGCCCCCTACTGGACACTGCCCCCTGCTGGGCACTGCCCCCTACTGGGCACTGCCCCCTACTGGACACTGCCCCCTACTGGACACTGCCCCCTACTGGGCACTGCCCCCTACTGGACACTGCCCCCTGCTGGGCACTGCCCCCTACTGGACACCGCCCCCTACTGGGCACTGCCCCCTGCTGGGCACTGCCCCCTACTGGGCACTGCCCCCTACTGGACACTGCCCCCTACTGGGCACTGCCCCCTACTGGGCACTGCCCCCTACTGGACACTGCCCCCTGCTGGACACTGCCCCCTACTGGACACTGCCCCCTACTGGGCCCTGCCCCCTACTGGCACTGCCCCCTACTGGACACTGCCCCCTACTGGACACTGCCCCCTACTGGTCACTGCCCCCTACTGCAGCAGAAGTGCCAGGCTGCCAAATAAGGAGAAACCCAGCAGAACCGGAAGGCGGCGCTTTCTTCTGATCTCTGAGTTGCTCCTTAGGAAATAATGACAGCGTATTTTGAGTTCTAATGGTGCAACGCTGATCTAGAGGCATCAAAGATTACACCTGTTTAATATAAAGTGATTTAAATATGGAGTCACAGGCACTTTAACTGATGACAGACTGCAGAATCAGAACCATGGAGCAGCATGATGTCTCCAAACGGTGCGCTCTCTGCTCCTCTCTTTTCCCTCTCTCTCTCTCTCCCTCCCTCTCTCTCTCTCTCTCTCTCTCTCTCTCTCTCTCTCTCTCTCTCTCTCTCTCTCTCTCTCTCTCTCTCTCTCTCTCTCTCTCTCTCTCTCTCTCTCTCCCCCTCCCTCTCTCTCTCTCTCTCTCTCTTTCTTTCTCTCTCTCTCTCTCTCTCTCTCTCTCTCCCTCTCTCTCTCTTTTCTCTCTCTCTCTCTCTCCCTCCCTCTCTCTCTCTCCCTCTCTCTCTCTCTCTCTCTCTCTCTCTCTCCCTCTCTCTCTCTCTCTCTCTCTCTCTCTCTCTCTCTCTCTCTCTCTCTCTCTCTCTCTCTCTCTCTCTCTCTCTCTCCTCTCTCTCTCTCTCTCTCTCTCTCTCCCTCTCTCTCTCTCTCTCTCTCTCTCTCTCTCTCTCTCTGGTCTGGAAGGTCTGAGGAGCTGAGAGCTGTGTGGGACTGATTTGAAGGTTTTTTGGAAGCTTAACTTCTTTAAAACTTTTTCTTTCCCGACTCAGTGTATTAGTTATCATTAATGTTGTGAGTGATTGTGTATTGTTAGACATTGTTTAGTTTGAGCGGGCTTTTATCGTGTTTTTCTCTGGCGGGGATGGCGTCCACAGGGACGCCGTCCCTGTCTCTGAGACACGGTGTGAGAGTGGAGCCACCGCCCTCCACCTCGGTGGAGCAGGTGTTGTTAGAGGTTGGAGCCCAGGTGGGACATGGGAACATCTTGTTCGCCTCGCGTATGAATAAAGGAGTTGTGGTGTTTGTTAAACAGCAGGATCAGGTGGGACTACTCGTAGGAAGCGGGATTCAGGTAAACGGTGAGTTGTTACACGTTTCCCCGTTAGCGTTACCGTCGACCCGGATCACCGTGTCGGGAGTTCCTCCCTTTGTTCCAAACGCCGTGTTGGAGCAGGAGCTCAGGCGGTTTGGAAGGATGGCGAGTGGATTCCGTGCGGTGAGTCTGGGCTGTAGGGACAGCAGACTGAAGCATGTCCAGTCTCTGAGGAGACAGGTGTTCATGTACCTGGACTGTCCCTCACAGACGCTGGATGTCTCGTTCCGGGTTAAACATGAGGAGGGGTACTACATGGTGTACGCCAGCTCTGGCGTGATGAAGTGTTTTGAGTGTGGAGATGTGGGTCACAAGCGGATCGCTTGTCCCCACCGGCAGAACGTGGCGGAACCAGCGGCTGAACCGGCGGGTCCCCCCGCTCCGGTGGGGGTCAGGCCCGGTGACTCCGTGAGTGTAGCCGCTGATAGTGGCTCTCAGGAGGCTGGTGCTGGATCAGAAACACCGGTTTTTTCTGATCCGTCAGTGTCGGATGGAGCTGTTAGTGTTGGTTCTGACCTAGAGACCCGGTGCCCGGTAGCAGCGGACACTGGAGGTTCAGAGTCCGGTGACGTCACTGCCTCTCTAGGCGCTCACTTACCGGGAGCAGGTCTAGAGGGTCATGTGGATCCTGACCCTGTGGTCAAACCAGACAGCAGACTGGTAGATCTTCACCAGGTACAGGTTACTGAGCAGCTGCAGCTGCAACCAGAGGGGGCGGGGCTGTCAGCTGCTCGTTGTCATAGTGATTATGTGACTGACATGGAGAATGAAGGGGAGTCGGACTCTGATAGTGTCAGTGTGTCTCAGACTGACAGCTTGTACTCTGTAGAGGAGATTAATGACTTCCTGGATGAGACTTATGGGAAATCTGTGGAAGTTCAGAAGTATTTTCCTGATGTGGAGAAGTTTATCAGGTCAGCTATCCTCCATCAGAAGATGGTAGGCTTAGACCTGTTAGATGAAAAGAAGCGCTATCGTCTAAAAAAACATGTTCTGAGTTTGAAAAAAAGTCTAGGACTGACCAAAGCGGTAAAGAAAGGAAAGTCTTTAAAATAAAGTCCATGATGAGTTGGAACCTCTGGGTGTTTCCTCTCTGCTGGTCGTTCTGGTCCCTTCTCTCCTTCTCTTCCTATATGAGGGTCTGAGAGTAGCTTCTTTAAACATCAACGGGGGGAGGGATCCTCATAAAAGAGCCTTGGTGGAGGAAGTAATCAGACAGAAACATCTAGATGTCATTTTTCTACAGGAAACTCACAGTGATGCTGTGAATGAGACAGACTGGGGTCTGTGGTGGG
>SSNR01000267.1:733787-753787 GCA_006937965.1 Callopanchax toddi | reverse complement strand
TAAACCTTTTCTGTCGTCAGTGTTTTTAACCAAACGACACCAAAGTGACCCGTCCGGGTCCAGGTCTGGTTCCAGTAGTCTTCTCCTCTCTTCTCCAGGTGGAACTGCATCGTGGAGCTGGTGGAACAGAAGAAAGACCAGCTGGACTCCATGCTGCGTCTGCAGAATTACCTGCTGGAGTGTCAGGAGATCAAGTCCCAGATCCAGGAGAAGAGGAAAGCCATCGACGCCACCCAGTATGTGAGCAGCGATCTGGGAGGGGTCATGGCTCTGCAGAGACGCCTCTCCACCATGGAGGGGGCGCTGTCGGTCCTGGAGCCCAAACTGCTGCACCTACAGGTACCAGAGAGGAAGGATATGAAGGATTTAGGTTTAGAGAACGGAACCATCCCCCCCTCACATATCTAGTGGATGAACCACAACATTTACACTGATAGAAAAGCATCTTCAGACCAAACCATCTCTCCTGATGTACACTAAAAAAAACAGCTTGTTGAAAGTACTTCAAAAAATCATTTAAATAATTTCAACACAGTTAAAGTTCTTCCTCCCAATATCAGCTATTTTAGCTGTTTCATCCTGATATAGTTGGGGCGGCGTGTAGCTCAGTTGGTAGAGCAGCCATCTGGCAGCCAGAGGGCCTCCGGCTCGATCCCAGCTCCAGCTGCTCACTTTGTCGTTGTGTCCTTGGAGAACCTTCACCCACCTTGTCTACTGGTCCAAAAAAGGGTTTTAAATAAAGGCAACTGGACATATTTGGGTCTTTGAAGATGTCTTCAAAGATCGGAGGGACCCGGTGGAGGTCTGAGGGACCTGGTGGTGGTCGGAGGGACCTGGTGGAGGTCAGAGGGACCTGGTGGAGGTCAGAGGGACCTGGTGGTGGTCAGAGGGACCTGGTGGTGGTCAGAGGGACCTGGTGGTGGTCAGAGGGACCTGGTGGAGGTCAGAGGGACCTGGTGGAGGTCTGAGGGACCTGGTGGAGGTCAGAGGGACCTGGTGGAGGTCAGAGGGACCTGGTGGAGGTCAGAGGGACCTGGTGGAGGTCAGAGGGACCTGGTGGTGGTCAGAGGGACCTGGTGGTGGTCTGAGGGACCTGGTGGAGGTCTGAGGGACCTGGTGGAGGTCTGAGGGACCTGGTGGTGGTCTGAGGGACCTGGTGGTGGTCAGAGGGACCTGGTGGTGGTCAGAGGGACCTGGTGGTGGTCAGAGGGACCTGGTGGTGGTCAGAGGGACCTGGTGGTGGTCAGAGGGACCTGGTGGTGGTCTGAGGGACCTGGTGGTGGTCAGAGGGACCTGGTGGTGGTCAGAGGGACCTGGTGGAGGTCAGAGGGACCTGGTGGAGGTCAGAGGGACCTGGTGGAGGTCAGAGGGACCTGGTGGAGGTCAGAGGGACCTGGTGGTGGTCAGAGGGACCTGGTGGAGGTCAGAGGTTGGTGCGTGGCATCTCCACCTCTGTCCGTGTGCCCCAGGACGCCTGAGGCTACAATGTAGCTATGTTAAGGATATTAACAGACAACAACATTAAAGAGTTTTATTAGGAGACAATAAAATGATAAAATTTTCTGTATTTCTTTATTTAATGTTTTAATTCAAGTATTTAATATTTTACTTATTTATTAAAAATGTATTTTTTTTTACTTTTTTTAAAAATTGAAAGTTTTTCTTACTTTACTTTTTCACTTTTTAAAATGTTTTTTCAAACTTTTAGGTTCAAATTTTAAAGCAAGTGATCTAAAATGGCCGCTCCCCATTCGGGGGGGTCAGAGCTATGGAGGTGACGATAGATCAGGTTTAGATTTGCATGTAGTCAGTCTGATCTTCACCATCTGCCCTGAAACAACTTCTGCATCTGAACTGGATTTGATCAGGTTAACTCATCATGAGTTCTGTATCGTTTAATCATGTCTGACTGACCAACAGGTTTCATTCTTACAGGATCACCTGTTCAAGTTGAGACAACCAGCCAGGTTTGTTTTGTTTTTTTATTGTAGGAGGAGGCGGAGCATCTGGCCACTGCTCACCCGGGTCGAACCATGGAGATCCTGGTTCCCTTTGATGACATCAGCGTGGAGTGGGAGGAGCTTAAACGGACTCTGCAAGGATGCGAGGACTCACTGATGGTGGCCAGCAGGCTGCAGAGCTTCATTCAGGTATTTACCAGAAACGTATTATCATCATCAGGTGACTCTGGTCTTTGGGGGCTGCTGGTTGTAGAGAACTTCTCTATAAAGTTGAAGGCGACGTTCAGTTGTTCCTCGATGGTGGAATGAGCTACCAGAACCCTGTCTAAGACCCAGATCTTCAGAGAACATCTCCTAGACCAGCACCTCCCTACTGTACTGTACTCTCTCTGAGCACTTCCCTCTATGCTGCTTTTCTTTTCCCACACTGTCATTTGTAAGTCTCTTTGGCGTCGGAACCATGATGTCAGAAGGGGACGTGACCCCCCCCCCCCACACACACACACACACACACATTTACCGAGTGTTCTGCTCTTTTGGTTGTTCTCAAAGAAATCCATTCCACTTCATCCATTAGAAATTACTCAGACCGCTGAAGTCCACTCCATGTTTTCCTGGTTACACTGCTCGGGGTCAAAACCGATCAAAGTGATTGACAGACCGGGTTGTCAATCAAAACAACAGACCGCGTGAAAAAAGCAGAGGGTTTTGTTTTTTACAGCTCAGGGTTCACGCTGTAACCAGTGGTAACCAGTAACCAGTGGTAACCAGTAACCAGTGGTAACTAGCCTCAGCAGGTGAAAACGGAGCTCAGGTCTGATCTCTTTAATGTGACGGTCCGGTCGGTACCAGAGAGTGTTTAAACAAGAGGAAGGTCTCGCCTCGTCTCCTTCCAGACCCGGGTCACGGCTCGCGGTGAAGCGATGATGAAGACTCTCGTGAGATGGCAAGGGGTTTGGATTACTGCCCGGGTGTTCTGTAGCGAGATAAATTCTTGAATTGTAAGACGTTACAGTTCTGGTAATAAAAGCTGTTCTGATTCTGATATTAAAATGAAACATGACTGATAATAAAACATGACTGATAATAAAACATGACTAATCATCAGTTAGAGGCATTTGATGTATTTAAGATGTAAAATAATGCATTTCAGATTTGATCATTAATTATGATTTAACCATTACTTTCAAAGCAATGAATTCTGATTAAATACACTTCTATGAAAAACAATCATTGTATTCACTAGAGATGCAGCGATAACACTTTTTTCCAAACCGATACGTTACCGATACTTGGAGCTGAGTATTTGTCGATAGGAGTACCGATACCTCTACCTAACAAAAAAAAAACGGTTTTATTTCCTTCTCTGCTTGTTACAGCAAATCAGGGTGAATTAGAATTTTTTTATTAATAAAAATGATCACAAAACTAAAATATGTTGTGAAAAATTAGCGTTTTCTGTGAAATTATTACTGTTTTCCTCTCCTAACCACACTGTTCCTCTTTAGCTCAGCAGCTCCCCCTAGCCACCAATCTATAAAACTACAACAGAACTGACCAGTCAGAGCTACTGCACTGGTATCGTTAACTTTAACCAGTTCATGGTAATGGTATTGTGCCGATACCGATACTGGTAGCACTAGCTTGTTGTTACCTGTTGAATCATATTAAAATAAGTGTTTAGAAGACTGGATCTGTGAATTCTCCATCTGCTGATAAAAACTGTGGTGTGACTCAGATGTTTTGCCCTTCCAGGATCTGGACTCGTTCCTCACCTGGTTGGTCCAGACGCAGACTGCTGCTGCCTCAGACCAGCTGCCCAACAACCTGGAAGAAGCTGAGAAGCTCATCAACAAACACGCTGCTCTGAAGGAGGAGATCGGACGGTAGGCGGCTGCAGAGCATCAGCTCTCCGTTTCGCCACGTTTGATCTAACGTCTCCGCTGCCGCTGCAGGTACGAGGAGGACTACGAGCGCCTGCAGGCCATGAACGAGCTGCTGGAGTCCGAGGACGCCCCCCTGCCTCAGGCCGCCCTGCAGCAGTGGCTCCAGAAGCTGGACGTCGGCTGGAACAAGCTCCTGGAGATGTGGGAGAGCCGGAGGGAGGTCCTGGTCCAGGCCCACATCTTCCACCTGTTCCTGAGAGACGTCAAACAGGCCGAGTCCTTCCTCAACAACCAGGTGACAAAAATTCACTTTAGTCTTTGTCAGTCGTCGGATTTGATCTTTAAAATACCAGCATTAACACATCTATGTGTTCTTAAATGACTAAGATTTATTAACGGTTAGTTATTCATTTTTATCCTTCAAACCAGCAGATAAATATTAAATAATATTGAGTTTCTTTACATTTTTAGCCCCTAAATGTCCAAGTTTAACGACTTTTTATGGTCTAAAAACAGGAAATGATTTATAAAAATCTACTTAATGAATTTTATGATGGGTTACTATGGGTTTCTATGAGTTTCTATGGGTTTCTTTTTTTTTATAATTGAAATCTTTATTTGTTCATTTTTGATGATATTGCAATTCCCATTCCAACTAGAACATAGAACCAAAACAGACAGCTTAACCATATTCCTTTGTTGACCATTTAAAGAAATCAAAAAACATTTTACATATTCAGAGGAAAACACAAATTCTGTACACAAAATATCTTAAACAATGTCTACATCTCCTGCTCTTCATACATACATCTCAGTCAAAAGTCCGTCCCTATGAGTCCTCAAAATTGTCCATATCACCGCTAACCCTGGCTTAAAAATGTTCATATGACACTTTTCTCATCATATTTTCTTTCCATCCATCAAACTCTGGAGGTGACGGATTCTTCCACACACTGAGAATAACCCAGGCCGCTGTAACTACCCCTACTGTTATGACCACTACATCACATTTTTGGACCCCTGGGATCACTGATTGGTCACCTAACAGGCACAATCGTGGTGATCTGGGTAGCACTGTCCCAATCCATCCCCCTATACATTCAAGTACTTTTTGCCAAAAGGGTTGAACCATCCCACACTCCCATATAGCATGGACAAATGTCCCTGGATCTGAGCATTTCCAACACTTATTATTATTCATCACTCCCATTCTATGAAGCTTAGAGGGTGTAAAATACCACCAGTGTATCAGTTTATACTGTGTAAAGTGTCCCTTAGCTTCCCTTATATATTTGCCAGAACGTGACAGTATCCTATCCCAGTCTTCTTTGCTTATGACATCCCCCAAATCTTTCTGCCATATAGATCTTAACGTTTCACATAAATCTACTAGAAAATAGCTGCTCTTTGTGCTACCTTGGACATACTGTATTTAGAAAATCCACTACTTCATTTGTAGTCTGTATAAATTTACCCTTAGCTATGCAGTCTCTTATCTGGAAATACTTCCAATAATTAGATCTCATACCTAAATTATATTTGTGAGACAGTTCAGCAAATGACCTAACCCTTCCCCCTGAGTACAGGTCCTCCACCCTTCGTATACCCTTGTCAAACCAGTCTTTGCAGAAAATAGATTTTTTCCCGACCCGCACCGCTGAATTGTGCCACAATGAGGCATATGGTTGTCGCAAATGGGACATCCCACCCAACTTGTGTACCTCTGCCTTGGAATGTCTGAGCACTGGATTCTCTTGAATGTTCTGGCTATTATTCCCTGCTCTTTGTGATAATACACTTAGGGGAGTGAAAGGTCTGCTAGATCCTGTTCAATCTTCACCCAGCTAAGTTCAGACTCTGTGCTCGTCCAATGTTTAGCCTTTTTCGACATCTCGGTTTCTATGGGTTGCTATGAGTTTCTATGAGTTTCTATGGGTTACTATGAGTTTCTATGGGTTTCTATGGGTTACTATGAGTTTCTATGAGTTTCTATGGGTTTCTATGAGTTTCTATGAGTTTCTATGAGTTTCTATGGATTTCTATGGGTTTCTGTGAGTTTCTATGGGTTACTATGAGTTTCAATGGATTTCTATGGGTTTCTATGAGTTTCTATGGGTTTCTATGAGTTTCTATGAGTTTCTATGAGTTTCTATGAGTTTCAATGGATTTCTATGGGTTTCTGTGAGTTTCTATGAGGTTCTATGAGTTTCTATGAGTTTCTATGGGTTTCTATGAGTTTCTATGAGTTTCTATGGGTTTCTATGAGTTTCTATGGATTTCTATGGGTTTCTGTGAGTTTCTATGGGTTACTATGAGTTTCAATGGATTTCTATGGGTTTCTGTGAGTTTCTATGAGTTTCTGTGAGTTTCTATGAGGTTCTATGAGTTTCTATGAGTTTCTATGGGTTTCTATGAGTTTCTATGAGTTTCTATGGGTTTCTATGAGTTTCTATGGGTTTCTATGAGTTTCTATGGGGTTCTATGAGTTTCTATGGGTTTCTATGGGTTTCTATGAGTTTCTATGGGTTTATGAGTTTCTATGGGTTACTATGAGTTTCTATGAGTGTCTATGGGTTTATGCGTTTCTATGGGTTACTATGGGTTTCTATGAGTTTCTATGGGTTTCTATGAGTTTCTATGGGTTTATGAGTTTCTATGGGTTACTATGGGTTTCTATGAGTTTCTATGGGTTTCTATGGGTTTCTATGAGTTTCTATGGGTTTTTATGGGTTTCTATGAGTTTCTATGAGTTTCTATGGGTTTATGACTTTCCATGGGTTACTATGGGTTTCTATGAGTTTCTATGGGTTTCTATGAGTTTCTATGGGTTTATGAATTTCTATGGGTTACTATGGGTTTCCATGAGTTTCTATGGGTTTCTATGAGTTTCTTTGGGTTTCTGTGAGTTTCTATGGGTTTCTATGAGTTTCTATGGGCACATTTTTTATGTTTAGAGATGTTAATGTTAGCAAATGTGACCGTGGCTCAGGGGAAGAGCAGCAGCTTACTGAACAGGAGACCAAGGTTTGAGATGATCCTCAAAAATGAGGATGAGTCAGAGTCAGAGAAACTCCCTACAGTGATGAATTAAAGACAAATGATATCAGATCACATTAAAAGAGTAAAAAAACATGAATAAAAACTCAAAACTGCACAACTTTGCATAAAGAATCAACAAAATGCATGAAAAACTGATCAGATAGGATAAAGATGAAAACGCTAAAACACAAAAGTGCTTGGGTCCATCGAGGGTCCGACCATAAAGACTATGGTCTTCTCCTCCCAGGAGTCGGCTCTGGCCCACGTGGAGCTGCCCACCACAGTGGAGACGGTCGAAGCAGCAATAAAGAAACACAAAGAGTTCACCACCACCATGGAGCTGAACCTGCACCGGATCAAAGCCGTGATCGAGGCAGGAGAGAGTCTGATCAGCCAGAGCAACATCTACTCCGAACGCATCAGAGAGCGCATCGACGCGCTGGCCAGGAGGTACTGAGGGCGCCCAGCGTCACACAGCAACATGGCTGCTTCAGAACTCACACCTTTCTAGAGAAATCCATAGAGTCACGGCAATGTTTAGATCGTTTTGATTTCACCTTTTATAGGACAAGTGACCTGAAAACTTATGAAAAACATCTCAAAATGTAAAAGAAAAGAATTAGTTAAACAAAATAAGTTTTATAACAAAATGTCTTTTTAACAACCATCATAATGGTTGAGACTTTAACCTGTGGAGAGAAACGTGTTGTTTTCTATAAGCTGGTTCTCCATGTGTCCTCCAGAATCATCTCAGCTACATTATGATTAGAGTGGTTTCTACTGGACCAGGAGACAAACAAGATTCAGCTTTAAAACAGAAAACAAAACACATGACACATCTAATTAGGACTCACTTTGACCATGAGAGAGTTGAAATGTTCAGATTACAGATCGTTATGGTTTACATGAGAAGCCATGACTGAGATATATCCTCGTTGTTGTTGGTTTTTTCTTCTTTGAGTCTAAAATGAAACGAGACTAAAAAACAACAACAGGTCACCTAAAAGCCTCCATGATAATCAAACCAGCAGGTTTTCAGCTGATGATCTGGTTATTATGATGAACGGAGCTCTGACTGTTTTACTCTCCAAACAGACGATCTGACAGGAGGCGGGGCATGCTGCCTTCACAGACCAGTAAAAAGCTCAGTAAATCTCAAAACCCACCACAGACAAAACTTCATGAATTCATGTAAAAATGATTTCTGTTAGGATTCAGAGTTGAGTTATTAGTGTTTCAGTAAAACCCTTTAATACTGTTAAATAAAAACGAGGTTCTTCTCAGCGGTTCGGTTCTCGTAGAACTCTGATTGGATCTAAACGCCAGAGAAAAGCTTTAAACTGGAGACTCTGCTGCTTTCTGTTTATTAACAACAAAATATTTAAAGTTCCAGACGCCCTCAGCACTGGCCTGTTTTTATCATTAGGATCAAAAATCAAAGCAGCTGTTTTATTATTATTATTATTATTATTATTATTATTATTATTATTAATAAAACCCAAAAGCTGAATAATGAAGCCTCCAGTTTTTGAAGCAAAAAGACTCAAATGGAACAAAGGAGATCCTGATGCTTCGGCTCCAGATTCGACACCTGACCGTGAAATCGGGGGAGGGGGAGGGGGGGGGTCTTTGTGGACAAACAAAGGGGTGGAGTTCGGGGAGTGGGGGGGGTGGGTCCATATGGTTTTCTGTTGGTGAGTTAGATGAACACACTGACCTGACTTTAACTGGTTATAATCAGGATAAAGATTCATGTTTGTTGATTTATCCTCCGCCCTGCTTTTATTTACATTTTTTTCTCTAGTTATTGTTACTTCCTGTTTTATTTTGAAAATCCTTTTGATCTCTACATTGAGTTTAGCTTCTCGTTGGCTTTTAGTTTGTTTTTCTTTTTTTTAACATTTTTTTTCTGTTATTTTCTTTCATAATGTATTTTAGTTATTAAATCAAACTTTAAAATGTTTGGTTTTCATTTAAAAATCTATTTAATTTAGTTATTTTTGTTTTTATAATTTTGATCTTTTGTACTTTTTATCGTTAATATTTGTGTTTTTATTTTCTTTATGTAGATTTTTTTACATTGGTACTTTTTAGCTTACCTTGTCTTTTACTTTACCTTTGTTTCTTGACTTCTTTTAATCCTAAAAGTCTCCGCTTTAGGCTGCATACCAACACTTACAGTGCCTGATCCAAGTTGACCTCCTGACCTATAAAAGGTTGGATAAGATGTTGAAACTCCAGCCGTGGATAAACGGGTCGATTCGTTTTAGTTTTGTTCAGATTTATTAATAATTCAGTGAAACTCTGAGTAAAGCTTCGATGAGTCGTCTAAACCAGGTAAACAGGTCCTAACTGAAGCTGTCCACTGAGTTCCTGTAACTTCCAGGTTGTCTTCTCTCTCAGGGGGAACCAGAACAGACAGCTGGCTCAGCGCTGGCTGGAGAAACTCAACGACCAGTGGGAGCTTCAGAGGTTCCTCCAGGACTGCCACGAGGTAGGAAGCTGTGTGGGAGTGAGGATGATGAGGATCACCTGGACACACAGTCTGTATGAAGCTGTTTGTGTAGACACAGATAAACCAGACGCCTCTGCTGCTTTCTGTAACTGGAGCCTGAGCGCTCAGGATGAGGGTCTGAAGGCCCCGCCCACTCACCTGAACACAGTCATGATGATTTTAGTCATCAGATAAATGATTACAGCTGAATATCACTGCTGTCTAACGGGCTAAAACCTCTGATCTGCTTTTATCATTCTCGTGTTTTATTTAGCTTTTTGTCATTTTTCACATCTGTCGTTGGTTTTGAGCGTGACTTCAAAGAAAGGTGTCAAGTAGAGGCTTCAGGGTTTGTTTTTGTCAAAAGAAGAAGAAACGTTTTCATCTCCTGAAGAGTGATTAACAGCAGCAGTCTCCCTCCTCTCTGAGGTCTGGTTTTATAGTTTTAATCAGAAAACCTCCCGTTCATTTTCATGGAGGGGGTAGGACTGAGAACCTGTACTGCAACCAGCCACTAGGGGGATTAGTTTGTTTTGTTGGTAGTGACACCTACTGTTCAGGAGGAGTACTGCAGCACGTTTTAACCCCCAGTAGAACCTGATAACGCCTCACACTAGAACCAGTCTGGGAGTATAACCTGCTCTCTGAGCTCGGCTCACCTCATCTTCCTTCTGCAGTTTTTGTTCTCAGCTTGCAGAGTCACCAGCTTCTCTCTGGGGCAAAACCTTGTTTAGTTTCAGCAACTTTCTGTCTTTGCCTCTCTTAAATAATTCAGCAGAGCAGTTCCTCATCACTAATTTAGAGGAGCAGTGAGTCTCACTGTCCACAGGAACGAGTGTGTGTCAGTCATACTGTAAATTTGCCTTTTCTAAGGCAGTTTGTGGTACACTTTTAGTGTGTGTGTGTGTGTGTGTGTGTGTGTGTGTGTGTGTGTGTGTGTGTGTGTGTGTGTGTGTGTGTGTGTGGGGTGTGACACTGCGTCAGTTTGCTGGGACCTGAGCAGTTTGCAGGTTGTGTTTTTCTCTGCAGGCCGATACCTCCTGGTGTTTCCAGCGGCTCACTGCTGCTCTCTGATGTTTCGTTTTGAAAACTCCGTTTTTATTTTCCACAGAATGAACTGTTTACAGTTCAGATGCTACTTTTAGGTCTGGTGTGTAGGAAGCAAAGTAATGCCTCAGATCATCAGTTAAGTGGATTTTACGTGGGTGTGTTTGTATTTTGAGCTTTAACTGTTCACCCAGAAGAACAGCAACAACAATACTGTAAACAGTATATGGAAGACAAGTCATGTTGGGTGTTTTCCTGTTGTCTTGTTTGAAAAGTCTCATATTCAGATCTCCTGTAAACAAATAGCTGTCAACTTTTTTGTCATGATCACATTCTCAGGACCTGATATGTCATCTGTCTCATCTCAGTTTTTGTCAGCTAACAGGTAATATAACAGTATTGTTCTAACTAGTGATGTGACATTCATGAACGAGTCTAACCTTTTGTGGGGGGGCATGTAGCTCAGTTGGTAGAGTGTCAGGGTCCACTGGCGAACAGCGCGGGTAAGATATCTAGCCTTTATACGTATATGATATCTATGTACAACCCATCAGTTCTTTCGGGGAAGCTAATTAGCAACGCACACAGGGGTGTGACAACAAAGAGTGTCCCCAAACATAGTTCCACATGATTTTTCTCTTTCAGAATGTTTCGGGGGAAAAAACATAAGAGTTTTTTGAATGGCTCCCTGCAAATAGCTATAAATTCCATCACTATAGCTAACAAGTTATATAGTGTTCTAACTGTAGAGGTTAGCTAACAGGTGATATAGAGTTCTAACTGTAGAGGTTAGCTAACAGGTACTATAGAGTTCTAACTGTAGAGGTTAGCTAACAGGTACTATAGAGTTCTAACTGTAGAAGTTAGCTAACAGGTAATATAGAGTTCTAACTGTAGAGGTTAGCTAACAGGTAATATAGTGTTCTAACTGTAGAGGTTAGCTAACAGGTAATATAGAGTTCTAACTGTACAGGTTAGCTAACAGGTAATATAGAGTTCTAACTGTAGAACGAGAGCTAGGAGGTGACAGTCCTATAGTGGTGGAAATAATTTGAGAAACAGTAAATATTTAATAATTAACTATGAATGGGGAAAAGATAATTCTGAAGATTTCGATACAAATAATTAGTTATTTTAGTTTTACTCAGGTTGTCTTTGAATTAGAATGTTTTTCTTCGGCTCTGAAACATTGAATGTGACACAAAAGCAGAAGAATTCAGTGAGGGAGCAAATACTTTTGCAGCTGTGTGTCCTGATATCCTCCCAACAGACTGCCTCCCCTTTTATAACCTGATGATTTATAACATCAGTAGAAGTTGAGTACAGGACCAAAGTAGGATGGTGTGGTGATGAAGAGGAGGAGCACCCAGCGACTGGATGTCTGTAACAGAGAAACGTTGTAGACAGTCGGAGCTTCGTCTTGATGGATGTCTAATTTGAAGGTTATTATTGAGACACAACTTAAGACACCCCCACCCCTCTCCCCTGCTCTCTTCAAACCGTGACCCTCTGTGACCTCTGCAGTAATGGGCCCTGTTCTGTGTTTGTGAAACATTTAGTGTGAACATGTTTTTGAGCTGCGTTCGCTGCCGTCTGGCTGACAGGAAGACAAAAAGAGAGAAGTGTGGACTGAAATCCAGCTACGATTCACGAGGATAGAAAGGATAAATCACACCTCTGTCCAGGCTCTGCTCTTCCTCTCTGCTTCACTGCAGCAGCGTCGGGTGGAGGAAGGATGCAGGTTTCAGCTGCAGGAGGAAGACTGGGCCGCTTTGAGCAGAGCAGGAGGAGGAAGACCAAACAAAAACAGCTTTGGGATCATTTTCAGTTGATTCTTTGCCAAAAAAACAAACCTAAAATGAAGCAAAGGGTAGAAGAAAAATCTTTTATCTTTTTACATTCATACTCCTGCTCTGACACCCATCCTCCTCCTCCTCCTCCTCCTCCTCCTCCTCCTCCTCACAGCATCATTAGCCGTGACCGGTGAGCCTGGAGGCGTTACCTACATCGCCCTGCCCCCCAAAAATCCACAGTCCTAGTCTTTAGCTCCTCCCACTCCTCTTCTCTCCTCCAACTAGTCCATCATCCCGTTCACTCACTCATCTCTGGGTGTGAGGGAGGGGAGGGGAGGGGCGCCTCTGGGATCCCTGCCATTTTATTGTTTTTGGGAGGAGGGTGTATTTTTTGTTGTTTTTTCCCATCATCCTCATTCTTATCATTGAATTCGTCACTGATCCACCCCCATCCCTCCTTCCTCTCCTGGCTGAGCGTACAGTCAGTCCTCAGCATCACAGCTAGAATCTGGAGAGGACAGCGCAGCCTCAGTGTGAAGTCTCCAGCCCGTTTCCTCCGGTCTTATTATCTACATCCCGCCTGACGTTTTCCTCTCACATTTGCGTCTCTCGTCTGCATTTGCTCCTTTTATTTTTGCTGTTCGCCTCTCTCCGCCGGGCTCTGCAGTGAAGAGCATCCTTTTTATGTGTTACAGCAGACGAGCCAGGATGCGGACATCAGCGGCTGCCTGCAGCCGCCACAACCCCGCGGGCTTTTCCCGTTAAACGCTGCCGGTAAACGAGTTATCCACTTGTGAGTGGAGTTAGAGGAGAGTAGGTGGAGACGGGGAGATGGTGCATGCAGTCAGGAGGATGCTGATGAGGGCGGGTGCGGATGTTGACCTGACTGTGTTTCGTTTCCAGTGTTTGTTTCATGCAGACGATCAGCGGAGCTCTTAGATGGAGAGGGGGGTGTTTTTGTGTCGGGGTTGCTCTGTGTGTGTGTGTGTGTGTGTGTGGGGGGGGTGTTGGAGACTGGAAGCTGTTCTGCTGCACATGTGAATTCCTGCAGCCATGCTTGTTGGTACACGTGTGTCAGCCTACATGTGACTGCCGTGCGTCATTACCCATCAGCGTCTGAATGTTTGACCTTGTGTTTCTCTCTGCGTCTCTCTCTGGCTTTTTATGCACAGTGAACTCATCTCTTTAGTTTTTGTTTTGTCCAATAAGCTGATTTTAACCTTATATTTTTATGTATGATTGTGTTAATGTACGAATGCATCAAATGTAGATCTCTCTTATGAATTTCAGGTTTAATACGAGTGTTTCTAACAGGAGAAGAGTTGCCTCTAAGTCTGTCTCTCTTCTCTCCCAGCTGGGGGACTGGGTGTATGAGAAGATGCTAATGGCGAGGGACAGCAGCCGAGACGAGACCCAGAAGCTTCATAAGAAATGGCAGAAGCACCAGGCCTTTATGGCTGAATTGGCCCAGAATAAGGACTGGTTGGATAAAATCGAGAAGGTGAGTGCTGCCGGCGGCTCGGATGATGCAGCTCTGATGCATTTGTGTGGAGTGGAGGCTTTCTGGGTCGCTCTGTGTTGAGTGTGTGTTCTCTCTCTCTCTCTCTCTCTCTCTCTCTCTCTCTCTCTCTCTCTCTCTCTCTCTCTCTCTCTCTGTGGAAAGAGGCTGGAGCGGTTTTCAGAACATTTTATTACGTAATCTGACTTTGATAACAGGCAGGACAGAAAGTGGAGAATAAATGAACTGAACTGTTGTTTGGACGTTGTCCTGCTGATCTTCATAGAAACGGTATAAATAGTTTATAAATGTAATATCTTGTCCAGTAAATTGGGTTGTTAATCAACATCATGACTAAAATCCTGAATATGATCACTGTTGGATTCTTTTTTAAAGGCTAACATTTAAAAACGAAGCACTTTTTACACTGAGTTTAACGTTTAAAACTGAGGAGCAGAGCAGAACTTCCTGTTCATGTTGGTGTTTAAAGGAGATGTCATGGTGAATGTATAAATAACATAATTATGATTAAAAGACCAAGAAAAGTATTTCAAAATATTGTGAGGTTTTGGAGGGGATCTTTACAAATAAGCATTTGCTTAATAACATGTCAGAGAATTCAGAATTAAAAATCTTTAGTTTTTCATTTTCTCCGACAGTTTGTAGTTTGAAAAAACGTTTAATGATTTAGAGGAGGTGCAAAACAAATCCAAAGATATTAGAGTAGATACCATGTTTTAACAACAACTGCGAACTCTGTAGTGTTCTATAGTGAACTCTGTGGTGTGTTATAGTGAACTCTGTGGTGTTCTATAGTGAACTCTGTGGTGTGTTGTAGTGAACTCTGTGGTGTGTTATAGTGAACTCTGTGGTGTGTTATAGTGAACTCTGTGGTGTGTTATAGTGAACTCTGTGGTGTGTTGTAGTGAACTCTGTGGTGTGTTATAGTGAACTCTGTGGTGTGTTATAGTGAACTCTGTGCTGTTTTATAGTGAACTCTGTGGTGTGTTGTAGTGAACTCTGTGCTGTTTTATAGTGAACTCTGTTGTGTGTTGTAGTGAACTCTGTGCTGTTTTATAGTGAACTCTGTGGTGTGTTATAGTGAACTCTGTGGTGTGTTGTAGTGAACTCTGTTCTGTTTTATAGTGAACTCTGTGGTGTGTTATAGTGAACTCTGTGGTGTGTTGTAGTGAACTCTGTGCTGTGTTATAGTGAACTCTGTGCTGTTTTATAGTGAACTTTGTGGTGTGTTGTAGTGAACTCTGTGCTGTTTTATAGTGAACTCTGTGCTGTTTTATAGTGAACTCTGTGCTGTTTTATAGTGAACTCTGTGGTGTGTTATAGTGAACTCTGTGGTGTGTTATAGTGAACTCTGTGCTGTTTTATAGTGAACTCTGTGGTGTGTTGTAGTGAACTCTGTGCTGTGTTATAGTGAACTCTGTGGTGTGTTGTAGTGAACTCTGTGGTGTGTTGTAGTGAACTCTGTGTTGTGTTGTAGTGAACTCTGTGCTGTTTTATAGTGAACTCTGTGGTGTGTTGTAGTGAACTCTGTGGTGTGTTGTAGTGAACTCTGTGCTGTTTTATAGTGAACTCTGTGGTTTGTTGTAGTGAACTCTGTGCTGTTTTATAGTGAACTCTGTGGTGTGTTATAGTGAACTCTGTGGTGTGTTATAGTGAACTCTGTGCTGTTTTATAGTGAACTCTGTGGTGTGTTATAGTGAACTCTGTGGTGTGTTATAGTGAACTCTGTGGTGTGTTATAGTGAACTCTGTGCTGTTTTATAGTGAACTCTGTGGTGTTCTATAGTGAACTCTGTGGTGTGTTATAGTGAACTCTGTGGTGTGTTATAGTGAACTCTGTGGTGTTTTATAGTGAACTCTGTGGTGTGTTATAGTGAACTCTGTGGTGTTTTATAGTGAACTCTGTGGTGTTTTATAGTGAACTCTGTGGTGTGTTGTAGTGAACTCTGTGCTGTGTTATAGTGAACTCTGTGGTGTGTTATAGTGAACTCTGTGGTGTGTTATAGTGAACTCTGTGCTGTTTTATAGTGAACTCTGTGCTGTTTTATAGTGAACTCTGTGCTGTTTTATAGTGAACTCTGTGCTGTTTTATAGTGAACTCTGTGCTGTGTTATAGTGAACTCTGTGGTGTGTTATAGTGAACTCTGTGGTGTGTTATAGTGAACTCTGTGGTGTGTTATAGTGAACTCTGTGGTGTTTTATAGTGAACTCTGTGCTGTGTTATAGTGAACTCTGTGGTGTGTTATAGTGAACTCTGTGGTGTGTTATAGTGAACTCTGTGCTGTTTTATAGTGAACTCTGTGGTGTGTTATAGTGAACTCTGTGCTGTGTTATAGTGAACTCTGTGGTGTGTTATAGTGAACTCTGTGGTGTGTTATAGTGAACTCTGTGGTGTGTTATAGTGAACTCTGTGGTGTGTTGTAGTGAACTCTGTGCTGTTTTATAGTGAACTCTGTGGTGTGTTGTAGAGTGCAACAGTATTGGTTGTCATGATTTTCTATACAGAACAATGGATTCAAAATGAAGAAAATTTTACCCGATGACCTGATTTTCAAAATATTATTTCATGATCATCACGAGAAGCTCTAGTTATCAGATAAATCAACTAATTTGTTTAAAATGTTTTTATGTTAATATTTTGAAACATTTTGTTTTTAAAAGTCATTTTAGATTTGGAACATTTACAGAATGAAGATATTTATTTTATTTATTTATTAACATATGTTTATATGGAGGAGAATTTCCAAATCTACACTTTTTATGCATGAATTATGAAAAATATTAAGGCATTAATTATAAATTCTTTATTAACTTCCTGAGACGCTGCCTCCTCGTATGAGAACGCTGTCTCCTCTACACTGTAGTAATTTATTTTTTTTACCATCATGCATCATTCTGGACAGTTTTTTTCCATTTCCTGTCTATTTGGCCTTTCACAACAAAAGCTTTCTTTACAAATTTTGAAATTCACACATTCTTTTTTAAATAAACCAACAGTGTAAACATTATAATAATTTTATGATTGTTTTGTATTACGGAGAGACATTTTATAGTCTATTAATAAAATTGTTGCTGAGTCTCTGCTCCTCATGAAGGAGAGAGGAGAGGAATTCTGTCGGCATGTCGACTGGAGCAGTGTGTGTCCTGGTTCCTGTGCTTGTGGTTGCCAGGCAACAGCTGCCCAATCAGCTCCTCCTTCTCGTGCTGCTCATTCATGTGTGAAGGTCATCCCTCCTTCCCGTTTCCTCTTTCTCCTTCATTCATCCTCACTGCTGCTCCTTCGTCTCTTTCTGGACTTTCATCCAGATTAAAGAGCAAGTTGCAGGTTAAATAATAATAATAATAACTTTATTTATATAGCACCTTTCTCAGGCCAATGGCCACAAAGTGCTTTACAATAAAAACAATTATAAAAACACAAAGGATAAAACTTGATAAGAACATAATAAAACACAAAAATAAAAACTTGATAAAGCAAAAACATCATGCAACCTAAAATCAGTTAAAAGCCAGCCTGAATAAATGAGTCTTCAACTGTTTCCTAAAAGAGTCAACAGAATCCAGGCTACGCAGAGGAGGAGGTAAAGCGTTCCATAATCTTGGAGCCACTACTTTAAAAGATTGATCTCCCCTGGACTTAAAATGTGATCTAGGAACCTCCAACAGCCTCTGACTAGTAGACCTCAGACTACGAGGAGGACTGTAGGGTTTTAAAAGGTCTGAGATATAAACAGGGACCTGACCACGCACGGCTTTGAAAGTAAAAACTAAAGGTTTAAAATGAATTCTAAAATGCACTGGTAACCAGTGCAGGGATCTTAAACTGGAGTAATGTGCTGACTCTTTGGTGTGTTGGTTAAAAGCCTTGCAGCAGCATTCTGAACTGACTGGAGGAGAGACAGATCTTTCTTATTCAGACATGTAAAAAGGCTGTTACTGTAATCAAGGTGAGATGAAATAAAAGCATCTCTAGTTCTGCTTTTGACACTAGCGTTCTGATCTTAGCGATAGATCTCAGTTAAAAGAAGCAGTTACGGATTAATGTTCGTGAATGTCCCTCTAATGACATGGCAGAATCTAGAATGATACCAAGGTTTCTGACGTTTGGTTTGACAGAAGCAGCCAAAAAACCAAGGAGCTGCTTAATGTCACTCATTTGGTTCTCTGGAGCAAATAATAATTCTAATAGTATTTTTGGACAGAATTTTATCTGAATAAGAAAAAACCCTGCAATTTGCTCTTTAAAGTCTTCTGGCTGTTACACCTGGCTTTTACATTCACCTAAATTCAGCTTCACACTCAGACACTTTTTTTGTGTCTATTTTTATCACTTACACTCATTCATGTATTCATGTATCAGCTGATACCGAAACATTTCGGTGTGAAAGACCAGCGTTTCCTGAGGAATGTTGATACATGATGGAGTTGTTTGGGCGTGCGCTGATGACGACGACGATTACAACGTGGATTCAGTGGAACCTGCAGCCCTGGACTTACTGTGTGGTCCAGACAGAACCGGTACTGGGTCCAGATCCAGACCGCAGTCCGCCGTTTGGCGATGGCTGGGTTAGAGCTAAGCTCAGACTCTCAGCTAACATCAAGTTCTAGCTCATCTACCCATTGTCGTGTTTGCTAATGCTGATTACCAGTGGCGGCCATCTTGAATCAGGTTGATTTCAAAGGTTGACCAGAGGTTCATCCAGTGAAGACTCAATAAAATCAGTTTGGTGTTTTTTGAGTCTGAATTCAGTTAAATAGGGTTTGTGGTGAGGGTGAATCTTAACGACTACAGCACCTAGCGTTAGCTCATTATCTAATAAAGCTAACAGTGTTTGCTAACGTTGATTGAATTAGGCTGACTCCTGAATCGGTTGTAGAGACTCCACTGTCCAAACGACTGAAGATGAGACATTTTGAAGGAAAATCAAAACCTTTTCTAGATTCACCAGGTAGCTCCTGTAACTGGATTCAGTCGAGTGAAGGAATCAGTCAGACTCCAACTAAAGGAGGTGATTATTGGTGAAAACCAGGTAGAAGAAATTCTTTCAGTTTGTCAAAAGTTGAAACTGGAGCAGAAGCACGTTAGACAGAGTGAGGAGCAGGGAGCTAAAGCTGTGTAACGCCTAGCCACAGCAGTGAATGTTAATGTGGTGTGGTGCAGAGGTCACGCGCTATAAGCTGACGTTTGCATTGTTCTGAATGTGTAATGTTGAGTCAATAAGTCCTGCTGCAGCAGTAGAGTCCTCACCAGACCAGATACACGTCCCCTCATTTAGACTAAGCTACACTGGTGCAGGTTTCTAGTTTCAACCTGAAAAAGAATCCAGAGTTTTTCTGTTAGCAGGTCTGGACGCCGGTCCCACATTATTCTGAGCTCTTTGAGGAGATGTTCTGGTTTAAAGGAGGTCTGTGATGGAAACAGTTTCACCTTTAACCAGTGGATGTGGGTTCTGGTCCCGTTCTGCTGCTTTCCTGCTTGGCAGCTAATTGACCTCGTTAAGGAGGACGAGCGTTATCAGTGGTTGAGTTGATGGTCAGTCTGTATTTTTTAGGGCTGAAGTCTCAAACTCTTCATATTTGCTCAGTATAATTTCTATTTGAAGGATATGTTTCTGCTCTTGTTGTCCCTTTCTTTGAGTCAAACCATAAAGTCTGTTAAACAGTAGCTTCTGCTTCGTTTCTGTAGGTTCTGGTGTGTTTCATTAAGTATTAGTACAAGTATCACCAGTATTTCTGTGAATGCTCCACTTTCTGTTTAAACTGTGCTGCTGTGACTGAATCAGGACAGTCTCTGCTCTCTTTACTTATAAAAAGCTGATTTCTTTGAAAAGGGCAGTGAGCTAAAATGAACCCATCAGGGCTTTCTGTGTTTCCTGATGCTGTAAGAGATGTACTCAGAGATGTACTCAGAGATGTACTCAGAGATGTACTCAGAGATGTACTCAGAGATGTACTCAGAGATGTACTCAGAGATGTACTCAGAGATGTACTCAGAGATGTACTCAGAGATGTACTCAGAGATGTACTCAGAGATGTACTCATAGATGTACTCAGAGATGTACTCAGAGATGTACTCAGAGATGTACTCAGAGATGTACTCAGAGATGTACTCAGAGATGTACTCAGAGATGTACTCAGAGATGTACTCAGAGATGTACTCAGAGATGTACTCAGAGATGTACTCAGCGATGTACTCATCGATGATCCCCGAGCTGTAGTACAAGAGGGGCAGCCTGCAGATAGACAAAACTACTACGATGAC
>SSNR01000267.1:685643-732069 GCA_006937965.1 Callopanchax toddi | reverse complement strand
CAGAGATGTACTCAGAGATGTACTCAGAGATGTACTCAGAGATGTACTCAGAGATGTACTCAGAGATGTACTCAGAGATGTACTCATAGATGTACTCAGAGATGTACTCAGAGATGTACTCAGAGATGTACTCAGAGATGTACTCAGAGATGTACTCAGAGATGTACTCAGAGATGTACTCAGAGATGTAGTCAGAGATGTACTCAGAGATGTACTCAGAGATGTACTCAGAGATGTACTCAGAGATGTAGTCAGAGATGTACTCATAGATGTACTCAGAGATGTACTCAGAGATGTACTCAGAGATGTACTCAGAGATGTACTCAGAGATGTACTCATAGATGTACTCAGAGATGTAGTCAGAGATGTACTCAGAGATGTACTCATAGATGTAGTCAGAGATGTACTCAGAGATGTACTCAGAGATGTACTCATAGATGTAGTCAGAGATATAGTCAGAGATGTACTCATAGATGTACTCATAGATGTACTCAGAGATGTACTCAGAGATGTACTCAGAGATGTACTCAGAGATGTAGTCAGAGATGTACTCAGAGATGTACTCAGAGATGTACTCAGAGATGTACTCATAGATGTACTCAGAGATGTATGGGAACTGACTACGAACTAAAACTAAAATAAAAAACCCAGAAATCCAGTTTTGCTGCTTCTTACGTCAAACAGACGCTTTCATGTCCTAATGGCTTCAAATGAAGACAAGTCGATGTCTTTGGTTCCTTAAGGACATTTTTTCTGAGGAGCTTTGTCGTGACAAACATTAATGTTATTGGTTTCTTTCCTGTCTGTAGTAACAATAGTGTTTATAGAAATACACCAGAAAAGGTAAATAGTGAGGAAATTCAGGCTCACTGACAGCAAAGTGATGGCAGAACAGACAGAGTCACACAAGGATAAAATGTATAAAAATAGAAAATAAAGATCAAGAATCTGATTGAATGAATGAATTACTTTATTAATTTTTGTTTTGATTACTTCAGTATACAATTCTACAGTGTACAACGGTCATACTCTGTAATTATAACCACCTATAGCCATCAGTGTTTACATCCCTGATGGACTAGCACATCTCTCCTAACAATAGCCCTATTCAGTCTGATACTTCTGTGACTGTACCTGAATATGACTCTGATGATTGTACATGATTTTACTAGTTTTCATATTATTACATAATATTTTTACAAGAGCATATAGCTTTAGCCAAAGTGCTTAACATAAACATCAAGTGATAAAACAAATAAGAAATGCAATCATAAAATCTAAAAACAGAATAAAGTCGTGGCACAGATAAGAACACCATAAAAATCACACAATAGAACAAATAAGAAATAACATCATAGAGTCTAACAACAGAATATGAAACCAATAAGAACACAAGACTCAAATCAATGATCACTAAAACCGAGGGAATAAAAACAGGTCTTGAGTCTAGACTTGAACAGTTCAGTGGAGGGAGACTCCCTGATGTATGGCGGTAAGGAGTTCCACAAACGAGGAGCCCCGTCTCCTCTGGTCCTGCATGTAGAGCGAGGCACGATCAGGTCAGGTGACCCGAGGACCTGAGAGCTCTGGTCGGGCAGTAGGAACACACAGGTTTGATAAATACAAGGGAGCATTCCCATGCAAAAATGTGCTGTGGGGCGGCGTTTAGCTCAGTTGGTAGAGTGGCCGGTCTGGTAACCGGAGGGTCACCGGTTCGATCCCCAGGTCCGGCTGGGTTAGATTGTTGTTGTGTCCTTGGGCAAGACACTTCACCCACCTTGCCTGTGTGACTGTGTGTGAATGTTGGTGGTGGTCAGAAGGGCCGATGGTCAGAATGGTAGCCTCTCTTCTGTCAGTCTGCCCCCCCCAGGTCAGCTGTGACTACAGACGTCTGTCGTAGTTTACCACCACCGTGTAAATGTGTGTGTGAAAGAATAATGGAGCTTCTGTCAAAGCGCTTTGGGTGCCCTGAAAAGCGCTATACTGTATAAATCCAATCCATTATTATTATTAAAACCAACAATAAAAATTTGAACTCAATTCTAAAACTAACAGGTAGCCAGTGCAAGGAAGCTAGGATCGGGGTCGGGGACACAGAATCATATTTTCTAGCACCAGATAATCGAGCAGCTGCATTTTGGACCAACTGCAGCCTCCTAGTTAGGGATTTGTTGACTCCATAAAAGAGAGAGACCTTTGCAAAAGTCTAGACGTGAAAAAATAAAAGCAGGTTTCTGTTAGCAGGTTTCTGTTAGCAGGTTTCTATTAGCAGGTTTCTGTTAGCAGGTTTCTGTTAGCAGGTTTCTATTAGCAGGATTCTGTTAGCAGGATTCTGTTAGCAGGTTTCTGTTAGCAGGTTTCTGTTAGCAGGTTTCTGTTAGAAGGTTTCTGTTAGCAGGTTTCTGTTAGCAGGTTTCTATTAGCAGGTCTCTGTTAGCAGGTTTCTGTTAGCAGGTTTCTGTTAGCTGGTTTCTGTTAGCAGGTTTCTATTAGCAGGTTTCTGTTAGCTGGTTTCTGTTAGCAGGTTTCTATTAGCAGGTTTCTGTTAGCAGGTTTCTGTTAGCTGGTTTCTGTTAGCAGGTTTCTGTTAGCAGGTTTCTGTTAGCAGGTTTCTGTTAGCAGGTTTCTGTTAGCAGGTTTCTATTAGCAGATTTCTGTTAGCAGGTTTCTGTTAGAAGGTTTCTGTTAGCAGGTTTCTATTAGCAGGTTTCTATTAGCAGGTTTCTGTTAGCAGGTTTCTGTTAGCTGGTTTCTGTTAGCAGGTTTCTATTAGCAGGTTTCTGTTAGCAGGTTTCTGTTAGCTGGTTTCTGTTAGCAGGTTTCTATTAGCAGGTTTCTGTTAGCAGGTTTCTGTTAGCAGGTTTCTGTTAGCAGGTTTCTGTTAGCAGGTTTCTGTTAGCTTGTTTCTGTTAGCAGGTTTCTGTTAGCAGGTTTCTGTTAGCAGGTTTCTGTTAGCTTGTTTCTGTTAGCAGGTTTCTTTTTGCAGAGTTCTAATAACACATTGTTTTTAAAAACACAACATCTGGACATTTTCAGTGTCTGGATTCTATAAAAAGGTAGTTTGTATTGTTAGCTCTTTTATTGAGTTCTAGTGTAGGTCAGCTAACAGCTAATATAGTGTTCTATTTCTTTGAGGGGACTTTTTAAAACAAATGATAAATGGTGTGTACTTGTATAGCGGTTTCTAAGTCCTAGAACTCCCAAAGCGCTTCACACTACATAGACACATTCACCCATTCACACACACTGATGGCAGTTAGCTTCACTTTAGCCACAGCTGCCCTGGAGCAGACTGTCAGAGGCTGGAGTCACCACTGGGCCCTCCTCACCACCACCAGCTGCGTGAAGTGTCTCCAAGGACACAACGACAATGTAACCCAGCTGGAGCTGGGGATGGAACCAACGACCTTCCAGTTACTCTACTAACTGAGCTACATGCCGCTTCTTTCCAGAAAAAAAGTAGCTAATTTGTCACTGATCTGCAGCAGTGTCTCTCCTGATCTGACGAGGCGTGAGTATTGCTCCAGTCAGAGGACTACTTCCTGTTTCTAGAGACTCCACCCACTTTGAGTGATGTCACTGGTGGGTGCTTCCTGATGACCTTTTTAAGGTCGGTCAGCTGTTTGAATGACGTCGTCTCCTCAGAGTTCTAGATTTTTCCGTCTCTGGTTTCGTGTCGTTCACTTCAAACGAACAAACATGTTTCAGTCCTGACTGAGCCATAAAAACCCCGAAGGTCCTAAAAAAGATGCGTTTTAAAAGCCACTCGTTTTTTAAACGCCACCACGCTTCCATCGCTCGGCTCTCAGCTGGAGCGAGTCGTGTGTTTCTGTTTGGACGAAGAAGCAGATTTGTTTTTACACTCTCAGAGTAAATATTGACACCGTGTGGCCTGAGCGTGAGACACACTGACCAGTGGAGTGTCAGCTGTGACGCTCTGACAGCAGAACGAGGACCATCCGTCAGCGCTCCGTCCTTCATCACTCCTCCTCTTCCTACTCCAGCTGCTCTGGTTCATGTCTGATTCTAACATGTGGATACTGCTCAGTCACTGCTTCATTCTCCAGTCATGCTTTCATTATCGGTCACTTCCAGAACAGAACCACAGCTTGTTTCCGTTTCATGTTTCTGACTGAAGGAGAACTTGTTGATCTGGTCTGAATCCTGTGCTGCTTGGAGGATTTTTGCTGCAACATTCCCACTTTTTGGCTGCTTGTTATGATGTGTAACCATAGCAACAACAGGCTTGTTTACCAGAGGGAGCAGCTAACTAACTAATCTTAAAAGCTCCAGTCCAACCCAACCTGTGACCCAGCTGAGTTCAAGAGGAGGAGTCATGGATGAAGATCAGAAGTTTCATCCATCACTTCCTCCGTCCTAACGGGGAACCTGAGGTCTCTCCTGGACCAGATGGACCAGCTAGAAGCTCTGATGAGGATCCAGACAGAACATCATGTTTCACTGAGACCTGGTTCAGGACCAGATCCAGACCCTGTCTTTCTGCCCGGCTTTCAGACGATACCAGCAGACAGAGGAGCGGGGGAAGATGGCGTCCTCTCTGAAGTGGACTGAGTGGTGGAGCAGCAGCTCTGAGCTCGTGGGCGAAGCCGTCCTACGCAGACCTCCCACTCAGCAGCCACAGAGCTGACGTAGTCCACTAAGACTGCAAACACCAGAGATGGAGCGTGGGCCCTGGTTTCTTCTTGTAACTTTTCAAATATCATCCCTTTAGATCAGTGACCCTGGTATTAAAGGGTCCTTCCTGTCAGAGTTGATCCTCTGGGCCGATCCGATATGCGTCTCTATACTCCGCCAGCGATCCGGTTATTAGTAAAAACGACTGGACTGGTTCAGCCTGACTGTCCTCTGATTTACTGAGTCAGGTTTCATCACACTGAGATTTAAGGCAGAGCAGGACAAAGCACGGGAATCGTTTCGTGTCGATGAATTCAACTCGTTTTGTGTTTACAAATGGCTGCTCACCAACAGGTTCAGAAACTCTGACTCACAATCAGGTTGTGTAGAAGTTAAAAACCGTTCATCCCGCTTTAATAACTCAGCAGCGAAATTCTCTTTCTGTGTTTTAAATCATGATCAGAGTGAACCTCGCCTCACACTGGGGTTATTTTCTGACACTGCTGCAGTTCTACTTTCAGACAGCAGGCGTCACTAATGAGGCGTCAGGAATGGCAGCAGAAGAAGAGTCTGTCCTCCAGGAGATCCGTTTGAACTTGACTGATCTTAAACAGCAGAGCAGAATAAACTAGACGTTTGATGTGATGGTTAAACGGGTCGGATTTAGGACGTTGGAACTGGATCTGGATCAGGACCGATCCAGTCACATGGTGCACGACGCCGGTGTGTCTGTAAATCAGAACCAATCAGGTAACAGGCCTAGCAAGAACCGTAGACACAAGTAGAATCACTCAGAGTGGGCGGAGTCTGTAGAAACAGGAAGTAGTCCCCTGACCAGAGCTATACTTGTGGCTAGTCAGGTGAGGAGAGACACTGCTGCAGATCTAGCTGCTAATTTTCTAGGATTTAAAACAACTCTAGCTAATAAAAGTCCCACCGATGTTTTAACGCCACGTAACCGGTCTGCAGCAGCGTCTCTCCTGATCCAACTAGCGTCTCTCTTTGCTGTCAGGTCCGTGCACGCTCCCGTGTACATGCACGTGTCCCGGTGCTGCTGAAGCTCCTTCACCTGATTCATCCTGTGTAGTTTTAAAACACCTGATTGGTCCAGACTCCAGGAGGTCTGTGACTCGTTGCTTTTTGCTGTTCTTTTTGAAGATGATGAAATCTGAACATGTAGAGGGTGGACTGAGGCTCCGCCTTGACTTTTATTCTCTCTTTCTGTTCTGACCGTAGAGGATCCACATTTAGTCACAAACACATCGTTTGACGTGGAGCTGAGGATCTGATAATGACCTAATACCTGTCCCTGTGGAACACCTGATCACTGAGCAGTGTGAAGTAGAGCTGGGTGATTGGACAAATGTATCGACCATCAGCGACATGGGCGTAGATTTGGCGTGGACGGAGGTGACGTGTCCCCACCGATAATGAAATCCAAGGGAGCAGAAATAGCTCTGCGTCCGACCAATGACGCGTTGAGCCCAGTGGACCAGGTGCTCTGTGTGGACCTGTGTCCAGGGGAGGGAGGCGTACGTGTCTGGACTGACTGGCGTGAGCGCCTCACGACCCGCGCTGAGCCGCTTATGCCGATGGCGCCTATTCTGGGTCTGGATGTGGACCGGTCTGGACTGGCCATCGGGCGTTTTCCCGTTGATGGTAACTCTGGGCCTGTCCGGACCAGGACCAGCGTTACAGGATGGATCGCTTTAATCTGCACCTCCTGTTTCGGCGCACGAAGCTTGAAGGGGGGGGCTCAGGTAGCCAAAGGTGCTCGTGATTGGCTCTGTCCTCTAGAGAGGAGTGGTCTTCCCCCTCCTTCTTGTCAGCAGGGGAAAGATTTAGAAACCCCCCGTTTTAGCATTAGCTCCCCTCTGGGGCTGATGGGACTCTTTAAGATGTTTAGAAAGTGAATTTAGCAGAATATGGGACCTTTAAACCAGGTGACCTGATTAGTCACCTGCTTTCAACCAGCTGAGGTTCTGGTCGTTTGACCTCTGTCAGCCCCAGTGTGGTCTCTACTGTAGATACCTAACTGAACGCCCTTTAAAACAGGAAAACCTTTGTCTGACCTGAGTTCTGATCTGGTTCCAGTCATGATATCAGTAGATGTTCTCAGTCAGTTACTGGAGTCCCCGCCCGCCATGCACCAGATGTTAGTAAGAGTAGCTCGTTACCAACCAGCTCATCTTTATTTTTAAATGTCAGTGTAACCCAAAGTAGACAGATGACATCATAAAACAAGACTGGAAATCAGCTGTAACCATCAAAACACCAGATCCTCCTGGTCCGCAGCCTGGATCACCTGGACCCACTAGTCAGACCTACTAGTGACAGAGGAACAAAGAAAACCTCAACCTGAGGATAGAAAACACAGCGGGGGGGGGGGGGGGGGGGGGGGGGGGGGGGCAGTCAGTCGGTCGGTCACAGTTTATGTTTTATGATTTTTGTAGATTTTTCACAGAACGTTCGGCTGACTGTTGATGAATATCAGCTGCTTCTCTCTCACACATCTTCATGTTTATGTCGTTTTTATTTCACCTTCGACCAACAGACTGAGCTTCCCTCAGATCAGATTAAATAATAATTAAATGTAGCACTAGCATTAAAAACTTGTAAAAAATATCAACAGTAACCAATGTCAGGCGGAGCAGTTCGCCGTAAAGGTTAAAGGTCAGACTCAGTGATGTTATAGAACGTGATCAGAACTGATTGTTTCAACATGAATAAATCACATGTCTCATTAGAACCGCTCTGTTTCCTGTCCCTATAGGAGGGCCAGCAGCTGATCAAGGAGAAGCCAGAACTCAGCCCGGTGGTCCGGAAGAAGCTGGAGGAGATCAGGGAGTGCTGGCAGGACCTGGAGAGCACCACTCAGGCCAAAGCCCGCCAGCTCTTTGAGGCCAACAAGGCCGACCTGCTGGTTCAGAGCTATGAAAGCCTCGACCAGCGCCTGGGCCAGCTGGAGGGTCAGCTGGTCTACGTGGACCAGGGACAGGACCTCACCACCGTCAACAAACAGCTGAAGAAGCTCCACGTAGGTGGAATCTTTAAAGTTCCCTCTGGGTCAAAAGTCTCAATGAGACGCATGAATCAGGTTGATTTTCTCTCTGATCCATAACTGATTCTTTCCATTTTAAGAAGAAATCCTGAGAACGTTCCTGGACTACGGTTCAGACCCCATTCAGCTGCAGCCTCTTTGGCCCCGACGCCCTTCAGTTCTTTAGTCTGGGTCTGAAAACAGAGAACTTACATTTCCTTCTACTTTGATCTCAGTTTCATCCATTTCTGAGTTCGTGTTACTGGATGAACCTTCTCAGCCTGGTGACATCATCACATTAACCATCAAACGAACATCAGCGTTCTGTCAAAGTTCAGCTTTTCATCTCACTTCAGCCCAGCCAGGCCTTTATGTGTTGATCATTTCTTCACATTCATATCAAACCAGAACAGGTTTGGAGTCCCGTTCCTTCTTTCCTCCATCGTTTCATCTCTCACTCTCCTCCCCCTCCACAGCATGCTGCTCACAGCTTCCTTTAGCTGCTCTGCCTTACCATGCTAGCTCCAAACCACACTCCACTACCCAGCATCCATCTTGGCACAGGGTACAGTAACCTTCACTTCATGTCTTACAGACAGGCTGACATGTTCTTAGAGATGTTGGTGGTTTATGAACCTGGTGGGTTCAGATGGAGGCAGCTGGACTTCTCTTTTCTTAATTTGATCCTCAGATGAGAAGTAAAGCAGCTTCAAGAAGTCCAGCTGCCTCCGTCTGAACCCATTAGTTACCATGAGCTGGATGAGCATGTTTTATCATTTTATTTATATCAAAGTTATTGTTTATTTCTGCTGTAATGTTTGCTGTCAACAGTAGTGTTTAATTTAAAGGCTCTGGACAGACATAGTGTTAAATCTGGTCCTGGAGGGCCACCGTCCTGCATGTTTTCTCTGCTCCATCACAGCTGCTTGAATAAGGAAGTGACCATATTTGGTAACTTCCATTGACGTCACCGCAGAGCTTACAGAAGGTTTTTAAGACAAATGTTTTTTTTTATTTTGCATATTATATATTCCTACCTTTTAGATGTTCACTACAGACAGGAAAATAACCATATATGGTCACTTTATTATTCTTAAATTACTTTATGAAAATAAAATAGAAAAATGTTACAAAAGGATCAAAGTTGTATCTAATTGTATCTTTAAAAATGCTCTAGGGTTGAACTTATTCTAGTGTTTCAGTAAGTAAAGGACACATTTTTGTGTTTTGGAATTTTAATTTTTAACATATTTTATCAATTCTTCCTGCATTTTCTTGATTATTTATGCAATGTTTTGCATTTTTTGAGTGCTCTCAATTTTTTTAATCTAATTTTTAGCCTCTTGAAAACAGTGTGACCTAAAATAGTAGCATAAACATCCCTGTGGTCACAATAAGCACAAAAATATCCCCAAAGCAACCCATAAAAACCAAAAGAAACCCATAGAAACCCCCCAAAAAACCAATAGAAACCAAAAGAAACCCATAACAACCAAAAGAAACCCATAGAAACCCCCCAAAAAACCCATAGAAACCAAAAGAAACCCATAACAACCAAAAGAAACCCATAGAAACCAAAATAAACCCAATAGAAACCCATAAAAACCAAAAGAAACCCATAGAAACCCCCCAAAAAACCAATAGAAACCAAAAGAAACCCATAACAACCAAAAGAAACCCATAGAAACCAAAATAAACCCAATAGAAACCCATAAAAACCTAAAGAAACCCAATAGAAACCCATAGAAACCAAAAGAAACCCATAAACCCAAAATAAACCCATAAAAACCAAAAGAAACCCATAGAAACCAAAAGAAACCCATAAATACCCAAAATAAACCCATAGAAACCAAAATAAACCAATAGAAAACCAATAGAAACCCATAGAAACAAAAAGAAACCAAAATAAACCCATACAAACCTAAATAAACCAATAGAAACTAAAATAAACCAATAGAAACCAAAATAAACCAATAGAAAACCAATAGAAACCCATAGAAACAAAAAGAAACCAATAGAAGCCCATTGAAACAAAAAGAAACCCATAAAAACCCATAGAAACCAAAATAAACCAATAGAACCCCCTTCTAGTCCCAGTTTTTGATCCTCAAATGAAAATAGTTAAACCTGCATCTCATTTGAGGCCTGAGGCTTCAGTTTGAAGGACTTTTTTCTGCAGTTTTTTTTATGTGCATATAAAATTTAAATCCTTTCATTATAAAACTCTTATTGCCACATGAACTTCACATGTGATATTACCTTGATGTGACAGATGTGAATTACATGTCCTGTGTGACTTGGGAACAAGAATATGGAGAAAAGAACATGTAGAAACATGTTAAATTAACATGTAAAACACATGTTCTGTCCATGTTTCCTGTTTGAACAACGGGTTCAGGGGTAGGATGCTTCTGAGGACGCATTTCGAGGCCGATGACGTCACAGCGACGCGACGAGTGCTGTCCGAATTCAGTGACACTCATTCATGCGTCCTCAGACCCGAGGATGGGTCTGGTGCATCCTCGCTGGTAAAGGCTTTCCCAGGATGCTTTGCGCGCCGGCCGTTGGATTCTACAGATTCATCTAATTCTTAAAGTGATAATATGCAACTTTTTCATATTTTTAAATCTTCTCCTTGAGCCAGTCTGTGCTAATCTGACCCTTTACAGAGTTAATGAAAAGTCACTTAGCCCCATCTGGTGGTTAGATCCGGAATACCACGATTGCACGATTCTGTTTTTTCAGAAGTATTTTATGAAATATGACACAGCTGATCTTTGACCTATACCAGACTGTCATAAATAATCTGGTTTTTATGAAGTAGGTTAAAAAAAAGGAGTTCCAACAGGACTAAAACCTGCAGGATGGAGTCCCACAGGGGCCTGGACTGGGCTCTGCTTGTTTGCATTATATAATCATTATTCTAACGATGCTGTCAGGCTAAACACTTTCATGTTTTGACATAAATCATCTCCACTGGTCATCTTTCACGTCTGTCGGTGGTTTTATGGACAAACTTTAAAGAGAAGAGCTTGTGGAGGATGAGGATCCGGGGTTTGTTGTTGCTGAAGGAAACAGGTTTATTTCATTTCCTGAGAGGAAGAAAGAAATGATTTATAAACGAATGAAGTATCCTTCCATGAACACTGCAGTCGGTTGTGGATGACTCTCATGTAGCTCAGTATGTGTAAAAGTACCTGAGTAGAAGCCATTTCTGTGTTTTATAGTTAGTTAGCAGTGGCGGCCATCTTGGATTGGGTGGACTCCCAAAGTTAACCAGTTGTAGACGTGAATCCTATGGTTTCTTTCTGAAAGTTGATGAAGTCTCAGACTAACTTCATGCTCTTCCTCCTCGTCAGACCATGGAGACCCAGATGGAGGACTGGTATAAGGAGGTGGGGCAGCTCCAGGTGCAGGCGGCCTCCATCCCACAGCAGACGCAGGTCAATCAGACTGTTGCCGAGCGGCAGGTTGCCGTGGAAACCAGGATGGCCCGTTTGATTGAGCCACTGAAGGAGAGGCGACGGATCCTTCTGGCGTCTAAAGAAGTCCATCAAGTCGGGCGAGATCTGGAGGACGAGATTGTGAGTTGGAGACGAGACGACGACACAAACAGACCCACAAAACCTTTAAAGAAAACACCAAGCCTTCAGAGAGCGCTGGACTCTCATATTAGACCGTGGGCTGGAGGATTTCTTCACTGTGACACTTAAATTAGATCCAGTTGCCTTTTAACCTGCAGTAAGTAGCAATGAGTCGTTTGTGTCTCTGTATCTGACGGAGCTGTCTGTTAGCGGTAAACTGCTAAAAAGTGTCTGAAGACATTCTCTCTCATTTCACTGGAATCTTTCTCTCAAAGGTTTAGGCTTTTCTCTCATTTCCAGGTAGCATGTAGCAGTGGCTACAGCCTAACGTCACACACCGGACGAGCACTGAACACCTGAAGGTCTACTCTGACTTGTTTAGGCCCCACCCACCTCACACTAAAATGTGATTGGCTGATTTGTCTGTCAGTTTCTAAACAAGCTCATTCTGCTGAACCCAGATATTCAAGCCCTAACCAATCAGAAAGCACGCTCACATTTTTCTGCCTAGCAACATCAAAATCTAAAATGTTACTGAATAAATAAAATCCTTTAAATTAAAGTTTACAAAAAAACAAGGTTGAAATCACATTAAATATAAAAATGATACAAAATCAATATTAGATGAAACAAATCAAAGGAACATTTCACTGATTTGTATTGGGCCTTGGAGGCCCTGAGGGTTCCCTCTGGTATTTGTAATATTTACAAAATTAAACATAAGGATAATTCACGCGTTCTGTTTGTAGTTGTGGGTCCAGGAGCGTCTTCCTCTGGTCATGTCTCAGGAGCACGGCTCAAGCCTGCAGGCCGTCCAACAGCTGATGAAGAAGAACCAGGTGATTCAATCAGAACAAGGCCTCGTGTGCACGTGATGTTTTGAACTCATGACTACGGGATGTCTAACAGTAGCGTGCTCTTTCCTTTCACTGCCTTTCTGCAGACGCTTCAGAGGGAGCTGGAGGGCCACAGGAGCAGGATCGAAGATGTCCTGGAGCGGGCGGCCATCATCGCCTCCATACGCAGCCCGGAGGCGGACTGCATCAGGATCGGTCACGACCAGCTGGCCCAGCTGTGGGACCTGCTGTGGGTGGAGACGGAGAGGAGGCAGCTGGTCCTGGACGCCATGTACCAGGCCCAGCAGTACTACTTCGACACAGCCGAGGTGGAGGCCTGGCTAAGCGAGCAGGAGCTGCACATGATGAATGAAGAGAAGGGAAAGGTGAAATGTCCTTCCTTTGTTGTTAAATCCACCGGTGTTCCACAGGGTTCTGTTCTTGGCCCCGTTTTGTTTCCTTTAAACCACCTTTTAAAATCTTTTATTGGAGTTTTTTATCAGTTCATTACTTTTAAACTGAGTCCTAGAAGCTGTTTAATCCTGGTTTCACAACAACGGTTTCCAGTTAAATGAGGAAAAAACTGAAATTCTAATTTTTGCTCCAGATAACCTGGTTCCTGACATCAGAGGTGGGCAGAGTACCCAAAAAATGTACTTACGTAAGAGTAGCAATACTTCAACATATTTTTACTCAAGTAAAAGTAAAAAGTTGCTGTCCAAAAAATACTTGAGTATGAGTAAAAAAGTATTTGGTAAAACCTCTACTTGAGTACTGAGTAACATCCATCTGATTTTTTTTAAATGATGTCATCAGACAGACAAATATAAAGTTTTGGGAAAATTCTTGTATCTTAAAGGCTAAAATGAAAAACACTGATAGCTACATCCATAACATGATGTCAAAACAGCAAATTTTAAGCAGAAGAAACATTTTTCAAAGTATTTTTTTAAATATAATAGCAAAATTTTCAGTAGAGCTAGCTATGTGGCTAAAAATTTATGTAGCTATGTAGCATCTATGTAGCTAACTAGCTATGTCTAGCTTTTGCGCAAGCTAGCTAGCTAGATAAAGATGGCTAGCTAGCTAGAAAACAAAGCTGGTGCAGAAACATGTGGTCTCCTTTAATAAACTGTAGGTGTCTCTGGTGTATTTTTGTTAAAACACGTTTGTTTTTCTGTAAAGTTACTCGCAGCAGGAAGAGGATTGCTACTCAAGTACGAGTAGCAATACTTAACAAAAATAATACTCAAGTTAGAGTAAAAGTTACAGTGAAGTAAAACTACTCATAAAAGTACATTTTTTTCAAAAAGGTTACTCAAGTAAATGTAACTGGTTACTACCCACCTCTGGCCATCGCTGAGATAAAAATCAGTTTCACCCTGTGTTGATGATTATTATTATTGAGTAAGAACTCTCTGGATCGTCTTCAGGTCGTCTCTAAACTTCTGACTCAAACACCTCCATGCTAGACCTTTACTGGTCTCTGCTTCAGCTCCCTGCTCTGAGCAGAACCCAGTTCAGGGTTCTGGTTTGGACCTTCTGCATGGTGATGCACCTTCATACATCTCAGAGCTTTATGTCACCACCAGGACTCTGAGGTGGACTGATCCAGGATCTGTCCCTGAATCAGGACTGAAAGCCAAAGGGGGCGGAGCTGGAACCCTCTGATCTACGATCTGTGGCATCGTCTTGTGATTTCAGTCTAGAAAGGCTCTGTATGAGTAAAGTTATTGACACCAGTTT
The DNA here is from genome assembly GCA_006937965.1 of Callopanchax toddi. Taxonomy (NCBI): domain Eukaryota; kingdom Metazoa; phylum Chordata; class Actinopteri; order Cyprinodontiformes; family Nothobranchiidae; genus Callopanchax; species Callopanchax toddi. Next base: position 718,228 of record SSNR01000267.1, on the reverse strand, counting down.
GTGTCGTCTTCTCCTCTCACCAGGACGAGCCCAGCACGCTGCAGCTGCTGAAGAAACATCTGCTCCTGGAGCAGACCATCGAGGACTACGCTGAGACCATCGGCCTGCTGTCCCAGCAGTGTCGACAGCTGCTGGAGATGGGACATCCAGACAGGTTTCAGTTCATCTTCAAAAACATTTTACACTCAAAAAGCTAAAAGCGTTGACCTAAAATGAGCTGTCGGCGTCCTTTAACGGCTTCGTTTGCTGGTTCTCGTCCCGTCCGTCCTCATTCTGTGATTCCTAACAGCGAGCAGATCAGCAAGCGTCAGTCGCAGGTCGACCGTCTGTACGTGTCTCTGAAGGACCTGGTGGAGGAGAGGAAGATCCGCCTGGAGCAGCAGTACTGGCTCTACCAGCTCAACAGGGAGGTGGACGAGCTGGAGCAGTGGATCGCTCAGAGGGAGGTGGTGGCCAGCTCTCCTGAACTGGGTCAAGACTTCGAACATGTCACCGTAAGGTTCCTGACGGATGGTCGCTGCAAATGAAAACGAAATCTGAGGCTTTTTTTTTTATTTGGGTATTTTAATGGAGCCTCGTTTTTTCATAATCTGAGACAGAAGTCCAAACTTCTGTGAAGAGTTTCTACACTAGATGGTGTTGATCCGTGCATCGATCCAACAGCGTATTCTACTTTAGAATCATGAATCTGCTCTCTCACCTCTCCTCCAGGTCCTGCAGGAGAAGTTTACAGAGTTTGCATCTGAGACAGGAAGTGTGGGTCAGGAACGCGTGACGGCCGTCAACCAGATGGTGGACGAGCTCATAGACTACGGCCACTCGGAGGCCGCCACCATAGCGGAGTGGAAGGACGGCGTGAACGAGGCCTGGGCCGACCTCCTGGAGCTGATGGAGACCCGAGCGCAGATGCTGGCGGCGTCTCACCAGCTGCACAAGTTCTTCTCTGACTGCAAAGAGGTCTGATTTTAACCTTTTGTTTTACTTTACTATTATTTGAATTCTTTTCCGATTTTTGTGCTGGCAGCCTGTTACACGCAGCTCCGTCTGTTTTTGTGTATTTGTTGAGTTTTTTAATATCTTCTTTATATCTGACTTTACTCGTTCTGTCCTTTGATTTTCACATTTGGTTTTGTTGACCTGTGTTTGGTCCTGCTCTATGATGATCTGCAGGTTTTGGCTCAGATTGAGGACAAACATCGAAGGCTTCCAGAAGTTCGGGCTCGGCAAGGCAGCACCTCCAACACCAGCACCCTGCAGAGACTCCTTCACAGCTTCGAGCAGGACATCCAGCTGCTCGTCACTCAGGTAGAACAACAACGCAGTGACGGACCTTCCAGGTGTTTTCTCTGCGTCACTCAGAAAACAAACAGCAGTTTTCCCTTTTCTAAGTTCTGCTCCCCTCTTGTTCATAACGTACGTTCTCCACCGCCGTCAGGTGCGTCAGCTGCAGGAGAGTGCAGCCCAGCTGAGGACGGTGTACGCAGGCGAGAAGGCTGAAGCCATCGCGTGTCGGGAGCACGAAGTGATGCAGTTCTGGAAAGAGCTGCTGACGTCCTGCGAAGAGTGTCGGCTGCAGATCACCACGGAGACGGACAAGCTGAGGTTCTTCAGCATGGTCCGAGATCAGATGATGTGGATGGACTCCATCATCTGTCAGATCGGCACAGGAGAGAAGCCCAGGTATCTAAACCTACCTGTCAGCAACAACAATACTCACAGCTGTTCCAGAGTCTGCGCCGACCACAGAGGGGTGGTGTATTTAAATATAAATGAACATGAAGTCATTAGGCCCGAGCAGCGAAGGCCTCTTGTACTTCCTCCGTTTATTTTTCTTTCTCCCAGCAAAAATAAATTGGCTTGCTGGAGGCCTTAACATATTCAAAAACTCACCAAGTTTGGGGGATTTTTCAAACACCGTGTAAATTTACGTATTTTAAAGGCATTACCAAAGTTGCAAAAAAATTGGCTCGACAGCGCCTCCTAGAAAATGAAAAATCACCCTCCCTATGGGGTTTATGCACAGTCACTTCCTGGTGGCGATAGACGCTGCCCCTCCCTTCCGGTTCAACGCTGTTCCCACACAAACTGGACAAAATGGATTTTTTTACCCGTTTTCTTCAAGACCTGCCGCGCATCATGGTAAACGATGTCCACCGGATTTTTGAAAAACACACAGAGACGTCTGCGAGCAAGCGGGTGAAGGACTTTAAGCTGTATATAACCAGCTTTATTCATGAAATTGAAGGTAAGCTAACAGCGTTAGCTCGTAGCTTCCATCATCAAAAAACAGTGAGACAGATCTATATAGCCGTGATCGTGGGCTCCAACTGCTTCCAACTTTCTCTGGTCTAGCTGTACGTTATCAGACACCAAGTCTTCATTCACCAAAAGACGAGTTGTTCCAGTGAAATAACACACGAACGGCGCCGCGCCTCCTCCTTTAGCCTCCTCCGTTAGCCTCCTCCGTTAGCCTCCTCCTTTAGCCTCCTCCTTTAGCCTCCTCCTTTAGCCTCCTCCTTTAGCCTCCTCCTTTAGCCTCCTCCTTTAGCCTCCTCCATTAGCCTCCTCCTTTAGCCTCCTCCTTTAGCCTCCTCCGTTAGCCTCCTCCTTTAGCCTCCTCCGTTAGCCTCCTCCTTTAGCCTCCTCCGTTAGCCTCCTCCTTTAGCCTCCTCCTTTAGCCTCCTCCTTTAGCCTCCTCCTTTAGCCTCCTCCTTTAGCCTCCTCCTTTAGCCTCCTCCTTTAGCCTCCTCCTTTAGCCTCCTCCTTTAGCCTCCTCCTTTAGCCTCCTCCTTTAGCCTCCTCCTTTAGCCTCCTCCTTTAGCCTCCTCCTTTAGCCTCCTCCTTTAGCCTCCTCCATTAGCCTCGTCCACTCGGCTCTTTGACTACTGTGCTGCAAAGTGTGGACTGCAGACACGGTGTGGTTAGAAATGATCACGTTTTCTCTTCTTAAGTTCACAATCCTTCCTTTTTGTAGTTATTTATTCAGTGAAATGTGTGGAAACGGACTGATGAATTCTATTCAGCTGATGCGGTACACAACGGAACACAGCAGTGTTCAGCTGTCGAGGCTTCCCGTCCGCTGATACTTATATGATGGCTTCATTTCTTAGTGCTATAATATATATATCATACTGTACTATACTATACTATTACTCGTTTTGATTATAAACAATATCTTTAGCTGGAAATGCACTCTAACTCTGGAAATCTTCACGTTTCAAACGGAACCGGAAATGGTCCCGCGAGGTAATTTTAAACCGGAAGTTCTACTAAGTACTCTGTGCATAAAGCCCATTGAGCTTATTTTACAGTAGAGTTATGAAATTTTGTACACTTGTTGAGCAAACCAAGACGCATGAAAAAGTCTCTTACCATCATGGTTTATATCAAACAGGAAGTCGGCCATTTTGGGTCAAATACGCCATTCTAGGCACGTTTTGGCTGTTTGCAGGGTCTGCAGCTGGTCATACTGCACCTAGAGATTTTGATTGATCGACTTGATTTTTGGTGATTTTGCTCATCAGGCATGGGGAAGCTTAAGTTTTGAAAATTGTGAGTTTTCGTTGATGTTCAGGGGGCGGGGCCAGGCCTCAAACTTGGGCGACTCAACAAAAAAAACCAAGTTGCTACAATTTACTTGTTGCTTGAAAGTTCAGATTTTAAATAGGTTTGAATAAAAACTCAAAGAAGAAAACTTCCTAAAATCTGAAGCTCTAAAGGTCAACGGGGTCGGTCTGAAGTTATTTATCTACAGTAATGACCACACCCACTGGTGACATCACTCAGAGTGGGTGGAGTCTTCAGAAACAGGAAGTAATCCTGAGTCTGTTGAGTCATAAAACACATCCCTGCTGCAGCACATTGTTTATTTCCTTTAAATATGTTTAAACTACATTTATTAAAGATTTGTTAAAAAGACAAAAATGACCTTAAATGTGTTTATTCTTTGTTTCATCTGCCAGATTCTGCCCCTTAATGTTAGCTTCTGTGACCAGATCAAGTCAGATCACATTTTATTTGTAATAAATTCTCTAAATTCCTCTTTAAATTCAGCGATAGGTTGGTTTGTCAGAGAGTAGTGAGAGACGTCAGAGTGATGCAGGTGTTCTGTGGCTGCTGCAGGGACGTGTCCTCAGTGGAGGTCCTGATGAACTACCACCAGAGCCTGAAGAGCGAGGTGGAGGCTCGCAGTCGCAGCACGGTGGAGTGCATCGAGACGGGAAAGACGCTGCTGGCTGCCAGGAATCCAGCAGCCGAGGAGGTGAGACGAATAAAAAGTGTCAAAGCTGTAAAACGCACCCAGACTGGGTCTAGTAGAGACCCTTATAGGCTCAAACATGAAACATTTACAGAAAGGTTCTTTAAGTTTTTGGAAAGTTTTTTTTTTATTCAAAAAGTTGAAACATTTAAAGAAAAGATAAATAAATGTAAAAATCTCTCAGTGTTCAACTTTAAATCGTTTCTCGGTGAGCTTGATTCAAAGGGTTAATAAGGTGTTTATAAACCATTAATAACCTATTATTAAGTATTTATAAGGCCCTCCTGTCCATCTGTCTGATTGGTGTGATGAACTTTGAACCTTAAACCATTCATTTGGCTGACTTAGGAGAACGTTTAGTAAACACGAGTTCTTTTGGTTCTGATGTTGTTTTCAGATCCGGGAGAAGCTGGAGAAGGTGATAGCGAAGCAGCGCGAGCTGTCTGAGAAGTGGGACAAGCACTGGGACGTCCTCCAGCAGCGTGAGTCCAGACCAGATCAGACCCAGGCTTTTAGACTCAGAGCTCTTCATGTGGAGAGAGGGAGGTGGCGTTTTTATTATTATACCTTTATTTAACCAGGAAAAACAGATTAAGAACAAATGTCTTATTTACTGCTGTGTCCTGGCAAAAGACAATGTCTTTTGAGGGAGAAAGGAAAAGGGCTACAATATAAAAACAATTTAAGATAACATGAATTAGAAACATTTTAAAAATAGTACAAAGTTACATTTACAAAAATCATGAACACACACACACACACACACACACACAAAAGCAATTTAATAAACAAAGATCAGAAGAGCACCATAAACACTGAGGTGTCAGTCTAAGTGACATGTGTGATCCCAGCTGGAGAAGCTGCCTTTGAGATCAGCGTGTCCAGTTTTTGGGTTTTCTGCAGGTCATTCCAGTCTCTGGCAGCAGCAGACTGAAAGGACAACAATCCTGATGCAGAAGCAGTTTTAGGAACTGTTAACAAAATCAGGTTTGCAGATCGAGTGTTGTCTGCAGGGGATGAAAAATGCAACAGCTGCTGCAAGTAGGGAGGAGACAAACCGAGGAGAGTTTTGTAAATCAGGATAAACCAGTGGATTTTACGACGGGTGAACAATGATGGCCAGTTAAGAGAAGAATACAGAGAACAGTGGTGAGTTTTAAAAGGAGCGTTTGTAACAAACCGGACGGCAGAGTGGTAAAGAACATCAACTTCTGGCTGCTGATCTGTAAATGACATCACCGTAATCAGACACTGGGAGAATGGTCATCTGCACCAATGTTTTCCTTGCAGATGAAATGAAAGAGGAACGCATTCTGTAGAGGAAGCTGGTTTTAGATTTAATCTTAGTCTGCAAACTGTTGATGTGCTTTGAAAAAGACAGAGTATTGTCTAACCAGATTCCAGGTATTTCTACTCAGTGACCTGCTCTAGAGGTGTTCCATCCAGGGTGCAGATACTTGGTGAATTAGACGGTGCATGACCTTTTTACCAAACCACATGACTTTAGTTCTAGTGTTCTGGGTCAGGACTTGAATTAACGTTGTAAAACCTCCAGGTCTCACATGTTCATGTATTTATCAGACAGTGGGGGGGGGCAACATGCCAAGAACACAAGAGGTCTTTATTCCACTGTTTGTGGGAGTGTCCAAAGATGAAGGAGTTCTGGGGAGAAGTAAGAAATAAACTTCAAGAAATCTTGATGATCAAAATAGATCTGAAACCTAAACTTTTTATTCTGGGATTAAACCCAGAAAATACAAACACAACCAGGTATAATAAAATATTTATTAATCTGGGAATTTTGCAAAGAGAATAATCGTGTTATCATGGAAAGAAATGAGTAAACCAAGTATTAAGTAGTAAAATGGATGAAGGAACTGTCTGTTTGTTTACCTCTGGAACAAATGACATACTGTACAGTATATGTTAAAAGACCAACAAGATGTTTTTGACAAAATGTGGATTTCTTTTATTAACTACATCAAGAATAGAGATCTGTCTATTTTATTGGAAACATCAGAGACTAAGGTTAACCCTTAATGCAATTCCATTGTTTTAGGATGTATTTTCTTTTATTGAATATCTCCGTAAGGTGATCAGTCCTTACGGATTGATTTGGGATGTACCGCATCGATATGCTGTTTGTTTTGTTATGTTTGAATGTAAACGTAAAGAAAATGGGTGGTGGTGGGGGGGGGGGGTGCTCTCTGAGGAGCCCAATGTGTGAAAATAACTTCCAGCTACATCAAATTCTAGCTTCCTGTCTGGACGTTCTCTAAGGTCGGCCATCTTGAATTTGATGGACTGTAAACGTTAATCGGTTGGACGATTAAATGTAACAGTTTTTATCCGAGTTTCATCCAGAAGTAGATCTCACTCTGAAGTGGCCACACCTAGAGGCTTCTACAGACTCTGAGTGATGTCACTAGTGGGCGTGGTTTTTACTGTAGTATCAGGATGACCCAGATGTTGTCCAGTAGTGCTGAAACATTGTTAATGGAACATTAAGAAGCTGTGTGCGTGGAGCAGGTGATGATGAAGTCAGAGGGAGGAGTCAGCGTTCTGTTTACTGTCCCGCCCTCAGTGCTGGAAGTCCACCAGTTTGCCCAGGAGGCGATGGTGGCGGAGGCCTGGCTGACGGCTCAGGAGCCGCTGATCAACAGCAACGAGCTGGGAGCGAGCGTCGACGAGGTGGAGCAGCTCATCCGTCGACACGAAGCCTTCCGTAAAGCTGCCGCCACCTGGGAGGAGCGATTCAGCTCGCTGCGGCGCCTCACTTCGGTATCATCATCCTGCCTTTACTGGTAAAATCTGGTGAACAGGAGCAGTTGGGACATTTCTTGCCAAACGTCTGGTTGTGTTTCCTTTCGTAGGTTGAAAAGTTGAAAGCAGAGCAAAGTAAACTCCCACCAACCCCTCTCCTGGGTCGTAAAGTCTTCCTGGACCCCCAAGATGCATCACCCAGTCCAACACACCTCCCCCGCCTCCCAGTCTCCCCCGTCATGAGACAGACTATCTATGAGCAGAATGAAGCCAGCTCTCCTCCCTCCCCCTCTCCTGCCACCCCGACGCCATCGCCGTCGTCTGTGGCTCGGCGGCTGGGGTCGACGGTCGCCAGCTACGCGCCTGTGATGAACGGTTCCGGTTACCGCCACACCCTGGACGTCCGGCACGGCGGCGTTGTCGGGGTCGCAGCAGGACTAGGTCAGCCAGCCCCCTCGTCGATAGCGTCCGTTGCCACGGCAGCCATGTTAGTCTCAGCCAATCAGATGAGAGAGAGTGCCAGCACAGCAAGAGAGCAGGTCACAAAGGTGATGAGTCACCTACACCCAGGGCAGGCGGGCAGGGATTTGGAGGTGAAATCCTCCCCGTATCTACGGCAACCCAAAATCAAACACCTGGATGACGCCGTGACGCCGCTGCTCGTGGCCAGTCGACTGGAGAAAGTGAGGGAGAGGGGGAGAGAGAGGGAACCGAAGACGGGTGAGATGGGAACAGAGAGGGCAGAGGTGGCGGTGATGGCTGAGGTGGTGCTCCAGGAGCCCACGCGGGAGCGTCTGCACAGCGAGCCCACCAGAGGGCCGCGAGGATCCAGGGCGGACATCTTCGGCCACGCTGAGCCTCAGGTCCAGACCCACACGTATCACCGGGACCACCGGATAGAACGGCACCTGTCCAGTGAGCAGCTGATCCAGGCGCGCAGGGACGAGTTACCTCAGGAGGTGTGGAGGGAGCAGGCTGAGAGGAGGGACAAACGGACGTTAGAGAGGCAAACGTCCAGCGAACAGGAGGGGCCCGGGGGTCACGACGGCCGGCGCAGAGAGAGGGACCGGCACCGGCCGGAGAGGCAGGAGTCCAGCGAGAACGACATCAAGGAGCAATCAGACAGACGCTCTGCAGGAGGGTGAGGCGACACTGACTTTACGCAGAGAAAACTCACTACTCTGATTTTTATGAATCCTTTTAATTTCCTTCAGAGAAAAAAGATCAACGATGGCCGAGATCGTAGAGCAACTTCAGGAACGAGAAGCAGCACAGGTGAGATGTGGGCTCGGTTCCCTCCAGGCCCTCACGCCAGGTCTAAGGGCAGCGTGGGGTCTGAGTGTCGCACGGATGTCCCTCCACCAGGGGGCAGTAGTCATGGATAGGGCTGGTGTGTCAGGTTGTTGGTGAAGGTACTAATCCTGATACTTCATCAGTTGTTTTCAGTTACAGCATTCGATTGAGACTATTATTATTTATATTTTATTATTGTTGTTAATACTTTATATGGTAAATAGTTGGATAAATGCTGAAGCTGGTTTTTACGAGGTAAGAATGTTTATATTTTTAACTCCTTTTTCAACAAGTTGGAAGGAAATTAAATTTTTTATATTAATTTACAGTTTTTTTTAACATGTTTGAAATAAATAAATAAATAAAATAAAGTCAAAGATGGGGGGGGGGGGTTGTGTTCATAGATATCATATATAAAGGCTAGATGGATCATCCGGGGTTCAACAGCGTAGCTACATGGCGGCCATCTTGGTACAGTGAGCTGACGTTCTGCTCTCTATGGCAGCAGATGGAAGGTGAGCATCAACTTAACTAAAACACTCAGAACCTGATGAAAAAAGAACGGATTTACAAACGGGTTACTTTCTTACAAACCTTTTTATGTATAGACTTAAGATTTGATACTTTTACAATTTATGAATTTCCCGACCATTATTGATATATTTTGATATATATTCACAGCCACGTCTCTGACGTTTATAAAAATGCAAACCGTTTGAATAATAATAATAATAATAATACCTTTATTTAACCAGGCAAAACAGATTAAGAACAAATTTCTTATTTACAACTGTGGCCTGGCAAAAGACAATGTCTTTTGAAAATCAGTTAAAGATTGATCAAATTAGAGGTATTTAATAGTACATGCTCCATTGACACCAATGTTATGAAAGGGGGCAGCTGGCTGCCCCAAGATGGCCGCCGGCGTAGCTACATCAGGGTCCATTGACAAACAGCACGGGTAAGGTATCTAGTGATATATATGATATCTATGGTTGTGTTATTTTGGTTAGCATTTAGCATTAGCTATTTGTTATTATTTTATTAATAAACAGAGTTTAAATGTCAACACAAAACGAATGTGAATGAACAGGATGATGTTCGCGCCCCTAAATCAGTCGATTATTCCATCGCTGACAACCTGTGAGACGAAGAACCAACCATCAGCTCCGTCTCTCCTCAGGCCCGCGGCGAGGTGCCCCGCCTACCCAACGGGGTACCAGAGAAGTCTTCCCGTCCCGACAGGCCCCGAGCCCGGGACAGACCCAAACCGCGGCGCAGGCCCCGCCCCAAAGAGCCAGGAGAAACCACGCGGAGGTCCAGGTCTGCTCCAGCTCAGAGCAGCCCGGCGGTCCCACAGCCACCGACGCACACGGCACATCACGAGGGCTTCCTGTTCCGCAAGCTGGACATCGAGAGCATGAAGAAGAGCACCAACAGGTGGGTGTTCAGGGTCAAGGAGGTCAGCTGGAAGAGAAGAGGGAGGGTGCATGTCACGAGTATCCCGTTAAGGACCTAAATGAAACCACGCGGATGAGCTCTTTACGGCGGCGTTTCTGATCTGAAGCCTGAAGACGCTCATCTTTAACCTTTAGGTTGGAGTTTGGCTCTGTGCCTGGAGGCGTTGATGCTCATGGTGTTCATTGATTCATCAGCAGCAGCATGCTGAGCTATAGAGCTAACACGCTGGACTGACCGATGCATGACGACACCTGCTAAGCTAACACGTGGTCCCACCCCAACGTTAGGGTCCAGGTTCCTCTGAAGTCTCCTGAATTATGACTTAGACTAAGGAATCTATCGTTTAGTGCTTTCCTTGGAAATTATTTCATTTCTTTTAGTCTTTAGCTTTGAGAGACGTGACAACAACAGAACTAGGAGGTAGAATCCAGAGTTTTACAGGCTGAAGGAGTTCGCTCCTTTATTTAGGAGTTTTGAGTTCGCTCACTGTGGCTCCTTTCACTCAGAAACATCAAACAGACCCCTTTTCTCACTGGGGCGACTGTTGGTGACAAACAGAGAACAACACGAGGAACGGTGTCTCCAGACAGTCCAGATGTCCTCCGGTTCCTCACCAGAACCTCGGGGTTCTTCTAGAACGGGTTCCAGAGATTTGTGACAAAATTACCCTTAAATGGTCAAAGTCTGAAGCTCCAGTTAGAAGAAAAAGATAGTTAGCCAGACCCAGGTGACCCATCCAGACCCAGGTGACCCAGTCAGACCCAGGTGACCCCTCCAGACCCAGGTGACCCCTCCAGACCCAGGTGACCCCTCCAGACCCAGGTGACCCAGTCAGACCCAGGTGACCCCTCCAGACTCAGGTGACCCAGTCAGACCCAGGTGACCCAGTCAGACCCAGGTGACCCCTCCAGACCCAGGTGACCCATCCAGACCCAGGTGACCCATCCAGACCCAGGTGACCCCTCCAGACCCAGGTGACCCAGTCAGACCCAGGTGACCCCTCCAGACCCAGGTGACCCCTCCAGACCCAGGTGACCCCTCCAGACCCAGGTGACCCCTCCAGACTCAGGTGACCCAGTCAGACCCAGGTGACCCAGTCAGACCCAGGTGACCCAGTCAGACCCAGGTGACCCCTCCAGACCCAGGTGACCCCTCCAGACCCAGGTGACCCCTCCAGACCCAGGTGACCCATCCAGACCCAGGTGACCCATCCAGACCCAGGTGACCCATCCAGACCCAGGTGACCCCTCCAGACCCAGGTGACCCTTCCAGACCCAGGTGACCCAGTCAGACCCAGGTGACCCCTCCAGACCCAGGTGACCCATCCAGACCCAGGTGACCCATCCAGACCCAGGTGACCCATCCAGACCCAGGTGACCCCTCCAGACCCAGGTGACCCAGTCAGACCCAGGTGACCCAGTCAGACCCAGGTGACCCAGCCAGACCCAGGTGACCCAGTCAGACCCAGGTGACCCAGTCAGACCCAGGTGACCCCTCCAGACCCAGGTGACCCCTCCAGACCCAGGTGACCCCTCCAGACCCAGGTGACCCCTCCAGACCCAGGTGACCCATCCAGACCCAGGTGACCCCTCCAGACCCAGGTGACCCAGTCAGACCCAGGTGACCCATCCAGACCCAGGTGACCCATCCAGACCCAGGTGACCCCTCCAGACCCAGGTGACCCAGTCAGACCCAGGTGACCCAGTCAGACCCAGGTGACCCAGGTCAGATGTAGAACCTAAAGTGTTAATGCTCCAGTTCAGTAGATTTACAGTGAAATATTTCCTGTTTGGGTCAGTTCTTCTCCACAAACCTTCTTCTGCCTCTGATTGGTTCAGATCCTGAATGTTTAGCTGAGAGCTGGGTGGTCCTGGTCCTCTGGGGCCACAAGGTTTTAGATGTTTCTCTGCATGAACACTGATCTGAATTAGTGAGGGACTGAGAGGCTTCTGCTGAACTCCAAGACCAGCGAGGTCATTCAAACATTTAAAACAGGCAGAAGAGTTCCCCTGAAGGACCAGGACTCCTGACCTGACGTGGACAGGATGCTGCTGCTTTCAGGAAATATGGAACAAATTCTGTCTGATGATTTAAAATGGGACGTCAAATCCTACAGCTAAAAAACATGAGGCTCAAAGTCTGGGTCTGCAGTATATTTAATCATTATTATTATTACTGTTGTTATTATTATAATAATAATAACAACAGTAATATTATTATTATTATGATTAGTAATAATAATTACTGTTATTAATAATAATTATTATTGTTATTAATAATAACAATAATAATAACAACAAGGACGATAATAATAATAATATAATAATAATAATAACAATAACAACAACAACAATGACAATAATTATTATTATAATGATAACAATAATAATAGTAATAATAATAATAATAACAACAACAATATTAATATTCTGTTCTCTAACTTATCACAGCCCAGTCAGATTTTGACTTTATTAGAATTAAAATGAGACTTTATTGTGTAACAAAGTTGTCGACGTGCTGCAGTAACTATGAACTAAAACATGATGAACACAATGAAATATGTTATTATTTATTATTCTTTCTACTTTTTAATTCAAAGTTCAGTGTATTTTCTAGTTAGTAGTTTCATTTATTTATTTTTAATTTACATGTTGTTTATATATTCTCTCCATATTTTAAATTCACTTTACAGTATTTACAATTAGTTTACTTTTTAAATTTTTTTTTTAACTTTTATATTTTAAAAAGTGTTATTTTTTCTCGCTTTCATTACTTTTGAAATCTTTTTGTAAAACTGTCAGTTTGAAGCGATCAGATGACGTGGTTTGTCCTGTAGAGGGTCATCTTCTGCATTAGACTCAGAATGTGAGGACAACAGAGTTAAACACATCCTGATGAGCTCCACAGCATGAGAAAACGTCATGCATGATGCTTTAAACTCCTCCTGGTTGCACATAAACCCCCAGGTTGTCACACCGCCAGGGGGCGGAGCAGCAGACTGAATAGAGAGTGAGTCGATCTGCTGGACACACACACACACACACACACACACACACACACACACTCTGACCTTCACAGATGACCACCTTCTTCCTCCAGAGACACCAGGAACAGTGTTTCTCTCGTCGCTGCCCCCTGGTGGCTGGTCCGAGCACGCTCAGCTAAAACTCATCCAGCTCTCTGAATGAATGGATGAGTCCCACTCACACGGCCGAATGTACATGCCCTGTAATGTACATGAGAAGGTAAAGCATGACCGAATGGCTTCAGTGTGGACAGGAGTGGATGTCCAAGCTGCTCCCTGTGAGGCGTCTATAGAGTCTCCTCCAGAGCTGACGTGCACGTTGGTATTCTCCATACTCCCAGGATAGCCGTGTGCGGGAATGTGGTGCACGTGGATTATGTCTACTTCTATCATTAAATGATATTTATTCCTATAAAAATAATCCTGATGTTTTCATATCATTAAAAACATTCGAAGTTATCAGTTAGGGGCTCGTATCCGACACCGTGTGCTCGTTGCTAAATCGTCCCCGATATCCTGCGCAACAGAAAAACCACAGAAACTGGTCATCAGGTGTCATGTCTGCGTACCTGATGCCTCTGCCTGAACGCGCCCTGCAGACCCTCCAGCCCGCAACCAGACGCTGATTAGCTACACTTCCTGCTGTGGTGCATTCTGAGGGAGCGCTCAAAGTAGCGCCCACTGGCTGCAGAGGCTTGTTGCCCCGCAAGCACGCACACATAGAACTGGACACACACACAGGTTCTCTCTCATCTGCAGCCTGATTCTGTCCTCGTTGCGGGGACCCTCCTCCATCCCTCTCTTTGTCAGCTGGACGGTTCTCCTCTCTGATGGACAACCAGACTCATAGTTCTGTCTAGGATAACGTGTTGTGTTGGACTTTTATACGAGCTAATGGACATTAGTAACCAGTGTACTGCGTAGCAGCGCCTCGTCACGCCCCCTCGCTGCTCCCTGCAGCTCTGACCGCAGTGAGCTGATTATCAGACAGAAACCGGGTTATTGCTGTGTCTGACCCGTCAGAGGTGCATAGAAGTCTATCCCCCCCAGGGGTGAGAGGTTAATGACCAGGGGGGGGGGGGGGCAGCAGAAGCAGAGGGCGGGTACACCCCCCCATCCCCCCACTGACAAATCGCCCCCTGGATACTAGAGAGGAAGTTAAAACTTGTGAGTGAAAATACCTCACCAGGTTTTTCTGCGCTGTGAATTCTGGTGACTGACTGTCACCGTGCACAGCTACGAGTTAGTAGAGCGCACGTTGGTGACGATCAGACGCTCAAAGCGCCCGGAGCAGCTCGTAGCTGTGGACAGATTTCACATTCACTCTGAGGGTCTGACAGACCTGCTGTGGTTTTTACTGTCTGGAGGAACGACTCCGGGAACCAGCAGCTCTTCGTTACTGGAACAGCAGAGAAAAAACAAATCTCCATGAGTGTTTTCTGGAGGACGCTAAACGGCGACGCACACACGTGTCACAGCAAACAGACTCCTCCAAACACGGTTCCACGTGACATCGTCTCGTCAGCAAAAACTCACGTCGTCTTGTTTTAGCCAACGAGCCGTTTAGCTAGCCAGCGTCTCGCTAAAGTCCTGAAACTAAAGGACGTGGACACAATCCTTTCTTCATTGTTGATGTAAACAAATGATCTGCCTGAGAGCACGAGGGTCCGTTTATCCGTGACATCATGAAGTGTTTCTGCAGCAGCTTCAGTTTCTCTAAATTAAAAACCTGAACCAATGCAGCTCAGAGACCTTTAAATGTCTCCTCTTCAGAGAAACTCCGTCTCCCTTTAAGGCGTGGACCACTGAACACGTGCACCACCATTCCTCTCTGGCTGTAATCCTGTCGTACACGTCCACTACCTCTGGAGGGACAGCCTTTAGTGCTGCGCTACGTTTCAGGGACTAAACGCTGAAAATGTTTAGGCTCCATGTCAGAGGTCCTTGTTCCTCTCAGAGCAGACGTTGTATTGAAGAACTCCAGAGACGATCAGATATTTACTTTGAGGATAAGAATGTAAATATCTTCAATCCCTGGAATGTTCTGAGAACAGGGAACCTGGACTTCCTTGTCTCCTTGAAGACGTCTCGTCTGAGGAGGTTCCTCGATTTGAATTCTGATCCTTTAAAGTCTAGTGAGAGTTTCGCTAATGATTCCTTAGAGCTAAGGGTGGTAGTGTTGGTGTGACGGGGGCGGTGGGAGGAGAGAGGAGTAAAAACAACAAACTGATCCGGATTAAAGGGACAGAAAGGACCTCCTCCTTCAGCCTTAGAGAGAGAACGAGGAGATCCGTCCTCCAGGGGGAGCTCAGAGTAGACCTGCTGCTCCTCCTCTTCAGAAGGAGTCAGCTGAGGTGGTTCAGGAGTCTGATCAGGAGGCCTCCTGGTCGCCTCCCTCTGGAGGTTTTCCAGGTACTGGGAGGAGACCCCCAGGCAGACCCAGGACTCTCTGGAGGGATTGTGTATCCTCTGGTCTGGGGATGCATTGGGACCCCACCAGAGAGAGCTGTGCTGCTGGGGAGAGGAGGTCCCTCCTGGACCTGGTACCTCCAGACCTGAACCTGAAGTCTTATCATGTGGCCTGATTCTAATCCCCAGACAGTTTCACAGAGATCCACGTCTTCTAGGACACGATCGAATGTCTTTCATGGATATGAGGACAACAAAGACCCCTACGACCCTTAGGAGGGAGGATCAGGGTCTCAATGTCTCGTCTCGTCTTCTTCCGCTTATCCGGGTCGCGGGAGCTGCATCCCAACCTAGGGAGCTCTAGACCAGGGGTGTCAAACTCCAGTCCTCGAGGGCCGGTGTCCTACAGGTTTTAGTACTTACCCTGATTCAACACACCTGAATCTTTTGTTTAATGACATCTTCAGGAAGTCCCCAAGCTCTACTGAAGCTTGGTAATCATCCACTGATTCAAATCTGGTGTGATGGAGCTGAGAGACTTCTAAAACATGCTGGAATCTGGCTCTTGAGGACTTGAGTTTGACACCCCTGAGACAGTCCTCTCCCCAGCCACTTCCACCAGCTCCTCCGGCAGGACCCCAAGGCGCTCCAGGGCCAAACCAGAGATAGATTTTCTCCAGCGTGTCCTGGGTCGACCCGGGGGACTCCTGCCGGCAGGACATGCCTGAAACACCTCCCTGGGGAGGCGTCCTGACCAGATGCCCGAACCACCTCAGCTGACTCCTCTCTACATGGAGGAGCAGCGGTTCTACTCCGAGTCTCAATGCTTCACACAAAACATCTCCAAGGAAGTCAATGAGTCCAGTTGTTCCTGAACCTTCTAGGACCTCCTGGACCAGCGTGTTTAAAGTCCTGAAGCTTCAGCGCAGTACTGAGTGTTTGGATATCAGCTGTTTCCTGCGATGTGCACGTGCTCACGCTCACAGAGGGCTGGACTTTTAGGTGTGGTTGTTACCAAAATGGCATTTAACCAAACTCCTCTCTGTCTTCCTCCTCTCTCCGCTCTGCTTCTGGCTGTTTTCTCTTGTCTCCTCCAAGGTAAGTCAGACAAAGGCGTCACAGACAGGAGCACACGAGCTGTACGTAGACCCCCCTCCCCTCCCCTCCCCTCCCACCCACCCATCCATCCACCCGTCCACTCGTCCATCCATCCATCCATCCATCCATCCATCCCCACCTCCTCCGTCTGGCCATCCGTCCGTTCATCTGTGTTTGTTCAGCAGTGTGTTTCCTCCTCCCTTCTTGGGGCTGGTCCATCCCGCCTACCTACCTGTCTGCTCTGGTCAGGTGAGTCAGGTGTTAGACTAGCGACAGTAACTCTGCAGCTCTTCCTGACTCTTCCCACTCTTCCCCTCCAACCTCCACCTCCCCGCCCTCCCCTTGCCCCCACCCCGCCCCCACCTCCGTGTTCCCTCCCTCCCCCCCTCCCCCTACCGCCTGCCCACACCACAGCAGGTCATGGGTCAACCTGTACTGCGTGCTGAACAAGGGGGACCTGGGCTTCTACAAGGACGCCAAGAACACGACCTCGTCCTACAACAACGAGCCTCTGCTCAGCCTCTCCCACTGCCAGTGCGACGTCACCAACGGCTACAAGAAGAAGAAGAACGTGTTCACGCTGAAGTGAGGAGCCGTTTCCTGTTCTCTGGTTTCACTGGTGATGTTGGGTCGTACCATTACTTATGTTCTGCTGAACTTTATTGACTTTACTTTAAACAACAGGTGCTTTTTCAAACTCATTTTTATTTAAACGCTGGACCACACACGGCTCAAACATCACGTCTCCGTTTGACGCTCTGTACCAGGGCATAGCATTAAGCTAGCAGCTGTCCTTCAGCAGGTCAAGATGATTAAAGAGGGAGAATAAAAGTGACCTGATGAATGAGAGTGCTGTCCAGGAGGTCCGTCCACGCCAGAGGGACAGGATGGACTCTTTGTGTTTCCACTACATCGCAGAAAACGTTGATGTTGTTTTCTCTCTTTGCAGAACGAAGGATGGCAGTGAGTTTCTGTTTCATGCAAAAGACGAGGTGAAATATTCTGATCCTATTAGCCACGTTTCCACTGTCGGACCTTCAGGGTAAATCCTAGAGGGCGAAAGTGACCGGGACAATCAGCTGGCTCACTCCGCTCAGCGCTCGTGTCTCCATTACAGCCCCCACCTTTCTGGAACTTTTGTAAGACGTCAGCATCGACGTCACTGACAAGCGTAAAGGCGCCAACAGACAAGGAAGTGGAGAATAATAAATAGATCAACGATGGACGAAGAAGCGATGGTTGTGGCGTATTTCTCTGTTTTTATCCACAGTGATGGAGTGATGAACAGAAGGACGAGTAGACTTCATGACGAACTAATCCAACCTCGAAGACACGGTCATTTTACAAGCTCCGACAACAACACACAGGTCATTTATCTCGGCGCCGTCTGCCTTCATCATTTCCCTTCATCCCACAACCAATCAGCACGAGTAAACCACATTTAACACTCCGCGAGTCTGTTGGGCCGATCCGAGTACCTGCCCCTGATCAGGGACTCCGCTGGTCCCTGAAGACGGCCCTCTCGAAACGGCCCGCATAATGGAAACAGTCGCGCGCCTCAAAGTTCCGGTAAAATTACCCCGAAGTTCCGACAGTGGAAACGGGCCTTATGATGTAGAAACAGCCTGTAGACTGTTCGCTTGGTCTTTTCTTTGTTGTAACAAAATATTCATGGTGGTAAATCTTATGTCACTGGGAAGTCTGGTCCCTTTACTACGAGGTTCTAAGGATCAATCCCACCGCGCTGGGTGAGACCTCTGAGAACAAAACCCAGTGAACACCAACAGGATACAGCAGGGGACTTCTGGGACGCGTCTCCCTGAACGTGAAGGCGACTAAGAAACGTTACAACAAAGAAATCACCAACCAAACACTAATATCCCTTCGTTTTGTGCTAAGTTTAGTGTAAAAATGATGAGGAGTGATTTTACAGTCAGCTGATGCTGGTGGTCTGCCTCCTCCATCCTCTACAGGACGACCTCAAAGTCTGGGTGAACAACATCACCACCAGTATCTCAGAACACGAGGAGATTGCCAAAATGGGTCAGCCCCAACCAACTACCTCATCCACCGACGAGGGGACGCGGCGGGACGGCAGCAAGGTAGACAACCGGTCAGAGCGCGGGGGCGAGCGCTCGGACCGAGGAGACCGAATAGAGCGAGCAGATA
Source organism: Callopanchax toddi (assembly GCA_006937965.1). Lineage (NCBI taxonomy): Eukaryota > Metazoa > Chordata > Actinopteri > Cyprinodontiformes > Nothobranchiidae > Callopanchax > Callopanchax toddi. Next base: position 699,752 of record SSNR01000267.1, on the reverse strand, counting down.
AAGAGAAGGAGAGAGGAGAGCGGTCGGAAAAGTCCGAGCGAGGAGGAAAGTCGGACGCTAAACGCTCCGAGAAATCCAGTAAGAAGAAGTGAGCCAACGGGCCGTTTGGGATTAAAACGTACGAACTGTGGACGGGAGGCGGGGCCGCAGACAGGAAGTGGAGCCCCTCCCCCTCCTTCACTCCAACACCGACCACCTACAGCTGTGTCTAGGTGGACATCGAAGGATTGACCTCGGCTCACTCATAAGACGGACGTGGTGGATTTGATCTCTTCTGTGTCTCTTTTATAGCACACAGAGTCACTGACTCCCCCTGGTGGCCGTTTCAGAGAACTGCAGCGGGCCGACGCCCCGGCAGCGTGAACGTCGGAGACGAGCTGTTACTGATCGCTGGTAGCACGCTACATCGTAGCTCATACTGTCCCTGTTTGTCTCTCTGAGATCTGTTATTCCTGTCTGTCCTATTTACCGTGTCTGTCAGAACGCCGAGACGTCTGCACTGTCTCCTGTTACTCCTCAGAATCAAACCAGACACAAGCTGATTGGTTTTCTTCACTTGATCTCATCCTGCTCACGTTGCTGCGACCAAACCTGAGGTTCACCTCGTTCTGTTTTATCATGTACCGTGAATAAAGCTGCATCCTTTTCTGTTCTGGTTCTGTGGAAGGTGGTGATTTAAGACGAACGGAGAGGCCAAGAACTGCAAAACGTCACTAAGAGGAGAAAAAAGGTGAAAATGGAAACCTTCAAAAGGCTCGAATGTTTTATGTTTCAATCTACAGTTTTCTCCTGGTAGCGTCTGAATCTTTTGATTGGTTCTTTTAATTGAGTCAACATAAAGACTGTAGCTGATTCATAACGAACAGATGTTCAGTTATCGGGTCTGATTGGGCCTCCGTCATCAGAACCTTTGTGTTTTCTGTCACCATTAACAGCTTACCGCGCTCGTGTTGAGAACCTGTAGAGGCTATTTATATTTTTATACCTATAAAATGACTTGAACTTCATTGTAACCTGCTTCTCTTCACCTGGAGTCAGCTTTGTGTTCATGGTGGGTTCGGCTTTGGTCATAAGCACAAAATCTCACCTGTTTTTATCGACGAGGCCGAAGGTTCGCCTCGTCGCGTCCTAAACGTTTAAACTTAAGTTCCAGTCGAAAATGTAAAAGCTCTCGTTAGCGTGTGCTGCTGCTCTCTGCTCCCAGGGTCTCCAGAGCTCTCAGGTTTTGTTAGCGTGTGCTTAGCGTGTGCTTCACACGTGATGATGTTCGTCCCCTCGAGATGCCACCGCAGTCTTCCAGACACACACATTTTTTAACTTCTGTCATCACAAACAAGCCCAGCTCCAACCTGACCTTTGACCTGGACAGAAACGCCGTCTCCTCATCGACTCGTCTGCGTTAGCTGCATGTTTTTATTGAAGATGAATCGCTCGTTTAAAGAGGCTCCAGCTGGTTTCCTGTAAAACGTCAAATCATATTAAAATGAGTTCAGTTAGCTGCAAAAATATTATAGTTCTGATATGGTTACATTTAAATTCAAACGGTTTCATGCGATGGTCCAGATCTTTAGCTCACCTGCTGAATCACTTAGAAACGGAGACGAGTTCCAACCTGTTTGGTAAAAGAGGTTTCAGGTTGAAACGTTTCAGTCGTTTATCCTAAATGTCTTTTTGTCGTCATAAATCTCATCCGTCAGATTTAAATCAACGCCAGCCAGAGGCGCTACAGCGGCTAGCAGCTAATCTGTGCCGCTAACAGAATTCAGTTTGAATAAGGTCTTGACTTTATCGTTAACAGAATCTCTCTGTAACTGGTCTGACTCGACTCCTCTGTCCAGTCAGAACTCGAGTCTGTTTCTTCAAACTGAGGTTGTTCAAAGAGCTAGCGGGTAAGATGCTAACGGTTTTCCTCGAAGACGATCTGAACATTTCCCTTTGATCTGCGTCAGTGTTAAATTTGTGTTTTTATTTGAGGGATAATTCATCTGAAACGTGTGATTTTATTAGATTTGTGTGATTTTTGTTGTATTTTTGTGCGAGTCCGTTTAAAGAGCGTTCAGATGGACTTTAAAACCATTGTTTACTGAATTTATGAGCTGATTTAGTTCTTTAAATTCCCTCAGAATTTCTGCCATCTGAATCTTTGGAGTTGATTGAAGCTTGTGATCGACGGTACCTCCTTCATGTAATGTCTTCAAACCGTCTGGCCTCTCTAACGTTGATCAGAGGAGGTCTTGAGAACTTTTTTTTTAACGTTGTATGCATCAGCTGCAGGTGTGAATGAACATTTACATGCATGTTGGACACAATGAGCAGTAACGAGCTGCTGCTGACCTCCACGTTTAAATCAGCTAACAGTTCCCTTCAGAAGAACGCCACCAGAATGTCTGGATGAGCCTGACTGTCTGTCCTGTTCAGCCTCAGATATGACGACAAATAAAAGACTTTTTGATTTATCATTGGTGGATTTAGAGGTGCTGTTTTCTTTCCTCTGAAAATGATTTCATGATTTTATTGTTGAAGATGTTGATTTCTGTTTCCTCAGCTCCCACGATGAAGACAAACAAAGTTTTCAGAAAACAACAAAACTCAAACTACTGTAAATGTTTACCATATTTATTTACTGAAACATATGGAAATGCTTTAACTGTGTTCAGTTTTTAATTTCTGCTCAACTATATATGATTGATAGATGGGTAGGTAGGTAGAGTATATATAATTTCATATAAACATACATTAATAATGTTAAATAAGTAAACACGTTTGTTTTTATTGAGTCGTTTGATTTTCGTACCAGACTAGTAATAATTTTTTTTCTCCTCTTTATTGCCAAAAAGTTTCCATTACAGTGGCAAAATACAAATACTGGCAAATAACATGCATGCCAATACAAAAACAGATGAAATAGCAAAATAAATAACTCAAATGAAGTAGCATGAGAAACAAAATACATTACAGAAAAGGAAACAAAGGCACAAATAGATAAAATAATAAACAAAAATGTAATTTAACTAGGGGCTCTCTATAAGTTTAAGGTTTTCTATAACAGCATCAAATTTTATTGCATTCTTTTGTTGCATAAATTTTAGGGACGAAAAGTAATGACATAATTCCTTATGAAACACATAAATAGTGGGTCTTGTTTTCAGAAATCTACATTTATGTATAAAAAATTTACCAAGAATAATGAGCGTATTAATAGACAAAAATTTAAAAGTCTTTCAGAGGAACACCATATAACACACTTCCTTTAGTCAGGTCAGGGAAATCAATACGTTTTGAACAAAGCCAGTGATGTAAGTCTTCCCAGAAGGCATTAACAAAGACACAAAACAAACATAGGTGTTCTGTTGTTTCCACATATTCATCACAAAATACACAGTTACTGTTTTCAAATTTAAAACGGCGGTTCAGAAAGTCTGCAGAAGGATAAATATCATTCATAATTTTAAAGTTTCTCTCCTCTGCTTTTGGCGCTATGGGGAATTTGAAAAATTTACATTTTAAACTGTTCGCTTCTTCGTTGGAATAAAACTGATGAATTGAATTTCTATTTGATAAAAAGGGGTATAATTCTTTTATAACGATCTGTTGAATTGTGATATTAGAAAGTTTGGAGTCACAGATGTTGAGATCATTCACCAAGAGAGAGGGGAGGTTCAGAGATGCACTGTTTTGAAGCAGATTGCTTGATATCACTAATACAGGGTGAGGGATTGCATTTATGACCTTATTGTATTCATTTCTATCATTCAGATTAAATTTAAAACAAAAAGTCTCAAAAGGGATAAAGTTTCCAGTAGAATCTATTAAGTGCATCACTGACCATATGCCTTTGTCTAGCCAGTTTTCATAGCAAATAGATTTGTTCCTATGCAACACATATCTGCACTTCCACAAGGGGGTGGTATGGGGACTAAAATGATGTTTTTCCAATACATCAGTACCTGCTGATGGAAGAGGGAGAGCTTAATCTGGAGTTTTTTTTAGGTCATAATCACACCTGAGTAGAAAGTTAATGCCACCTAATTTAGAAAAAACATAGTTTAGAATGTGGAACCATAGATTATCTTCACTCCTTAGAAATGATCTAAGCCAGTTTAATAGTGCCGCTATTAAGACCTCCTCCTTCATAATCTTTGACCATAGTTCCTTTTTTAATGTAGTGAGTTTTTCTATTCCAAATATAATTGAAGTTGACCTGATTTCTAGATTTTTTCATCTTGTTGGAGAGTGATAGGCAGGGTAGATTAATCTTGAAAGGCATTCCATTTTTGTGAGGAATATTCGACCAATAATTGAGCTGTCTCTGAGACCAGAGATTTAACCAGACTAGTAATAATATGTGAATATAACTTTAGCCAGCAGGGGGCAGCAGGGCGCTTCCGCCTCAGAAGAAGCGGAAGTGAAGCACGGACCATTTTGACAGACGCACAGCTTACAGGAAGAAGAACGCTACTGTTTACAGGATTAACGCTGAGGTAATAGTCGAGCTGTGTTCGGTTTAAGTTCTCGTTAGAGGTTGAATCTGCGCTATGACGCGTCGAACTGACCGGAAGCAGCTTTAAACCTGATGAAAAATGGAGGCGCGCTTCGGCAGAGAAGTGGCGTCTGTGGTGGAAGTCGCCATCCGGTCGGCCGTGTCTGTTTTCAGGGGGGAGTCCGCCGAAGAGGCGCCGAACGCGGACTGGGAGGAGGCGAAGTTCGCTGAGGTCCAGCAGATAGAGAAGCGCCTGGTGGTTCAGGTCCAGACGGTCTTCTCTGACGTCTGGGCCGAGCTGCGGGAGGAGAACGAGGCTCTGCGGGCCAAAGTGGAGCAGCTGGAGGATGTTCTGCGGAGGAAAGCCGGGCAGCTGGAGCAGGAGCTGGAGGCCAGAGTGGGGCAGCTGGGCAGAGACATGGAGCTGCTGGAGAAGGAGCTGAAGACCATCAGCGAGGGCAGCAGGACTCAAGAAGGTCCCACAGACCTGCAGGAGGGGGCGGATCAGTACCTGGCAGGTGGGTCAGCCTGAAGGGACTCTCAGGGATCAGGTTTCACCTCTGACCTCAGTCCAGTCATGGACACACAGATCAGACCTTTAGTCGTTTTAACTGATCAGAGAACAAAATAAGATGCTTCAAGCAAATCTATTGAGAAATTATGAAAGTGTAAACTGAGTTAGTGTCTGTGTTGAAACAGGAAGTTAATTAAAAATGAGTTTATATATATACTGTAACTTTAGGAGACAATTATTAAGAGTTTTGTTTGTAATGGGGGCAGATTATATCAGATGTTTTCTTCTTTCTGCCCCTTTTCATTCAACTTTGTATTGTAAATATTGATGATAATTGGTTTGTATTTTATTCTTTTTTTTTCTTTTGAATGAAGATCTTCATAGGGCGACCCAGAAACTTTTACACAAAAATAAAACAGGGTATCTGCGGGTCCTTAAAAAGCCTTAAAAGGTCGTAAATTTGCATTTCCAAAATTAAGGCCTTAAATATCATAAAAAATGATAAATAATCCTTAAATTCAGTGTCCAAAGGTCTTAAATTTCTAGGGCCCTATGATTTCTGGGTTACGAAGATCTGAAACTCAGCAGCACACCAGACCTCTGGGGTCTAGACGGGTCTAGGTCACTAAGGCTGTTATTATCTCGTTAATTCAGTAAAAAGGAGCTTGTTAACATTATTTTCAGGCGAATGCAATACACTTCCGTAAGATGCAGATTAATTATCTTGATATTTGTTATTTTTTTGCACTTTCACTTCCAATAAAGGTTTATTCAGAACTATTTGTAAGGTGGTCACATCCCCTTTCCCATTCCGTGAATGGAAGGTCTTACATTTGATCAAAGCCGCCTTAAAACAGGTCTTAAAAAGTCTTAAATTTGGCTTCCTTGAACCTGCAGAAACCTGTAAAAGTAAGAAACCCGTAACGAGGTTTTAAACACATGAGCAGACATTTAATTAAAACAATCATTTAAAAAACAACAGAAGTTCCTTTTTAAACCTTTAACTCACTGAAAAGCGTAGACCGTCAGTGATCTGATACCAGGGCGCTACTGGAGGCTGTTAAAGGACATCCTGATCAATGCTGTTTATTTTATGTTTGTTTTCTTTTTTATATAATAAAAAATCTTTGTTACATTTTTCTTTCTTTTTAGGATTTAAAACGTCTTAGTCTAATAAAAACCTTCACACAGTTTGACCAGCGTTCTATTAAAGAACCAGGTTCTGTTCTCAGGCAGAACAAACACAGCTGATTCTCTGACTCACCTCTACATACCTGTCCAGATTCAAAAAGATAAGTAAAAAGAGTCCTGAACGTCTGGTCTGGTTCCTGGACTCGTAGCTTTTATATAAAGATAAATGTTCTGGAATCAGGTAAAATAAATAAACAGGATGAATCGTAGTTTACTGAGCGTACACGAGAGCGTGCACGTCTGACAGCAGGGAGGAGAGCAGCTTCATTTAGATCAGAGGAATCAGGAATCCATGACTGTTGGATCAAATCCTCCATCACTACAACGTTCAGGAGCTTAATGATGATGTCACATCATTTTATTAAGATTTAACACAAAATGACAAAAACCCACCTCACCTCGCCACTCCTCTAGTCACATCCATCTGAGCTGAGATGAGCTTGTTGATCTGTCTCCAGCTGATGTGTCCTGATCTGTTTTAATCCAGGGGGAGCAGTGCTGTCGGTCTACACCAATCAGCTGGTCACAAAGTCTGAGGAGGACCCCGCCCCAGACTTTCCTCCAGATTCAGCAGGAACCACCGAGTCCGTCTCCAGTTCTCTGACTCCCTTTGTGACGATCTCTGGTCCCGGAGCAGCTCCGACGCTGTTTGTCGCCACAGTTCCCTCCGATTCCACGGCGCTACTGGTGGGCGCCAATGAAGTCGTCACGCAGACCGCCGTGTCTTCACTGAGTGTGTCTGAAACCACGGAGCTCGATCTGAAACCTGCATTCTCTCCTGAATCTATCCCTCAGGACGCCCCCAGTCCAGACTCCAGCTCTGTCATGGGCCTCGACTGCACAGGAGAAAAGGTTTGGTCTCTAGTCTGTAGAAAACAGAGAAACTGGGTTTATTTGGTTCTGTAGTCCAGTAGGACCGGTAGTCGGAGACCAGCAGGACCGGTAGTCGGAGTCCAGTAGGACCGGTAGTCGGAGTCCAGTAGGACCGGTAGTCGGAGACCAGCAGGACCGGTAGTCGGAGTCCAGTAGGACCGGTAGTCAGAGTCTTTAGAGTTCTGTTGTTTAACGTCGACGTCACGGAGCGATGAGTCTGAAGTACAGGACTGGGTTTTTTATATTAATGAACAAAATAAGTTGATCAACAGAATAATTTTAGTCCTAAAGGAGATTTTAAAAGTCAAAATGTTCAAATTAATGAGTTTTTCTCTTTATTTTCTGTCCTAAATAATTCAAACACAAATAGAAATAAACCTCCAGAAATCAAACCTTCATAGAGTTTAGTTGGGGATGTGGTGTTGATGAAAACCTTTGTCTCTTTTCAGCTATCAGAGGTATCTTTTGAGGAACCTTCAAGGAAAACCAAGAGTTTGAGGAGAGGAAGCGATAAAACTGAAGGAGGTTTGAGTGATGTCACCATAACGCCGATAGGAAGAAGTTCAGATCAGATCAAACTCATTTAAATGTTTCCTCTTCACTTCCAGATTCTTCTGACAACGCCGAGGAGAAACTCATCCAGTTGGATGAAGGTCAGGGGAGAAGTCTGAGGAGAACTCAGTCACAGGCAGGAAAACGCTTCTTCTGTGAGCACTGTGACACTGGATTTCACTGGAAAGGGGACCTGAAGAAACACATGAAGGTCCACAAAAAGCCTTTTCCTTGTGATCAGTGTGACAGAAGCTTCTTAGAGAAGAAGTCTCTTGAAAACCACCTCTTGAAACACGACTCGGTCAAAGACCCGCTGCCGTTTCCCTGTCCTCACTGTAAACGGTCCTACAAGAAGGAGCAGTCTCTTCAGAACCACCTCAGGTGTCACCAGAAATCCAAACCACCAAAGCCGTTCGCCTGCGATCAGTGTGGGAAAACATTCCGAATCCAGCAGTCTCTGGAAAACCACCTGCTGCGACACGAGAAGTGGAAGCAGTCGTTTCAGTGTCAGTTTTGTGAAAAGATCTGCAAAACGCCGGTCCAGTTGAGGTGTCACATGGCCGTGCACTCGGAGGAAAGGCCCTTCAGCTGCGCAACTTGCGGGAAAGAGTTCAAGAGCAAAGATACCCTACGCTTCCACCAGATGGTTCACACAAACGCAAAAAAATACAAATGCAGTATGTGTGAAGAGTCGTTTAAGTATGCCCACTCTCTGACCGTGCACAAGAGGAAACACACGGGCGACAGTCCGTTCACCTGTGACGTGTGCAACAGGTCGTACAGGACGGGCACGGCTCTGAAGAGACACAAGGTGATCCACACGGGGGAGAAGCCCTTCACGTGTCACATATGTGGAGCCAGGTTCAACCTCAACAACAACCTCAAAAGGCATCTTCGCATTCACACCGGAGAGAAGCCGTTCACCTGCCAGGACTGTGGCAAGAGCTTCTCGGACAACAACAAGCTCAAGTCCCACATGCTCATCCATGGCGCCAGGAAGCCTTTTATGTGCGACCTCTGTGGGAAGACCTTCCTCTTCAACTGCAGGCTGCAGATACACCAGAAGTACGTGCACGCTGACAAATCCCAGGAATCAGACGGCCTTTTCCAGACCAGACGGCACAACAAGTCGCTAGTTAAACCGTTTAGCTGTAAAATCTGTCTGAAGGGTTTCAGCGCCGCTGGTTCCCTGAAGCTCCATGAAAAAGGCCACAGCGAACACAAGGAGTTCCAGTGCGGCATATGTGGGAAGACTTTCCACAACAAGTACTCCTTCAGCTATCACCAGCGGAGCCACTCGGGGGAGAAGCCGTTCGTTTGTGACGTGTGCGGAAAGAGGTTTTTCCACGCCGCCAGCTTAAAGCAGCACGAGCGCATTCACACGGGGGAGAAGCCGTACAAATGTGATCAGTGTGGTAAGGCCTTCAGAACGGACGGGAACTTCTACAGACACATGCGGATCCACACGGGAGAGAAACCGTTTGAATGTTTATACTGTCAAAAGAAGTTCCACCAGTCCAATCAGCTCAAATCCCACCTGCAGATCCACACGGGGCAGAAGCTGTACTCGTGTCAGCAGTGTGGACGCGGATTCTCCGATTCGAGGCAGTTCAAGAAGCACAGCTGTGACGGGTCGCAGTGACAAACTGGGATCAACAACCTGGACTCTTCATAATCAGAGGCTCTGGTTCTTTTGGGTTTTTATGCTCAAGATGATATCTGACACAAAAACCGTTAATCATGCCGATTGTTTGCTTAGCTAATGTGCTTAATAACTGACAGGAAGTTGATCTGTCAAACCTGAGAATACTAGCTTTTGTGGTCATGGATTAAAAACTCAACATTTGTGAAAAATAGTTTGATGGATGTTTGTTAAATTCATGTTAGCTCAACATTTAGATGATCTAACTCACAAGTTACTCTTAATGTTTAACGGATTGAACTGTTCGATAAGAAGAAAGATTCACAGACTCTGCAGAGAATTTATTTATTTTGATCTTTTTCCAAACTACTGAGGAAAATCTGTGCTGTTTATTTTTTACAAATCTCTTTTAAAATAATCTTTTTATTAAACCTGAGTAGAAACATTGAAGTGGATTGAATCAGTTAATGGTTTGGAGATGCTTTAGTTTACGTTTTGTTCTTAGATGATTTGATGCTCTGGTAGTTTTTGATTAGATAATCCTTCTGAACCCTCTGATTTGTTTAAACTGAAGTAATGAAGTGATTTTGTAACATTCAGTACTTGTAGAATAAGGCTGTTTTCTCTTATTTTCTGATTAAAGAACACGTGACATGGAGGATCAGTTTGACTTTTATTTTGAAAGGTGTAAACTGGATAATTCCGTTTCCGGAAATGTTTTTAATGGTTCCCGTCGCCAGTTTGGAGTTTTATTGTTAAAATGTTCGATAATGTGATTTATAATGAAGTGAAGTCCATTTTAGAGACCCTGCTAGAAACGGGGCTCGATGTTCTCCGAGGTTCTAACGAAGAAACCGACAACGAGCAGCTACCGGAGAACCGGAGGGTGAGTTAGCGGCTCGGATGGGACGTTGTACCGGTTTTGGGTCAGGTACGGTGTCTGACGGAGACTGAACCGATGGAACGAAACCACGAGCGGCGAACTACAACCAACACGGCGGATCTGACTGCGCGTCAAGAACTAGTCCTGAACAAATGTTTATTTAACTAGTCCTGAACAGACTAGCTCCATTTAACTAGTCCTGAACAGACTAGTTCCAATTAACTAGTCCTGAACAGATTAGCTTTATTTAACTAGTCCTGAACAGATTAGCTCCATTTAACTAGTCCTGAACAGACTAGCTCAATTTAACTAGTCCTGAACAGATTAGTTTTGTTTAACTAGTCCTGAACAGACTAGCTCCAATTAACTAGTCCTGAACAGATTAGTTTTGTTTAACTAGTCCTGAACAGACTAGCTCCAATTAACTAGTCCTGAACAAATCTTTATTTAACTAGTCCTGAACAGACTAGCTCCATTTAACTAGTCCTGAACAGACTAGCTCAATTTAACTAGTCCTGAACAGATTAGTTTTGTTTAACTAGTCCTGAACAGACTAGCTCCAATTAACTAGTCCTGAACAGATTAGTTTAACTAGTCCTGAATAGACTAACTCCAATTAACTAGTCCTGAACAGATTAGCTTTATTTAACTAGTCCTGAACAGACTAGCTCAGTTGAACTAGTCCTGAACAGATTAGTTTTGTTTAACTAGTCCTGAACAGACTAGGTCCAATTAACTAGTCATGAACAGATTAGTTTAACTAGTCCTGAACAGACTAACTCCAATTAACTAGTCCTGAACAGATTAGCTTTATTTAACTAGTCCTGAACAGACTAGCTCCAATTAACTAGTCCTGAACAGATTAGCTTTATTTAACTAGTCCTGAACAGACTAGCTCCATTTAACTAGTCCTGAACAGATTAGTTTAACTAGTCCTGAACAGACTAGCTCCATTTAACTAGTTCTGAACAGATTAGTTTAACTAAACCTGAACAGACTAGCTCAAATTAACTAGTCCTGAACAGATTAGCTTTATTTAACTAGTCCTGAACAGACTAGCTCCAATTAACTAGTCCTGAACAGATTAGCTTTATTTAACTAGTCCTGAACAGACTAGCTCCATTTAACTAGTCCTGAACAGATTAGTTTAACTAGTCCTGAACAGACTAGCTCCATTTAACTAGTTCTGAACAGATTAGTTTAACTAAACCTGAACAGACTAGCTCAAATTAACTAGTCCTGAACAGATTAGCTTTATTTAACTAGTCCTGAACAGACTAGCTCCAATTAACTAGTCCTGAACAGATTAGCTTTATTTAACTAGTCCTGAACAGACTAGCTCCATTTAACTAGTCCTGAACAGATTAGCTTTATTTAACTAATCCTGAACAGACTAGCTCCAATTAACTAGTCCTGAACAGATTAGCTTGAACTAGTCCTGAACAGACTAGCTACATTTAACTAGTCCTGAACAGACTAGCTCCAATTAACTAGTCCTGAACAGACTAGCTCAATTTAACTAGTCCTGAACAGATTAGCTTTATTTAACTAGTCCTGAACAACATTAGCTTCATTTAACTAGTCCTGAACAACATTAGGTTCATTTAACTAGTCCTGAACAAACTAGCTCCAATTAACTAGTCCTGAACAGATTAGCTTTATTTAACTAGTCCTGAACAGACTAGCTCCATTTAACTAGTCCGGAACAGACTAGCTCCATTTAACTAGTCCTGAACAGCAGATTAGCTTTATTTAACTAGTCCTGAACAACAGATTAGCTTTATTTAACTAGTCCTGAACAGACTAGCTCCATTTAACTAATCCGGAACAGACTAGCTCCATTTAACTAGTCCTGAACAGCAGATTAGCTTTATTTAACTAGTTCTGAACAGATTAGCTTTATTTAACTAGTCCTGAACAGATTCGCTTCATTTAACTAGTCCTGAACAACAATAGCTTCATTTAACTAGTCCTGAACAACAGATTAGCTTTATTTAACTAGTCCTGAACAACAGATTAGCTTTATTTAACTAGTCCTGAACAGACTAGCTCCATTTAACTAATCCGGAACAGACTGGCTCCATTTAACTAGTCCTGAACAGCAGATTAGCTTTATTTAACTAGTTCTGAACAGATTAGCTTTATTTAACTAGTCCTGAACAGATTTGCTTCATTTAACTAGTCCTGAACAACATTAGCTTCATTTAACTAGTCTTGAACTGATTAGCTTCATTTAGCTAGTCCTGAACAGCAGATTAGCTTCATTTAACTATTCCTGAACAACAGATTAGCTTCATTTAACTAGTCCTGAACAACAGATTAGCTTCATTTAACTATTCCTGAACAACAGATTAGCTTCATTTAACTAGTCCTGAACAACAGATTTGCGTCATTTAACTAGTTCTGAACAGCAGATTAGCTTCATTTAACTAGTCCTGAACAACAGATGAGCTTCATTTAACTAGTCCTGAACAACAGATTAGCTTCATTTAACTAGTTCTGAACAGCAGATTAGCTTCATTTCACTAGTCCTGAACAACATTAGCTTCATTTAACTATTCCTGAACAACAGATTAGCTTCATTTAACTAGTCCTGAACAACAGATTAGCTTCATTTAACTAGTCCTGAACAGCAGATTAGCTTCATTTAACTAGTCCTGAACAACAGATGAGCTTCATTTAACTAGTCCTGAACAACAGATGAGCTTCATTTAACTAGTCCTGAACAACAGATTAGCTTCATTTAACTAGTCCTGAACAACAGATTAGCTTCATTTAACTAGTCCTGAACAACAGATTAGCTTCATTTAACTAGTCCTGAACAACAGATTCGCTTAATTTAACTAGTTCTGAAAAGCAGATTAGCTTCATTTAAGTAGTTCTGAACAGCAGATTAGCTTCATTTAACTAGTCCTGAACAACAGATTAGCTTCATTTAGTCCTGAACAACAGATTAGCTTCATTTAACTAGTTCTGAACAGCAGATTAGCTTCATTTCACTAGTCCTGAACAACATTAGCTTCATTTAACTATTCCTGAACAACATTAGCTTCATTTAACTAGTCTTGAACAGATTAGCTTCATTTAACTAGTCCTGAACAGCAGATTAGCTTAATTTAACTAGTCCTGAACAAAATTAGCTTCATTTAACTAGTCCTGAACAACAGATTAGCTTCATTTAAGTAGTTCTGAACAGCAGATTAGCTTCATTTAACTAGTCCTGAACAACAGATTAGCTTCATTTAGTCCTGAACAACAGATTAGCTTCATTTAACTAGTTCTGAACAGCAGATTAGCTTCATTTAACTAGTCCTGAACAACAGATTAGCTTCATTTAACTAGTCCTGAACAACATTAGCTTCATTTAACTAGTCTTGAACAGATTAGCTTCATTTAACTAGTCCTGAACAGCAGATTAGCTTAATTTAACTAGTCCTGAACAAAATTAGCTTCATTTAACTAGTCCTGAACAACAGATTAGCTTCATTTAAGTAGTTCTGAACAGCAGATTAGCTTCATTTAACTAGTCCTGAACAACAGATTAGCTTCATTTAGTCCTGAACAACAGATTAGCTTCATTTAACTAGTTCTGAACAGCAGATTATCTTCATTTAACTAGTCCTGAACAACATTAGCTTCATTTAACTAGTCCTGAACAACAGATTAGCTTCATTTAACTAGTCCTGAACAACAGATTAGCTTCATTTAACTAGTCCTGAACAACATTAGCTTCATTTAACTAGTCCTGAAAAACAGATTAGCTTCATTTAACTAGTTCTGAACAGCAGATTAGCTTCATTTCACTAGTCCTGAACAACATTAGCTTCATTTAACTAGTCCTGAACAACAGATTAGCTTCATTTAACTAGTTCTGAACAGCAGATTAGCTTCATTTAACTAGTCCTGAACAACAGATTAGCTTCATTTAACTAGTTCTGAACAGCAGATTAGCTTCATTTAACTAGTCCTGAACA
>SSNR01000267.1:674002-684290 GCA_006937965.1 Callopanchax toddi | reverse complement strand
CAGATTAGCTTCATTTAACTAGTCCTGAACAACAGATTAGCTTCATTTAACTAGTTCTGAACAGCAGATTAGCTTCATTTAACTAGTCCTGAACAACAGATTAGCTTCATTTAACTAGTTCTGAACAACAGATTAGCTTCATTTAACTAGTCCTGAACAACAGATTAGCTTCATTTAACTAGTTCTGAACAGCAGATTAGCTTCATTTAACTAGTCCTGAACAGCAGATTAGCTTCATTTAACTAGTTCTGAACAGCAGATTAGCTTCATTTAACTAGTCCTGAACAACAGATTAGCTTCTTTTAACTAGTCCTGAACAACAGATTAGCTTCATTTAACTAGTTCCGAACAACAGATTAGCTTCATTTAACTAGTCCTGAACAACAGATTAGCTTCATTTAACTAGTTCTGAACAGCAGATTAGCTTAATTTAACTAGTCCTGAACAGCAGATTAGCTTCATTTAACTAGTCCTGAACAGGTTAGCTCCATTGAACCAGTTAAATAACTAATAAACTCCGTCAGATGATCTGTAATCTTTCCTCGTTCAGATCTCTTCATGTTCTTGACAGTTTTCTTTAATTGATTTTCCCAACAGGAGATCTTTGGTGATTTCATCCTCTACAGAGCTGTGAAAGTTTTACCCTTATTCTGGTTTTGCTGACTCGTCACATCTAAATGTTTCAGATCAGCAAAGAGAAATAACCTGAGAAAATAGAAACAGCTGTTAGTAGTTAAAGATCCTCAGACTCTGAAAAAGTAACCAGAGTATTTTTAAAGTTCAGCTCCACCAGACTCTACCAGACCTGGTCCCTGTCAGACCTGGTCCCTGTCAGACCTGATCCCTGTCAGACCTGGTCCCTGTCAGACCTGATCCCTGTCAGACCTGGTCCCTGTCAGACCTGATCTCTATCAGACCTGTAGGATGGAGGAACCTCCTCAGTAGAAGCTCTCTGACAACATGGAGGCTTTAGATCCTCATGTTCTGTGCTAAAGAACCCAGAACCTCTAAAGTCCTGCAGGACTCACCTGGTTAAAGTTAAGGTCAGAGGTCAGGACTCAGCAAAAATAGAAAAATGTCCTCCATGACAGAGGTCAAAGGTCAAACCTGTCCTGACCAATAAAAAACAAGGACTCATCCCAGTAGCTACATCCTGGTGCTCCTAGAGACTTCTGGGTAAATATTCTGTCAGCTGATGAGACAGACGGTGTGTGTCCCGTTCCTGGTCCCTGTCCAGACCTGGTGGTGGTAGTGTGATGGTCTGGTCTTCAGGACCTGGACCACTGGCTGGAACTGATGGAACCATGAATTCTGCTGAATACCAGGAAATATCTGACCTTTGACCTTAAACAGGTCGTCCATGTTGGAAAACCCTCTGATGAGGCTGAATTGAACAGTTCTGTAAAGAAGAGGGACAGAATTCCTCCTCAGAGACCTGAGACTCGTCACTAGTTATCACTAGTTATTATCACTAGTTATCACTAACCAGGAGGGTTAGAACCTTTTCCCCTCCTCTGTAACTCTGAGTCCTTCTGACACCAGGGCTCCAGCTGGAGGACGACTCAGAACAGCTGTCAGCAGGAACACTGACTTCTCTTCCTGCTTCCAGCAGATGGAATCATTTCATACATTTAGTTGTTTTTTCCTGCTTTATTTGAACCTTCTCAGTCAGATTCTGACAGCGTAATAACGGGAACGTTGGTGCGGGAGGCGTCCAGAAAGATCAGCAGCGTTTTCTCCCAGCTGTCTTTGCTGCTGCTCTCTGAGAACTCGACTCTGAAGACTCGAGCGGGACAGCTGGAGGCCGAGCTGAAGGACGTGGCTGAAAGGTTGGAAAATGCCAAACTGTGGAGGGAAAATGTCCTGAACGGCTGCCCGGTGCTGTTCCAGGAGAGCGGGAAGATCTTCATCCTGAAGCCACTCGGGAAGCTCCCGGTAAAAACGGGTCGGACCTCAGAGGGAGGAGCTCCTCAGGCAGAAGGTGAGTCGATTGACCCATCAGACTAAAGGTGACCTCACTCAGTCAGATTAGGATACAGATCACGTTATGAGACTGTAAACGTTTCTGTAGAGGATCACAGAGCAGGGAGACAGTTTGTCTCATTATTCCTGCAGACAGATGTCTAATTATGACGGATTTATTTTAAAACGCCGTTTTAAACGGTGGTTTGTGACCGCTCTGATCAGTTCAAAACTCCTGCAGCAAACAAACACGACCAGGATCCATAAACATGAGCTTTAGACACTAAGAGGGTTAGGGTCGTTTACAAACTGCAGGAGGGTTTTAGCTGCAGATTCAGCCTTTGAGTCATATCTCGGTTTGTTTTCTAATTTCTCACTTAGATGAAGAAACAGAGGAAGTGACTTCATCTCTGCCAGTTGGACACGGTGAGATTATAAGGAGTTGTTTTTGGCTTTTATCCACAGCGACTTACAAATGAGAAAATAACAAAGCATCCTTTATTTTATATGTAAAGTTAAAAGTCTGATTTCTCTCTGTTCTCCCGTTCAGACTCCGATTTAGCTGCTACAAACTCAGCCGATCTTAAAACCACTGAACACCAGAACCCACCTGAACCAGTGGTCAGGACTAAAGGAAAGGTGTTTTCATGTGAAGTCTGCAACAAGAGCTTCAACCGTCAGTTTCACCTGATGAAGCACGTGAACACCCACGGAGAACAGCGGCCGTTCGCCTGCGACCAGTGCCCCCGAAGGTTCAGGAACACGGAAACACTGGAGCACCATCTGCTGCGACACGAAGAGAAGAAGTACACCACCTTCACGTGTCAGCTCTGTGAGAAGACCTTCAAAACCAAAACGTGTCTGAAGACCCATCACCTCGTTCACACAGACACTCGGCCGTTCAGCTGCTCCACCTGCGGGAAGGCCTTCAAAACCAAGCACAACCTTCAGGCTCACCGGGTTGTGCATCTGCTCGAAAAGCCGCACAAATGCTCCGAGTGTGGGGAGAGTTTCAGGTACGCCGTCGGCCTGCAGTGCCATCAGAGCGTCCACAACGGGGAGCATCCTTACAAATGTACGCTGTGTGGGAAAGCCTTTACAAGCAGACGATCGCTCAGGACGCACCAGGCCGTCCACAGAGGAAAGGTTTTCACGTGTGAGACGTGTGGAGCGGGTTTCACCCTCCGGCAAAACCTCAGGAGACACAGTCGCATTCACACGGGCGAAAAGCCCTTCGTTTGTAAAGTCTGTGGGAAGAGTTTCATGCAGGACAACAAGCTGAAAGCTCACATGCTTCTTCACGGAGCTACGAAGGCGTTCATGTGCGATCTCTGTGGGAAAACGTTCCTGTATAACTGTCAGCTGAAGAGACACCAGGAAGCAGGTCACAACGAAAAACAGGGCTTTAGAAGAAGGACTGGAGAGCGAAGCAGCCGCAGAGTTATCTATCGGCGAGACAAAACGATGGTAGACGTGACGCCGTTCAGCTGCAGCAGCTGCCACAAAGGCTTCAGCACAGCAGGTTCACTGAAGAGACACGAGCTTGTGCACACAGGTGACTCGGAATACACCTGCAGCGAATGCAACAAGTCGTTTTTCTACAAAGCCACCTATATTTACCACCTACGGATCCATTCAGGAGAAAAGCCGTTCGCTTGTGACGTGTGCGGTAAAAAGTTTATCATCCGCCACGCGCTCAAGTCTCACAAACTGCAGCACTCGGGTGAAAAACCACACAAGTGCGAGCAGTGTGGTAAGGACTTCCGGATCTACACAAACTACCTACGACACCTGCGGGTCCACACCGGAGAGAAGCCCTACGAATGTGAGGTTTGTGGGGTTCGGTTCCGGCAGCTCGGACACGTCAAGTTCCACATGCAGGTCCACACCGGAGAGAGGCCGTACTCCTGTAGCAGCTGTGGGGTCGGATTTTCAGACTCCAGGCTGCTCAAGAAACACAAGTGTAGTAAAAAACAGAAGAAACTGCTGGAGGAACCTGCTGAAGGGGCCCTGACTGGGTCTGGTCAGCTACAACACTCAACAGACTCTTAACTCAGAGCTCAAACCTTAATAACAAAATATTCCTGCATAACATCAATAGATTCTGATGTCATCCATGAAAAAAATATCCTGGAATTTTAAATCTTTTTTAAAAACTAAAAAAAATGTATGAATGAATATTAAATCCTGTGTAATGAGCTGTATGCCACAATATAAAAGTTACCTCTGTGTCTGGTCGCTTCGCCGCTGTAGCTCCATCAGCTGGTGAATGACTGGCTGACGTTAAATAAACACTTATTTTAATGGAGGACCTTTGCTTTGGGTAAACACTGAGTTAGTTTCATTGATATTTCTGTGAAGGAGCACAAAAGTTACAACATGTTCCTACAGTGGACATTATATCCGGAGTGTGTTTTAGCTGACTCAAGAGTCTTTTAAGTGTTAAATATTTTAATACTTTTATTTTGAAAATGTCTGGCGGAAGTGACTTGATGCTTCTAATTCTTGTAGTTCTTAAATGTAACCACTGGGGGCAGTAAACGCTCTGCATGAAGACAAACAAGAAAAACTCAACAGAACTTCAGAGAATCCATTCCAGGACAGAAACAGCCTGTTTAAAATTCTGTTAGATGTTTAATCAGGAAAGTCTACTGAGAATAAAAGTCTCATTTCCAAGAGTGTCGTGGTCAAGACAGGCAGCAGCTCAGTCAGCACAATAATCAGCAGAAACCTGTGACGTCATAAAGAAGATCAGCAGCTAACAGGAATCAGATGATAAACTCATCAGTTACAGAAACCATCCTCATGTCTGACAGTCTAAAAGCTATAAAGCCTGTTTATATATTTATGTTTGGTGTATAAAATAGGAAAAAATGAAAGAAAAAGTATTATTACATCAACATTTCCATCCACAGCAGGATTTTCAAGCAACAAGTTGAGTTTAGAAACAAAATGAAGTTTTTGAGCCTGCAGTAAAACATCTTGAACCTCACATATTTAAACTTTGATCAAATATCTTCAGTTTGTCAATAATTACTTTCAATACAGTTTATTCTTTGTGTTCATTTATTTTTATAGGGACAGAAAACAATAATGAACAGTTACGTGTCAGATTTTAACCTCCTGTCGTCTCTTCAGGCAGGCTGATGTAAACCTGACATTAATATTTACAATATTTATATACAGCACACAGTTAAAATCAGGCTGACATAAAAACATAAAATCTGAGCTGTAAAAATAGTATTTTATTTTTAAAATACACATACAACAAAAAGTACTTTCCTCTTAAAAACGAGTCCACTTTTATTGTGGCTGTAACTCCTTCTGTGGCCGCTGGAGGGCAGCATACATTTATTTAATAGGATTCAGCGCCTCACTTTACCACAGTAGTGTTTCCGGTAAGTATTTTCACAATAAAACGGAGTCTTGCCTTAGCGGGAAAATACATTTGATCTCGTTAACGACTCGTTCCTGTAGAAAACATGAAAAATACATCGTTAACTCATCAAACAAGCTAGTTTATAAGTTTACACTTTATTTGAGCTAATCAGCAGAGTTACTTTACTACAGCTACACTCCGTTTCTAACCTCTATCAGTTTAAATTGAAGCTAATTTAAATGAGCAACAATGACGTATAAAAGAAGGAACGTCATCGTTTACAACCTTCATTTTCTTGCTGAGTAAAGAAGTCGGTTTTATTTTGAAGGGCGTGAACTCGGAAGTAGATGGTATTGGAGTTCGTCTCTTCTTCTAAACATTACAACATTCCACAGTTAGAACCGTTGAGTTCGGTAAAGAACCGAACAGCGTCGAACCGACGGCGTTAAACCGTCAGGATGTCGGACCTGGAGACGCAGGTTTGCGCCATTTTGGACCTCATGGTCGCAGCGGCTGTCTCCGAAATGTCGAGAATCCTCAGCGGTTCCGGTTCTGCTCGGTCCGAAGATACTTCAGGTGGAACCGAGACCCTCAGCAAAGACCCGGACCAGAAGGTACATTCATTAGTGCCTCCGCGCCGAGTCGGTCCTGGTCCCGGTCCTGGTCCTGGTCCCGGTCCTGGTCCCGGTCCCCCTCCTGGCGTTGAAACAAACAGCTGACCATAGACCTAGAGCAGCTAGCTGCTGCTTTGTGTTTAACTCTGCTGTTTAGCCGCACTGGGACATGTTTTGTGGTTAAATTACAAATTAAACGTTGGTTTAATTCACTGAAGTTGAACCAGACGATTCCAGTTGAATCCGGTTCTCAACGGCAGGCCCAGGCCTATCTATCTGCTCTATGTCTAGAAGGAGCTACAGGTTGGATCGATCATCAGAAATCCTCCAAAAGGCTGGAATTCATGGAAGGTGCTTCAAATTAGAGACGCGACAATGAAACCAACCAGAACCGACCGATATTCAGCAGGTCAGCATCTCAAAAATGGGATTTTAAAATGTGGTCCGTGAACTCACCACGGCTACAATAGTGTTAAAGTATTAGCCCCTACAGAGGACTACGGAGCCCTTCAGGGGACGTGGGAGAAAACCAGTTACAACGCACTAGAAACTACTTTTAAATAAAACTCGTCCATGTCCCCTCAGGGCCGCCGTAGTTCTGTTTTTGCTGACTCATCTCATTTAAGTGTTTCAGAATAAAACAAAACAGATTTCAGTATCAGACAAAGAAAACCCGAGTAAACATAAAACACAGGTTTCAGATTATTAAGAGTTAAAAAAAAACGACCCTTTGTTAAATCATGAATTAATTCTGTTTAATGACATCATGAGTTCAGACCGTAGAATTAGTTTTTCTCAATTGCTAAGACACATTTCTTGAAAACTGCTCTCCGTTTCTCCAAAGTTTGAACACAAAACTCAATTTTCAAGCTCATCATATCACAATGATAAACCCTAAGATCAGTCACTAAACACTACGTAGAAAACTAGAAAACAACGCTCAGGACATGAAGCTGAGAAATACATGTTATTGTTCACTGTAGGTGAAATGCATGTTGGGAAACAAAAATAACTGAGCATTTCAGATTTGTTTATTTTGGTCGTTTTTCATGTAAAGGAGAACATTACAATAATACAATTTCCAAAATGTAACCAAAAAGGAGTAGGCTGAAGCCTGGCTTTTGTATGCCTACCCTTTGTACAAATAACATTTTCTACAAGACTACTTTGTAAAAGAGTTATATATTTTTTTAAAAAGCATTAAGTTAGTAAGTAAGTGGTAAGTTCTCAAGTTTTTATTTTGTTGTTTTTTTTTTTATACCTGCATTCATTTCCAAAGTCACTCATACTTCTCCAGTTCCTCGATGTGCTTTATCACAAGGACTTTGGCTTGTTCTGGTGACCCGTTAAGTTTAATGAATATTTAGCTCTAGAATTTAGCTCTGGAACAAAAAGACTAAACAGAAATCTGGAGCATTTACACGAAGCTCTGGTAAAACCAAACAGAAATCTGATGCGTTTGCTACTTGTGTACAGTAAGCCCATGTACGTAAAAATAAGGTAGAAAAATATACAAATACTACCTAAGTGCATTATTCAGCCACATGTCTCGTACTGGGTCAGGACACAGGACTTCGTCCATCACAGGACACATTTTGTCTAGACAGGCAACGGGAAAACCTCATCAGTAGTGAATATGAGAAAATGATTTTCTCTCATTCAGTAGCATTGAGGGTTTTTCAATCTAGAGGTCCAGTGGGGTTTTATGGATGGGCGGGACTTACCAGCTCTACAGTATGATGTCATACAGTAATGCTGTCAACAATGACATATTGTACTATAATGTCAGAAGAAGGTGATCAGTTGTTCTCTGCTCTAAACCCTCCGACTGGTGGACTCAGTGAATCTACTGGTGTCCAGTTGTAGCCTTTGTCCCGCCTCCATCATGCTCGGACCATGGACCAGAACCTGGCCAATCACAGCAGCTCTGATGTCATCAGATATTACTGTTCTTTGTCTTCCTGACCACCTCGACCTCCTCTGACACCAACTCTTCCTCAGAGTTCTGTCCATTAGGGCCTCACAAACCAGCGCTGAACGATCTCAAAAAGCAACACATCCTGTTGGGTCCTGAACTGGAAAATGACTTCATTGTTTTTATAAAAAGTCTATCCAAACCAACCGGGCTCTCTCTGTGTGAGAAAGTAATTCACCCTAAACGTCAAAACGGAGAACTAATTCCACTACGTTGTTCTGAGGTCAAAACATACACGCAGTGTTAATTTTGGCGTGAAATTTTAATTTAGTTTTAGTCTTTTGACTAAAATTCTTTTTCATTTTACTGATTGGTTCCCTTCTCTAGTCCCGCCTGCTCCGATTGCTGATTGGTTCTTTGGTATGTTCGTCAAATTTTTCCCGTTTTCTGATTGGATTTCGTCACTGTAAATTCTCGTCTCGTCTTTCGTTCCTGACGAAAAGGTCCGCCGATTTAGTCTCCGTCATCGTCTTTTTCCGTTTTATATTTTTGAATTTTGTTTAGTTTTCGTTCGGTAAAATATATTCGTGACGAAATAAATAACGAAAATATTTCGTCTACGAAATTAACACTGCGTACACGCCACAAATTCCATTTAAAATCAAATATAGACAAAATAAGTCAATTTAATATAAAAAACATTCAAGTTAAAGAACAAACATAAAAATAATGAAACTAAGTAAAAACTGTTTAAAACTAAAAGAACAGCACCTCCTCTGTGGTTGAAGCTTTAAGTTTCCAGTGAGCTCTTTAAAGGCGTTACTATTATCTTTAACAGAACTTTGTTTTTCCCATCAGGCATTGCAGTTCAACGTCTTCATGGCGTCTCTGGCTCAAGAAGTAGCGGAGAAGATCTGTCAGCTGTTCACGGAGTGTTTGTCGTTGCTGCAGCTGCAAGTAGGAGATGAACTTCATCCTTTACTGATCCGTCCTGGATGGTTTCACCTGGTAGAAACCGTCAGTCTGTCTTTGTGCTGCAGGTGGCGCCAGGTGCAGCGGAGATGGAGGCCCAGAGGACGGTGGAGGCGGCGCTGAAGCCGGCGATGGAGGCTGGCAGACGAGTCCCGGAGGTGGAGGTGCTGATGGTGGAAGGTGCTGAACAGACGGAGGAGATGAGTGTTCTGACCAGGAGAGAAGAGGAGGAGCCTCTGAGACATGGAGGTTTGGAGAGAAGACTTTTTACAGGTCCTGGAAAATCCTTGAATTTTACAGTTTTATTTTTATGGTTTGTAAAATACTGGACCTGGAAAAACACCAGAAAATCAGCTGATCTTCTCTGTGATTGGTTTAATCAGCCTGGAGCTCTAAAGGCCAGTTAAAGCTGAGAAACCTTCTCTATATTCTACATTCCTTTAGAATCAACTGAACAAAACGGATGAATCAGAATCAGCCCTCCAACCTGAAATCAGCGTGTCTTTAACTAAATCTGGTTATGAAACGGAAACATTTACGTTTATGAGCTGAAGAATGAAGTCATAGAATTGGAGTCTAGATCTCCTGTTGGGTAAACCATCAACAGTGTCTGGAAAATCTAAAAACCTTAAAATAGTTTGAAAAGTGTCTGAATGTCTAAAGAACCTTGTTTCTATCATCTTTCCTGCCTTTATCTTCTAAATCTACTCCAGTTATATTTTATTGATTTGATGAAACTAAACTTGTAAAGGATCCATTTGAGGAGGTCTGGACTGAAGATCAGGAGTCAGGTTTAACCTTTTAACCTGGTCTGGGTCTAAATCAAGTCCTAAACAGGGTTCTTGGGGTTCTCAATGAAATCTTTGAAAATGCTTGAATTTTATTGTTTTATTTTCAAGGTCTTGAAACTAGAGATGCACCAACATCCTGACCAGTGATTATAACATTCATCATAATTGGCTGAGTCAGCGATCAGCTGCTCTAAAATTTAAAAGTCCAGTTTTTTATTCAGTCCATGAACTCGTCGTTGTTGATCACTAATTAATGCAAAGAGATGTGAAAGTTCTGACTTCAGGAATCATGAATTTGAAGTTAATAAGAATCTATAAAAGGTTTTCTATTTTTTAAGGACCTTTGAAATAAATGAGATCATCAGGTCACCACTGAACAAAAACCAGAACCTGGAATCAGCCCTCAGATCTAAATCAGTTCATCTCTACTTCAAACTGTAGTTGAAGCAGGTCTGAACATTCTGAGACCAGGAAGTAAGGAAGGAAGTAAAGTTTATTTATAGAGCGCCTTTCACAGATATACATCACAAAGCGCTTGACAATATAAACAAAAAAACAAAACAGAGAAAACATTGAAAATAAAAAACAAAACAGAGATTTGGGGTACCATCAGGGGATCTACATAGTAAATGATGGGGGGGGGGGGGGGGGGGGG
>SSNR01000267.1:654111-673992 GCA_006937965.1 Callopanchax toddi | reverse complement strand
GGGGGGGGGGGGGGGGGGGGTGAGGAGCCCTACGCCCTGGCCTTCAGACCAAGTTTGCAGGGAGGAGGGAGTTAATAAGGTCCAAGGTGAAACGTTGAATGTTATGAGGTGTTTGTGCGTCATCAGTAGCGTGTGTGTTTGAATCAGTACATGTGAGGGAGGGAGGGGGAGGATCCACGCTCAGCTGCAACTGGACTGTTTGTTTTGACTTCAGCCTTTTTTCAAGGCCTGAGAGGGGAGTCAAATAGAAAATAACAGATTTGTTTTGAGCAGGAGTGATAAGGTTTTCACTTCCTTCAGTCTTTAGTGGTCAGGTCACTTCCAGCAGCTGAATAAGGGTCAAATCCACCAAAAGCCGGCTGGACAATCCTCTCAGCTGTTCGTCCCTCGCTGACCAGACCAGAACCCCAGACAGAACCCTGCTGAGCATTTCTCCAAGATGTTTTCCTGCATATGAGTCCGAAAGCGCGACCAGATCGCAAAGCGTCCAGCCCCAGCATCACCTCATCCAGCTGGTTTAGAGTTCACACACAGTTCAGAGCCAACCTGTGATTCAGCTTGTCCAGTGGGATTGAGAGTTCACACACAGCACGGCACCGTCCACAGAGCCCAGGCTGTTTGCCAATCGGTCCCGCAGCTCCAAATTTCCTGACGATCCAGGTCCCACACACGCCAAACAGCAGAGCCCAGTCGCCATGATCCAATTTATGTAAACATCTTCTTTTAGTGGGAAAAAGGACATTTGTCCATCGCATTCCTCGACCAGCTGATCCAATTCATGGTTAAAAGTCCAGCGGGAGATGAAAGCAGGTTCTCCAGAGAAAGTAGACGGGACGGAGAGCCGGGGAGGACGGGGAGGGAGGGAGAGAAGGGGAGATGCGTCCGCTCGCCTCGAGAGCCAGGAGAGAAGTGAAGGTTAAATCTTAAGCCTAGTTTATACTTCTCCGACAGCACGTTCGCACTCACACGTATTGACGGAGACGTTTTTGATTTTTACTTCTCCGTCAGTGTTGTGAAGCAATTCTCCACCAGGACAGCAGAGGGCGCATAACTTTTCTGCAGTAATACCTCCGGTCGAGTTGTTTACTTCAGCTCAGTAATGGCCGACAGAGAGCGAATTCTGATTGAGTTTGAACAGATTGATCTGGAGGAACAAACAATGTTGTTAAAAAGAATGAAACAGGAGTGAGGAGACAGCGGCGTCTCTTGAATGTCCGTCCATCCAGTGAGGACGAGGCAGACGACGAGCGAATATGTAGCTCTTGTTTAACCCTTTAGGGACACTGATGGATTATATAAATGTTCGTACTTCGTCTGCCAGACGTTTCTCGAGATGATCCATATCTGCTTCCGCAAAATTCTACTTCTCTGTTGATAGCGGCATGAAGCCGGATATGATCACAAGTTGTTGGGCCGACCAATCAGAGACGTGCGCTCTCCGTCTTGTTCAACGGATGTTTAGAAAAGTGAGCTCGACTCCGTCCGTTGTTGCGAGGCTGTCGGAGAGCTCTTGCGTTGACGAATAATGGCGTTGCGTGACGACGCAGACAGAAGTATAAATCAGGCTTAAGTCACCAATCAGGGAGGGGCTGGAACATCAACCCCCTTTAAAATGCAGCTTAAACAACAGCCATGAACTGCAGATGGGTTGAAATCTATGAAATGCTGAAACTTTGAGTATTATCAAGGTTTTTAAAATGTTTAGACTTTTAATCAATTTCTTGAACTGACTGAAGTCACAGAAACCTTTATGAGACTAAAGTCAAACAGCTGATCTGAGCTTTGATCTAAATCCAGTAAAAACCAGGTCAGGGTTTTTCTCTTGGAACCAACAGAGATGGTGGTAATCGGTCACATGACCACATCCTCTCCAACATGGCTGCTGCTCTTTGTTTTGTTTGCTTTTAATCTAAGTTGTGATAAATGTTAAATTCTGTCCAGCTGGTGGCGCTAACACATCAAACTCCATCAGACGTGAGTGGAGAAGAATCAACCCTCAGTGAAAAGTCATTTTTTACATGTTGTCCTGTTTCTACTGGTTTTCTGGGTGGAGTTCAGATTCCAGAAATCTCCTCTTAGATGAATGAAGTCATCTGAAAGTGTACCGAGGAGTCGAAGCCTGTTTTGATCTGTGTCCGATGAGTAGAAACTGATCAACATCTCGTCTTTTTTAGTTGTGGTTTCTGGTGAAGCTGGAGGGAAAGCGGCGCCGTTAGTTTATCTGTTGAAGGACGGAACCTATGAGGTAAAGTCTCCACTGGACGACCCTGATTTAAACGCTTCTCGTTCAGAGACTCAAAGTTTACTACAATAAAACTGTAGAATCTGTGGTTTAACAGCTGAAACAGCAGGGGGCGCTGTTGGAGTAAAGTTGTTTTTTCCTCTGTTTTAATCTGTTTTCTTATTCGTTCTCAGGAGAGTTCCCAGATCATTATAATAAAAGAGGGGGGGCTGGAGGTCGCAGCCAATCAGACGTCCTCTTACTCGGGTCACTATGGCGACGACCCCGCCTCGGATGACGATGACCCAGACTACCAGGTGTGTTTGTTTATTTCTGCTGGTTTTAAAATCTAAACATCAGTTTTCGCTCTGAGGGACGTTTTAGTCAAAATAACAACTTGATGAATGTTTTGACAAGAGGTTTCGACATTTCTCCTCCTCCAAACAACATTTATGTTTAGATAGATAGAGTTTAGATACGAGACCAGGAATCTGCAGCCTTTAGGATTGAAGCCATTTCTCATAATCCAAAAAAGGGTTTTAAAGAAAAGGAACTGGACTTATTTGGTTCTTTGAAGATGTTTCGCTGCTCATCCGCGTAGCTTTGTCAATTCTGTCACTTCAGTAGAAGTGCCTCTCCACCACCTACTACAAACACAACCACAAGTTCTACAGGCAGAAACATGGATGTGCCATGGGCTCTCCAGTGTCACCCAGTGTGGCTAACATCTACATGGAGGAAGTGGAAAACAAAGCTCTGAACTCCTACAATGGAGCAGCACCGAGCCACTGGTTCAGACATGTGGACGACACATGGGTCAAGATCCTGACTCCTGAAGTAGAAGGCTTCACCAAACACATCAACGCTGTGGATCAAAACATCAGGGTCACCAGGAGGACGCACACAACAACAAACTGCCCTTCTTGGACTGCGCTGTACAAATTCAACAGGATGGAAGTCTCAGCACTGAGGTTTACAGGAAACCTCCTCACACAGACCAGTACCTGCATTTTGACTCCCATCACCCACTGGGGCACACACTATCAGTTATCAGGACTTTACACCACCGAGCTGAGAACATTCCACCAGAACTGAAGAGAAACAAAAGGAACAGAAACACGTCAAAGAAGCTCTCCAGACCTGCAGTTACCCAAACTGGGCCTTCACTAAATCAAGAAAGAAATCTGGAAAAGACTCCACAGCAGCTACAAAAGACAAGGACAACAAGCGCTAAAGCTCCGTCATCCCATACGTAGCAGGAGTCTCAGAGACACTGAGAAGAGTTTTCTCCAAACACAGCATCCCAGTAAAGTTCCAACCCAACAACACCCTCAGACAGGAACTGGTCCATCCTGAGGACAAGACTCCCAAACAGAAGACCATTGGTGTTGTTTCTGAGGACTGTTCAGACCTTTACACTGGAGACACTAAACAACAACTACACAAGAACATGTCTCAACACAGGAGAGACACATCATCAGGCCAGGACTCAGCAGTCCACCTCCACCTCAGAGACAAGGGACACACCTTTGAAAACCACAATGTCCACATTTTGGACAGAGAAGACCGATGGTTTGAGAGAGGAGTTAAAGAAGACATCTATGTCAAACGTGAAAAACCAACTTCAAACAGAGGAGGACTCAGATTTCATCTTTCCACCACCTACCAGTCTGCTCTGAACTTCATTCTCTCCTCTGATCAGAACACCTCACCAGGACTCCAGCTGAATACAGTGGAGCGAACACCTCCTCAAGGGGGAGAAGGAGGTGTGTCACAGACAGAGGAAGAGAAGACTCTCTCTCCTTTACTACAGACAGAACTGACAAAGCTACTGGGATGAGCAGAAACGTCTTCAGAGAACCAAAGAAGTCCAGTTGTCTTTATTTAAAACCCTTTTTTGGATTATCATGACCTGATGACTGAGAACCTTCACCAGCATATTTCTCATAATAAATATTTATACAGAGCCATGAAATCAACTCGCCCTTCAAATAAGGAGTTTGTGTTCAGATGTACATTTATTATTTGTGGCTACAAATAAAGAAATGATCAAAAACAGAATGAAGTTAATGGTTCTGGTTTCTGTCAGGTGGAAGTAGTCGACTCGTCCTTCACCACCAAACGCCTCACGAAGCCCAAGTTTCAGGTTCGAGTCAAAAAGAGAACTGGAGGTTCGAAGGAGCAGAATCTGAGCTGCAAACACTGCAAGAAAACGTTCACCAAGCTGCTGCAGCTCAAAGCCCACCAGGCCGTCCACGGAGCCAACGCAGAGAAACCCTTCGTCTGCTCTCAGTGTGGGAAAGGCTTTTCCCTACAGCGCAGCTTGGACGCTCACATGATGCTTCACACAGGCAAGTGTTTAGTTTGAAGACAAAGTGACGTTTCTACTGAGACACAAGTTTAATTCTCACCAAAAGGCTCCAAAGCAGGTTAACAAGCAGATTATACCAAAACTCAACAAGACATCCGTGGATCTGAGATACACGTCTGATATCCTGGTGTCTTCTTGTTAGCAGAGATGCTAGCAGCAACAGGTAGACTCCCGGTAGAACACAGCGATGTCGAACCAGTAACAAGACGATAGACACAATATTCAAGTTTGTTTGAGCGATGTTGGGACCTGTAACACAACGTATGTTGGGACCTGTAACACAACGTATGTTGGGACCTGTAACACAACGTATGTTGGGACCTGTAACACAACGTATGTTGGGACCTGTAACACAACGTATGTTGGCTTGTCGGCAGATATGCAACAAAACGCTCTCCTTTTATTGGATCACACAACAGGTCAAAGTTCAGTACATTGTTCTCTTATTGGTCAGCGAGTTAACATGAATACACTTCCTGTTGGCACCCTTTCACAATAAAAGCATCATTACATATTACAATATTTACATCAATAAAACATCAGAGCATCTTTGCGTCAATGCTCAGCACCCCCACTTGCTCTGAGGTTGTTTATTTCATTTTACACATAATATGTTAAACCCTTTTTAAACATTACATACCAAACATGTAGTTGTTAAACTTTGTTCGTTTACTCACAGTTGCTGTTTTGGTCATTATATATAGCCTTATATTTGTCTGTTCCATCTACATTCTTTTTCATTGTGAAGGGGATAATCTGGGGATAACGACCTGTGGTCTGCCCTGAACCACCTTGGGACTTTGTTTGCCCACTAGTGCCCTCTGCTGGGGTTTCAGAGTCTTCATCTTCCTCCTGTTTTTGTTTGGTTTGAACCTTTTTCAGAATCTTTTCTTTTCTTATTCTGTTAGGGAACTCTGACTCTTCATCTGTCATGTCAGGTTGAGTCTCTTCTTCTGTCTCCCTGCTTACAAACTTCACCAGCCTGTGCTTCATTACTTTTCCCTTCTGTGGGAAGTAGATTAAATAGGCTGGACTGTTTTTATCATGGCCCACAAAAACTCCCTCTTCACTTCTTGAGTCTAGTTTACCTTTAGGCCTATCCTGTTTATACACGTAACAAGTGGTCCCTAACTTGTGCATTTTAGATAAGTTTGGCCTTTTTCCACTCAACATTTCGTATGGTGTTAGTTTTAACCGTTTATTGTAGCACCTATTTCTGGTTATTGCTGCTGTTTGTACAGCTTAAGCCCATAGGGTTTTGGGTAGATCACTATCAATAAGCATGCATCTTGCCATGTCGAAAAGTGTTCGCCAACTTCTCTCGGCTGTGCCGTTTTGGTGAGGTGAATAAGGTGCTGAGGTTTCATGTTTTATGCCTCTTTCTCTCAGCAGTCTCCTATATTCTTCCCCTGTGAACTCTGTTCCGTTGTCTGACCGCATTCGTTTTATTTTCCCATATGGTGCTGTGTCAGCTATAAACCTCTTTGTTGCTTCCACTGTGTGTGTAGCGTAATATAACCTGATTTTATCGTTATAGTACGGACACACTTCTACAAGGTTATCAGCAAAGTTTTGTCGGTTTTATGCTAAGCACTGTTAGCTACCTTCACTCAACTGATGGTTATGCAGGCATTCTAGATTCTCTTTGATTCAAAGGGAGACCTACGCACGTATATTTGAAAGGTATAACCCAGAAGCTGACTTAGACTTCAGTTATTTTATTAAAGAAAACAGATTGAATAAACAAACAGATGTGAGGTAGGTAGTTGCATCTTAAGAGATTCTTCTGATGTTATTAAGCTGAGAGTTAATGACGAGAGCCCGTGATATGTTATTATCTAGGGATCTCGGCTAGAGAGGAGGGGAGCTGAGCTAACTGGATCGAGTGTTATTTATCAATAGCCTCGGTTTTACCAGGTCGGGTTGGTACCTGCTAAGACCGCTCCAGATCGCCTCGGCGTGAGATGGGGTTGGAGGTTCGTCGGTGTGATCGTTGATCTGACGAACCTCAGAGTTATCCCCGGTGACGTGACGTTACCGCAGGCACGGAGGAGTCTGTCGAGCCGGTCTAGCTGGTCCATAATCGGCTGGTGCAGAGGCTGACCGGCTTTCCCATGGCAGGTGGAAAGAAGCAGACCGATGGTGTCTGGCTTCTTAGCCGGAGCAATGTTCTCGACCGGTGAGGCTGGCTACTCACGAGCTCGGTCGGCACCCGAGGCCTTCCGTGTAGCGGAGGAAAACGGAGGCCGTGTTCTCTCGTCGAGGGGTTGACGAGAACTCTAAGAACTCTCGGTAGCTTCCAGGCAGGAAGCTGACAGAGGGCACTTTGGACGCGTGGCCCAATGGGGAAAGAGTTACCAAGTCACGTGGTTCTCGTCATTAGAAACCCAGGAAGTTTAATGGATTACTAATATGTTTTAACCTTTTAGCAAAAGTAGAAATCATAAAATAATACTGATGCAACATCAACATTCATGAATACTGGAAGAAAATGAATTAATCATATTAAGACATTTCTGGACAGTGGATTAAAGGTGGGGTCCTTTAGAATGAGACATCAAAGAGTTCTTAAGTTTAATTATTAATTAAAGGAAATCTTCTTAGTCTTCCGACACGACCGGTCCTGGAAGGAATGTTGATTCAGGTTACAACATAATAAAAGAGTCATTTTAATCCAAGTTATTAGGAAAAAGATGAGTTATTGTGGTGGTGAACCAGATGTCAGAAATCAGAGATAGTAACGCTTTGCCAGCGCTACATGTGTCACTTTTATGTTTTAGGAAATATACAAATATTGCACTTGAATAATCATCTGTGAACGACAATGCATATTTGAATCCTTCTTTAGTCTCAGGACTGATCGGCCCTGCTAGATCCGTGTGAACCAGCTCTAACACATTTTTAGCTTTTACATCAGCTTCTCTGTTTCTGGTTTGAACAAACTTTCCTTTTATACAGATCTCACATTCTCTTTCCATTTTATTATTTTTATCCTTAATGTCCATCCCATCCACTACCTCTTGCAGTTTTCTTACATCGTTAAAGTTACAATGGCCCATTATTTCATGCCATGTCTTTAAATCATAAGATGTGTAACATTGATCATCCCACTTTTTACTCACAGTCTGCAGGTAGTAAAGTCTGTCGTACACTTTGATGGGGAATCTCGTTCCGTCTGGATGTTTCAGCACGTCACCTCCTTGTTTGAAGATCACCACTGCTCCATTGGTGGTGGCTGCCTTTACTGAGAAGATATCTTGGGGATAGGAAGGAATAAAGAGTGCATTTTTCAGTACCGCCTTTTGATGATGTCCTCGGCTGTCGATCAGCGTCACCACGGCGTCTCCTCTCCTTTCTGCCACTCCTTTGCATCGTGTCCCATCAGCTAGTTCGATGCAGTGGGTTTTGGGCTCGAAGTCGTCATCAAACTTGTTGAACAACTTGATCGGTGATTATATGCAACGTAGCGCCGGTGTCCACCATCAGACCTCTCACTCTGGTTGTGCCCGTCTCCCCGTTCGCCTCCTTCAGTCGAAAAGCAAAATGTTTTCCCTCGTCGTCATCAACTGCAACTTTTTGTGCTCCATCCTCTCGGTTTTTCCTTCTGCACATCTCAGTCTGGTGCGTACTAGTTCTGCAGTGTTTGCACCACTTTTTACGATTACACACTCTGGCTCGGTGTCCCCTCTGGCCGCATCTGTAGCAGATCAGGTCTCCATCTCCGGTGCTCCGCTCTTTTACACTCGCCTGTGCCGGTCTCGCTCTCGGCTGCCCTCGCACCGTCATCACATTATCATCTCTGGCTGCTGCCGCACGTAACTTTTCAGTCTCCTCATAACTTCTCAACTTTACTTTGAAATCAGAGAAAGTTATATCTTCATCATCACTTTGGGTAACATGAATGATGAATGGCTTGAAGGTTTCAGGTAGACCTTTTAATATCATGGCTATTAATAGTCCATCGCTGAGCGTCTCACCTGCGTTCCTTAATGCTGTAATGACGGATTCTGCTCTCGGTACGTAGTCCGTTGCACTTTCACCGCTCTTCTGTTGTAGTGAAGTCAGCTCGGTGTACAGGCTTATTATTCGGGGTTTCCTCTTCCCGGCATAATGCTCTCTCAGGATTTCTAGAGCTTTCCGTCCATCATCAGCTGCGTTTCGCATAATCAGCGACAGGCTATTATCATCGAGGAATTGCATCAATTCTGCATATGCTTCTGCGTTTTTAGTGTCATCTTCGTCGTCCACGTTCTCACCTTCTTTCAGCCCCAATATGACGTCTTTCAGACCTTGTAGCCGAAAGTGGCTGAGAAACTTAGTTTCCCACAGTTCATATTTCTCCTCGTCACCATCAAAAACCAGTCTGGACCAGCGGGTACTGGCTTCCGCTGCCTGCCGACTCATGGCGTCCGACACGCGTCTTTCGACTCACCGGACTTGCGGTTGGTCGGCTTTGCACTTGACGATTCACACACACATACACACACAGGATGTCTTCCTGGCTGTCCTGGTTTTCGGTGCTCTGGTTCCTTTGACTCCGACACGCTGGGTCGTTCCGTCACTCTGCGTGGGAACACTGGTTCGGATGGATTTCTTGGTTTACCTGGGTCTCCTGGGCCCATAACCTGTTAGCAGAGATGCTAGCAGCAACAGGTAGACTCCCGGTAGAACTCAGCGATGTTGAACCAGTAACAAGACGATAGACAATATTCAAGTTTGTTGAGCGATGTTGGGACCTGTAACACAACGTATGTTGGCTTGTCGGCAGATACCGCAACAAAACGCTCTCCTTTTATTGGATCACACAACAGGTCAAAGTTCAGTACATTGTTCTCTAGTTAACATGAATATACTTCCGGTTGGCACCCTTTCACAATAAAAGCATCATTACATATTACAATATTTACATCAATAAAACATCAGAGCATCTTGTGTCAATGCTCAACACTTCTCCTTTCACTCAGAAAAGTTTGTGTTTTTTCCTACTTAGGTGAAAGACCACACATCTGTGACATTTGTGGGAAAGGTTTCACCAGGAAGCAGCTGCTGAGGATCCACAAGCAGCTTCACTCTGCCTTGCGCCCGTTTCAATGCGATCAGTGCGGTAAAACCTTTCACCAAGCATACAGCCTGAAGCGGCACGAGCGGGTCCACACCAGGGAGCGGGGGTACCAATGTCCATACTGCAACAAAGGCTTCAGCTTCCCTGGTAACCTGAAGCGCCACCTGCGCATACACACGGGTGAAAAGCCATACAAGTGTGAGACTTGTTTCAAAAGCTTCAACCAGGCAGACACCCTGAAAAGCCACCAGCGGATTCACACCGGAGAGCGTCCCTTCAGCTGTGAGACCTGCGGCAAATGCTTCATTCAGAAAAGCACCCTGAGGGCGCACCAGAGGGCCTCTCACTCAGAGAGGAACCTGAGCTGCGTTGCATGTGGCGTCGTGATGAGCTGTGCGAACTCTCTACGTAAACACCTCCAGATCCACACTGGGATGATTCCCTGCATGTGTAAGATCTGTGGCATCTACGTCAGCTCCATCACCAAACTACGTTCTCACCAGCAGCAGCACTCGATGGACCGACGTCACCAATGCAGCATCTGTGAGAAGAGCTTCAAGTCGTCCAGCTACCTGAAGATTCACCAGAAGGTGCACAGCGGCGAGAGGCCATTCTCCTGTGAATTCTGTGGTCAGACGTTCACGCAGCTCAGCAGCCTCAAAGCTCATCAGGTGGGTTCATGTTCAGACTGAGACTCCACCATAAACATCTGGATTCACGAGCTCCTACATCTGTCTTCATATTTAAACTAGCGGTGGGACTTGATTAAAAATTAGTCAAATTAATTAGAGGCTTTGAAATGAATGAATCCTGATTGATTGTATTTTAATAGCACAGAAAATTTACCCATTTTTTTTATTTCACAGACATTATTATAAACTCAAGCTCGTAATTTATGAAAAAATAAATTTAAATTACATTTCAATTAAAAACAGTAGAAAAACGAAACACCCTTGACCCAGACCTGAAAGACAACAGTTTTATGTAGAGGTTAGTCAATAGGTAATATAGGACCTCAAGGCTGGTCAACATCAGAGCTCTTATAATGTAATCAGATTACCAACAGAGCTCCAAAGATCCCCAATCTGAGACACAAAGTCCGCTTTCTGGAATGCATCCAGGTTTTCAGCACGGCAGGAAAAACGTTGAATGAAGTTTACTCCTCCGTGAACCGTCACCTTATCGTGGTAGAGGAGTTTGAGTGCCCTAATGATCCTAGGAGCTATGTGGTCTGGGGCACTTGTGCCCCTGGTAGGGTCACCCATGGCAAATTGGTCCTAGGTGAGGGGTGAGACAAAGTGCGGTTCAAAAGACTCTTCAAGGAAGTTAAATCAACGAGCCAGTGTACCCGGCCCGGAGGGTTACCGTAGTCCCACCCTGGAGCCAGGCCTGGGGTTGGGGCCCGTGAGCGAGCGCCTAGCTTTCGCCCATGGGGCCCGGCCGGGCCCAGCCCGAACTGGATACATGGGCTCATCCACCTGTGGGCCCACCACCTGCAGGAGGAACATGAAGGGTCCGGTGCAATGTGGATCGGATGGCAGACCAAGGCGGGAGCTTTGGCGATCCGATCCCCGGACAGGAAAACTGGCTATCGGGACATGGAACGTCACCTCTCTGGCGGGGAAGGAGCTGGAGCTTGTGGAAGAGGCTGAGCGATACCGGCTAGATATAGTCGGGCTCACCTCGACACATAGCGTTGGCTCTGGAACCCGAGTCCTGGAGAGGGGTTGGACTCTCTTTTATGCTGGAGTTGCTCCGGGTGAGAGGCGGAGGGCTGGGGTGGGCTTTCTGTTAGCCCCAAGACTCTCTGCCTGTATGTTGGGGTTTTCTCCGGGGGACGAAAGGGCAGCTTCCCTGCGCCTTCGGGTTGGGGAACGGGTCCTGTCTGCTGTTTGTGCTTATGCACCAAATAGCAGCTCAGAGTACCCACCCTTTTTGGAGTCTCTGGGACGAGTGCTGGATAGCGCTCCTACTGGGGACTCCATAGTCCTGCTGGGAGACTTCAACGCTCACGTGGGCAATGACAGCGTGACCTGGAGGGGCGTGATTGGGAGGAACGGCCCGCCCAATCTGAACTCGAGTGGTGTTCTGTTATTGGACTTCTGTGCAAGTCGCAGTTTGGCCATAACGAACACCATGTTCGAACATAAGGATGCCCACCGGTACACCTGGTACCAGGGCAGCCTAGGTTACAGGTCGATGATTGACTTTATAGTTGTATCATCTGACCTGAGACCATATGTTTTGGACACTCGAGTGAAGAGAGGTGCGGAGCTGTCAGCTGATCACCACCTGGTGGTGAGTTGGATCAGATGGCAGGGGAAGATGCTACGCAGACCTGGTAGACCCAAACGTATAG
Organism: Callopanchax toddi; assembly: GCA_006937965.1. Taxonomy (NCBI): domain Eukaryota; kingdom Metazoa; phylum Chordata; class Actinopteri; order Cyprinodontiformes; family Nothobranchiidae; genus Callopanchax; species Callopanchax toddi. Next base: position 661,979 of record SSNR01000267.1, on the reverse strand, counting down.
TGAGGGTCTGCTGGGAACGCCTGGCAGAAGAGCCTGTCAAGATGGTCTTCAACTCCCACCTCCGGCAGAGCTTCGACCGCGTCCCGAGAGCAGTGGGGGACATTGAGTCCGAATGGGCCTTGTTCCGCTCTGCGATTGTTGAGGCGGCTGTTGCTAGCTGTGGTCGCAAGGTAGCCGGTGCCAATCGTGGCGGTAACCCCCGTACCCGCTGGTGGACACCAGAGGTTAGGGGAGCCGTCAGGCTGAAGAAGGAGGACTACAGGGCGTGGCTGGTCTGTGGGTCTCCAGAGGCAGCTGATGGGTATCGGAGGGCCAAGCGGGGTGCAGCAGTGGCAGTTTCCGAGGCAAAATCTCGGGCGTGGGAGGAGTTTGGTGAGACCATGGAAAAAGACTATCGGTCGGCTCCAAAGAGGTTCTGGCAAACCATCCGGCGCCTCAGGGGAGGAAGGCGGCAACTCCCTCACACTGTTTACAGTGGGGACGGGGAGCTGCTGACGTCAACTGGGGCTATAGTCGGGTGGTGGAAGGAATACTTTGAGGAGCTCCTCAATCCCACCGACAGGCATTCCTATGAGGAACCAGAGCTGGGAGACCTGGGGACAGACTGTCCAATCTCTGGGGCAGAAGTCGCTGAGGTAGTCAAAAAACTACTCAGTGGCGGAGCCCCGGGGGTGGATGAGATCCGACCTGGGTACCTCAAGGCGATGGATGTTGTAGGACTGTCGTGGCTGACACGTCTCTGCAACATTGCGTGGTCATCGGGGGCAGTTCCTGTTGAGTGGCAGACCGGGGTGGTGGTTCCCATTTTTAAGAAGGGGGACCAGAGGGTGTGTTCCAACTATAGGGGGATCACACTCCTCAGCCTCCCTGGGAAGGTCTACTCCAGGGTCCTGGAGAGGAGGGTCCGGTCGATGGTTGAACCTCAGATAGAAGAGGAGCAATGTGGTTTTCGTCCTGGTCCTGGAACTGTGGACCAGCTCTTTACCCTCGCTAGGGTGATGGAGGGGTCATGGAAGTTTGCCCAACCAATCCACATGTGTTTTGTGGATTTGGAGAAGGCTTATGACTGTGTCCCCAGGGACACCCTGTGGGGGACACTCCAAGAGTATGGGGTGGATGGTCTTTTGTTAAGGGCCATTCAGTCCCTGTACCAGAGGAGTGTGAGTTTGGTCCTCATAGCCGGCAGTAAGTCGGACCTGTTCCCAGTGAGGGTTGGACTCCGCCAGGGCTGCCCTTTGTCACCGGTCCTGTTCATAACCTTTATGGACAGGATTTCTAGGAGCAGCTGTGGTGTGGAGGGGGTGGAGTTTGGAGACAGGAGAATCTCGTCTCTGCTTTTTGCAGATGATGTGGTCCTCCTAGCTTCATCAGGCTCTGACCATCAGCTCTTGCTGGGGAGGTTCGCAGCTGAGTGTGAAGCGGCTGGGATGAGGATCAGCACCTCCAAGTCTGAGGCCATGGTTCTCGGTCGGAAAAGGGTGGCTTGCCAACTCCAGGTCGGGAGAGAGGTCCTGCCTCAAGTGGAGGAGTTCAAGTATCTCAGGGTCTTGTTCACGAGTGAGGGAAGGAGGGAGATCGACAGGCGGATTGGGGCAGCATCTGCAGTGATGCGGACGCTGAACCGGTCTGTTGTGGTGAAGAAGGAGCTGAGCCAGAAAGCAAGGCTCTCGATTTACCGGTCGATCTACCTCCCAATCCTCACCTGGTCATGAGCTTTGGGTAATGACCGAAAGAACGAGATCGGGGATACAAGCGGCCGAAATGAATTTTCTCCATAGAGTGTCCGGGCTCAGCCTTAGGGACAGGGTGAGGAGCTCGGACATTCGGGAGAGACTCGGAGTAGAGCCGCTGCTCCTCCATGTAGAGAGGAGCCAGTTGAGGTGGTTCGGGCATCTTGTTAGGACGCCCCCTGGACACCTCCCCAGGGAGGTGTTTCAGACATGTCCTGCCAGCAGGAGGCCCGCAGGACACGCTGGAGAAAATATATCTCTGGTTTGGCCCTGGAGCGCCTTGGGATCCTGCTGGAGGAGCTGGTAGAAATGTCTGGGGAGAAGACCGTCTGGAACTCCCTAATTGGGATGCTGCCCCCGCGACCCGGATAAGCGGAAGGAGACGAGGAAAGAAGTTGGGTCGCCTGTTGCTACTTCTCTTCTAGAGCTGATAGTGGTCTAGAGTCCAGAGGGATCCAGTCTGATAGTGGTCTACAGTCCAGAGGGATCCAGTCTGATAGTGGTCTACAGTCCAGAGGGATCCAGTCTGATAGTGGTCTACAGTCCAGAGGGATCCAGTCTGATAGTGGTCTACAGTCCAGAGGGATCCAGTCTGATAGTGGTCTACAGTCCAGAGAGATCCAGTTTGATAGTGGTCTACAGTCCAGAGGGATCCAGTCTGATAGTGGTCTACAGTCCAGAGGGATCCAGTTTGATAGTGGTCTACAGTCCAGAGGGATCCAGTCTGATAGTGGTCTACAGTCCAGAGGGATCCAGTTTGATAGTGGTCTACAGTCCAGAGAGATCCAGTTTGATAGTGGTCTAGGATACGCGTTTATTTTGGTCGAGGACTCTGGAGCGAGTGTCTCCTCATTTCCTGGTTCTGCAGCTTCCTGATCCAGAACGACGTGTTTCATCAGCACAGTGCGACAGTCAGGTCTCATCAGAGCCTCTACAGAGTGAGAACGTTTTGTGAGCTAAGAATGGCTGAACCCTGGGATGCAGTCGTACAGTTTAGGCTGGAGCTCAGAGCCACAACGCAGTTTATGACTGGCTAGGAGACCGGAGTGACGTGTGTAGAGCTGGGGCTATAGAAAGCAGGACGGGGGGTGAAGGAATGTTGGGAGCTCACACACCACACCATCTGCTCCTGGTCTTTACTCAAACATTTGTTGATCATGTCTGATGCCGATTGTTTTCACATCTTTCCTTCCAACCATCTCCTCCAAAGGTAATCCACACTGGAGAGAAACCATTCAGCTGCAGTACGTGTGGAAAAGGTTTTAACAACGCGGGCAACCTGTCCAGACACCATCGTATTCACACAGGTGAGAAACCATTCAGCTGCGACACCTGTGGACGCTGCTTCAACCAGAGCAACAGCCTGAAGGCCCACCAACAGATCCACACTGGGGAGAAACCCCACATGTGCGACAAGTGTGGGAAGAGCTTTTCCTACCTGAGGAACCTGAAGGACCACAAGTGTATCCTCGTGTGATTTCTGAGTGAACAGATGGAGCTTTTGTTTTGCGACGTTTAACTTTTTGTAACTTGTCAGAACGAAACAAATCAACCGAGTCACTAAAAGGATCTGTTAAAGTTTCTGAAAAGATTAAATTCTCTCTGTGATTCAACCAACTGATGTTTCTGTTTTTTATCCAGAGATCAGAAGTCTGAGCAGTGGGTCATGTGATGGATAACGTGTGTCTACACATCCACTGTCCTCAGCTATATTCAGAAATGTGCAGAGGATGTCACCAGCACCAAAACAGTGACTAGTTATCCGAACCAGAAACCCTGGCTGAATGCAGAGGTCCGGTCCCTGCTGAAAAGCTGGTTGCAGGAGTTAAAAGGGCAAAAAACCGCATGCACAGAAGATCCAGGGACACTTCACATCCAATGACCCACGGCGCTTGTGGAGGGGCATAAAGTGCATTACGGACTATAAAACCAAGAATACACAATGCCCCAGTGACCCCTCTCTGCCTGATGCACTTAACCACTTTTATGCTCACTTCGAGGATCCAAACACCACGCAAAGCACCAGACTCACCCCACCACCAGGAAAAGAGCCAGAAAAGTTTCTTGCAGACATAAAATATCAGTCTTGTAACAAACTATCTACCACCAAACGTAGACTCCTGTCTCCTGCACTGCTGCCCAAACGCAGGCCGCGGCAGTTATATGAGCCAACCCGCATTTAGTGTGCTGCAGCCCCAGCGCCATTCTGTGGTTTTACACCAGAGCTGGGCCTCGCTATGCTGGCCCCCATGACTCCTGCTTTACATGATGAGTCATAATAACTTGGGATGCTCGATATTGGCTTTTTTACCGATATCCGATATTGTCTAACTCTTCATTTCCGATACAGACATAAGTGGGGTAGCCCTCATTAAAAAAAGGGCTGTTTGATGCTGTTGTATCTTTTCTTCCTGTTTTGTTTGTTTGTGCTTTATTTACAGGTCTAGAAGTGGACTCTTCACGTCTCTTGTTCTCTTCTTTTTCTGTTTACTTTCTCCCCCATCCCTCTTTCTGTACCCTTCCCTTCACTTTCAGGCTCCGTGTCCAATCAACCATAAAAACATTCTAATAAAGATTTTGGGGTTATATTTAAACAAAAATCAGGAGGAGTTTTATAGCAGTGGCTGTAACCTCTCACCTGAAACAGCAACACTGTTGGGCTTGTTTTTGGCACTCAGACATTATTCTGTTTGCTTCACAGCCGGACAGGACACGGGGTTAAAAAAAAAAAAAAAACACGATAAACTCATCAGTTACAGAAACCATCCACATGTCTGAGAGTCTAAAAGCTATAAAGCCTGTTTAAATATTTATGTTTGATATGTTGATATGTATAAAATGTGGGGAAAATTAAAGAAAAAATATTACATCAACATTTCCATCCACAGTAGGATTTTCAAGCAGCAGGTTGAGTTACTTTCAGTAAATTCAGATATTTATGTTCATTTATTTTTATAGGGATAGAAAACAATAATGAACAGTTACGTGTCAGATTTTAACCTGTCGTCTCTTCAGGCAGGCTGATGTAAACCTGATATTATTATTTTAAATATTTATATATAACACACACACACACTGTTAAAGTTAAGCTGACATAAAAACATGAAATCAGAACTGTAAATTTGTTATTTATAAAAAAAAATTTTTTAAAGTAATATACCCCTTAAAATCTACTGTAACTCCTTCTGTGGCCGCTGGAGGGCAGCATACATTTATTTAATAGGATTCGGCGCCTCACTTTACCACAGTAGTGTTTCCGGTAAGTATTTTCACAATAAAACGGAGTCTTGCCTTAGCGGGAAAATACATTTGATCTCGTTAACGACTCGTTCCTGTAGAAAACATGAAAAATACATCGTTAACTCATCAAACAAGCTAGTTTATAAGTTTACACTTTATTTGAGCTAATCAGCAGAGTTACTTTACTACAGCTACACTCCGTTTCTAACCTCTATCAGTTTAAATTGAAGCTAATTTAAATGAGCAACAATGACGTATAAAAGAAGGAACGTCATCGTTTACAACCTTCATTTTCTTGCTGAGTAAAGAAGTCGGTTTTATTTTGAAGGGCGTGAACTCGGAAGTAGATGGTATTGGAGTTCGTCTCTTCTTCTAAACATTACAACATTCCACAGTTAGAACCGTTGAGTTCGGTAAAGAACCGAACAGCGTCGAACCGACGGCGTTAAACCGTCAGGATGTCGGACCTGGAGACGCAGGTTTGCGCCATTTTGGACCTCATGGTCGCAGCGGCTGTCTCCGAAATGTCGAGAATCCTCAGCGGTTCCGGTTCTGCTCGGTCCGAAGATACTTCAGGTGGAACCGAGACCCTCAGCAAAGACCCGGACCAGAAGGTACATTCATTAGTGCCTCCGCGCCGAGTCGGTCCCGGTCCCGGTCCTGGTCCCGGTCCCGGTCCCCCTCCTGGCGTTGAAACAAACAGCTGACCATAGACCTAGAGCAGCTAGCTGCTGCTTTGTGTTTAACTCTGCTGTTTAGCCGCACTGGGACATGTTTTGTGGTTAAATTACAAATTAAACGTTGGTTTAATTCACTGAAGTTGAACCAGACGATTCCAGTTGAATCCGGTTCTCAACGGCAGGCCCAGGCCTATCTATCTGCTCTATGTCTAGAAGGAGCTACAGGTTGGATCGATCATCAGAAATCCTCCAAAAGGCTGGAATTCATGGAAGGTGCTTCAAATTAGAGACGCGACAATGAAACCAACCAGAACCGACCGATATTCAGCAGGTCAGCAACTCAAAAATGGGATTTTAAAATGTGGTCCGTGAACTCACCACGGCTACAATAGTGCTGGTGAAGGTTCTCAGTCATCAGGTCATGATGATCCAAAAGGGGTTTTAAAGAAAGACAGCTGGACTTATTTGGTTCTTTGAAGACGTTTCTGCTCATCCAAGTAGCTTTGTCAGTTCTGTCTGTAGTAAAGGAGAGAGAAACTTATATACTGCTTAATATACTGTGTATGTATGTATATATATATATATATATACAGTGGGGCAAAAAAGTATTTGGTCAGCCACCGATTGTGCAAGTTCTCCCACTTAAAATGATGGCAGAGGTCAGTAATTTTCATCATAGGTACACTTCAACTGTGAGAGACAGAATGTGGAAAAAAACTCCATGAATTCACATGGTAGGATTTTTAAAGAATTTATTTGTAAATTAGGGTGGAAAATAAGTATTTGGTCAATAACAAAAATTCAACTCAATACTTTGTAACATAACCTTTGTTGGCAATAACAGAGGTCAAACGATGACTACAGGTCTTTACCAGGTTTGCACACACAGTAGCTGGTATTTTGGCCCATTCCTCCATGCAGATCTTCTCGAGAGCAGTGATGTTTTGGGGCTGTCGCCGAGCAACACGGACTTTCAACTCCCTCCACAGATTTTCTATGGGGTTGAGGTCTGGAGACTGGCTAGGCCACTCCAGGACTTTCAAATGCTTCTTACGGAGCCACTCCTTTGTTGCCCGGGCAGTGTGTTTGGGATCATTGTCATGTTGGAAGACCCAGCCACGTCTCATCTTCAAAGCTCTCACTGATGGAAGGAGGTTTTGGCTCAAAATCTCACGATACATGGCCCCATTCATTCTTTCCTTAACACGGATCAGTCGTCCTGTCCCCTTAGCAGAAAAACAGCCCCAAAGCATGATGTTTCCCCCCCCATGCTTCACAGTAGGTATGGTGTTCTTGGGATGCAACTCAGTATTCTTCTTCCTCCAAACACGACGAGTTGAGTTTAGACCAAAAAGTTCTACTTTGGTTTCATCTGACCACATGACATTCTCCCAATCCTCTGCTGTATCATCCATGTGCTCTCTGGCAAACTTCAGACGGGCCTGGACATGCACTGGCTTCAGCAGCGGAACACGTCTGGCACTGCAGGATTTGATTCCCTGCCGTTGTAGTGTGTTACTGATGGTGACCTTTGTTACTTTGGTCCCAGCTCTCTGCAGGTCATTCACCAGGTCCCCCCGTGTGGTTCTGGGATTTTTGCTCACCGTTCTCATGATCATTTTGACCCCACGGGATGAGATCTTGCGTGGAGCCCCAGATCGAGGGAGATTATCAGTGGTCTTGTATGTCTTCCATTTTCTGATAATTGCTCCCACAGTTGATTTTTTCACACCAAGCTGCTTGCCTATTGTAGATTCACTCTTCCCAGTCTGGTGCAGGTCTACAATTCTTTTCCTGGTGTCCTTCGAAAGCTCTTTGGTCTTGGCCATAGTGGAGTTTGGAGTCTGACTGTTTGAGGCTGTGGACAGGTGTCTTTTATACAGATAATGAGTTCAAACAGGTGCCATTAATACAGGTAACGAGTGGAGGACAGAAAAGCTTCTTAAAGAAGACGTTACAGGTCTGTGAGAGCCAGAGATTTTCCTTGTTTGAAGTGACCAAATACTTATTTTCCACCCTAATTTACAAATAAATTCTTTAAAAATCCTACCATGTGAATTCATGGATTTTTTTTTCACATTCTGTCTCTCACAGTTGAAGTGTACCTATGATGAAAATTACTGACCTCTGCCATCATTTTAAGTGGGAGAACTTGCACAATCGGTGGCTGACCAAATACTTTTTTGCCCCACTGTATATATATATATATATATATATA
>SSNR01000267.1:629996-644153 GCA_006937965.1 Callopanchax toddi | reverse complement strand
TGTGTTTTTTCCTATTTAGGTGAAAGACCACACATCTGTGACATTTGTGGGAAAGGTTTCACCAGGAAGCAGCTGCTGAGGATCCACAAGCAGCTTCACTCTGCCTTGCGCCCGTTTCAATGCGATCAGTGCGGTAAAAGCTTTCACCGAGCATACGGCCTGAAGCTGCACCAGCGGGTCCACACCAGGGAGCGGGGGTACCAATGTCCATACTGCAACAAAGGCTTCAGCTTCCCTGGTAACCTGACGCGCCACCTGCGCATACACACGGGTGAAAAGCCATACAAGTGTGAGACTTGTTTCAAAAGCTTCAACCAGGCAGACACCCTGAAAAGCCACCAGCGGATTCACACCGGAGAGCGTCCCTTCAGCTGTGAGACCTGCGGCAAATGCTTCATTCGAAAGACCACCCTGAGGGCGCACCAGAGGGCCTCTCACTCAGAGAGGAACCTGAGCTGCGTTGCATGTGGCGTCGTGATGAGCTGTGCGAACTCTCTACGTAAACACCTCCAGATCCACACTGGGATGATTCCCTGCATGTGTAAGATCTGTGGCATCTACGTCAGCTCCATCACCAAACTACGTTCTCACCAGCAGCAGCACTCGATGGACCGACGTCACCAATGCAACATCTGTGAGAAGAGCTTCAAGTCGTCCAGCTACCTGAAGATTCACCAGAAGGTGCACAGCGGCGAGAGGCCATTCTCCTGTGAATTCTGTGGTCAGACGTTCACGCAGCTCAGCAGCCTCAAAACTCATCAGGTGGGTTCATGTTCAGACTGAGACTCCACCATAAACATCTGGATTCACGAGCTCCTACATCTGTCTTCATATTTAAACTAGCGGTGGGACTTGATTAAAAATTAGTCAAATTAATTAGAGGCTTTGAAATGAATGAATCCTGATTGATTGTATTTTAATAGCACAGAAAATTTACCCATTTTTTAAATGATTGTAAATCATTTCGGTGATGGACAGAATCAAATAACAGTCACAGACATTAATATTATAAACTAAAGCTCGTAATTTATGAAAAAATAAAATTTAAATTACATTTCAATTCAAGTTGAGGTGAAGTTGTGAGCGCTGCACAGAGCACTGCCTCCCTCTTTCCATGACTGGATAGAAATTTAAGAAACATGATTGGTTGGTCAAAATCGGCTACTCGTTGGTTCTTCTAGGCAAGACATATTTGGTAAAAAAAAAAAAGGTTTTGTGTGTACCTCATAGCTTTGTGCATGTTTAAAACCCTGCAATTTGAACATGTAATTTGAAACTTGTATTTTTTAAATGTGTGCAAGTCACAGAACTAAGTTACACGTACCAAACTAAAAGTTACCAAACTGAAAGTTTCAAGTACAAAACTGAAAGTTTGAAGCGCAACACTGAAAGTTTCACACACAAAACTTACACAGTGATCGAGAAGCATGTTGTTTACAGTTATCCATGAAAGCCTGTTGCAAGAGCAGCTGTCGTCTTTAGGAAGCTCACGCATCATCCCATGGTTTTCTCCTTTTCTTCTTGTAAGGAAAGTCATGGATATACTGATATATGTTCCTCTGTTGCCTTTCGACTGGAAATCACAACCAAAAACTGCACAGTTTGGCGTCGTAATCCATCTCTGTATCATAAACTATGCTCTGTAAGCTGACGGCAGCAACCACTATATGTAATGCTCCCACAATGCCTTGCGCACTCAAAAACATGGCTGCGCCCAGTCGTCAAAAATAGTGCTAAAAATATTAAAATTATGTAAATAAACAAAACGTGTGGTGTTTTAACTATGTTTTCATGTATCAGAGATACTTTGCAACATATTTAGAGCAAAATGTCTCTTCAATCAGGGATCCCTTTAAAGGGTCGAGAACAGGAGCCAGTCCAGGTTGAGTGTAGCTACATGTTGGCTTAAGTCAGTGGTTCCCAAACTTTTTCTTCTGAGCCCCCCTTGATTTTACACACTTTTTTTCCTCTGTGATCCAGTTTGATAGTGGTCTACAGTCCAGATGGATCCAGTTTGTCCAATGTTTACTGACTAATTCAGGTCCTGAAGCCAGTCAGTTCATTAAGTTCTGTTGGTACACAGACCGCCGGGACTGTTGGCGCCAACAGCTAGCCACATCTGATGTGTGCATCAGTGTATTCGGTGTACTGGAAATCATGCACTGAAAAATGTTCCCCTTTGTTTGAAATCAAGCTGCAATTAATTGCAAAAATTTTTTTTAAACTTGTTGAAATGTCTAATTAAACTGAAGTCTGGAGCATTTTTCTCTGTATCAAAGTTTTCTAAATGTTCTAAATGATATTTCAGGTCTAAACTATGATCTAAGGGTAGAGTTCCACAACATGTCATTCTGATGAAGACCCTCCTTCCTCCTAGAGACCCCTTTGAATTCTCTCTGACTGGCGAACTTTTTCAGCCAATAGAATTCAAGTTTCCACATTGTGCACACGCTTCATTCAAACCTGTAGAGGTGGGGGCCGTGCTCCCAGGACGTTCCGTGTCTTCCTGTTTACAGTCTCAGCCATCATGGAGGAGCCAGTCAGAGCTCATTTCTACTGAAACTTATCCATTCCCCGACTACTGAGGGATTTATTTTTAATTTTAAACTTTTCTCCTCACAGAATGACAAGGCTTGCCAAGGATACACGTTTATTTTGGTCAAGCACTCAATTCTACAGCAAGCGTTTCCTCATTTTCATGTCCTGCAGCTTCCCTGTTCAATAGCGACGTGTTTCATGAACACAGTGTGACAGTCAGGACTCATCAGAGAGCTCAGAGCCACGGCGCACAGTTTATGCTTAGGCTTAGAGACTGGAGTGACATGCGTGTAGAGCTGGGGCTATAGAAAGCAGGGGGGTTATTTTGGTTTTAAAAAACACATTAACTTCTCACCCCTAATACTCCCACACCACACCATCTGCTCCTGGTCTTTACTCAAACATTTGTTGATCATGTCTGATGCCGATTGTTTTCACATCTTTCCTTCCAACCATCTCCTCCAAAGGTAATCCACACTGGAGAGAAACCATTCAGCTGCAGTACGTGTGGAAAAGGTTTTAACAACGCGGGCAACCTGTCCAGACACCATCGTATTCACACAGGTGAGAAACCATTCAGCTGCGACACCTGTGGACGCTGCTTCAACCAGAGCAACAGCCTGAAGGCCCACCAACAGATCCACACTGGGGAGAAACCCTACATGTGCGACAAGTGTGGGAAGAGCTTTTCCTACCTGAGGAACCTGAAGGACCACAAGTGTATCCTCGTGTGATTTCTGAGTGAACAGATGGAACTTTTGTTTTACGACGTTCAACTTTTTGTAACTTGTCAGAACGAAACAAATCAACCGAGTCACTAAAAGGATCTGTTAAAGTTTTTGAAAAGATTAAATTCTCTCTGTGATTCAACCAACTGATGTTTCTGTTTTTTAGCCAGAGATCAGAAGTCTGAGCAGTGGGTCATGTGACACCTTATTAAACCAGATTAACTTTGATCAGAGTTGTTTTCACCAAAAGTCAGATGAACAAAGACTGTAGAGTCAGGTTAGTGTGACAGAAAACCTACAGAGTCTGCATCAACGGGCAGAACCTAAAAGCGCCCAGGAACTCAGATCCATTAGCTTTCTGAGCTTCTATACAAAACCTTTCATTTCTGGACAAAGTAAAGTCAAAAATACCAAAAGTCTTTGTTTTTATTGAAGTTGGGCTGATTTTAGGGATATTTACTGTTGATTGTTGCTTTAGAAGAACATTATTTGGGTTTTGTTGAGCCTGTTCTGCTCTCATATTTTTATACATTTGAGCTCTTATAAAAGTCATTTTCATAAAAAATGTGTCGTTTCTGTTATGGAGAAGAAAGTTTTCCAGTTTAGACGACTTGTTTTTGTGAGATGTCTGAGAAAAAGAAGCTTTACAGCTGCGGACGGAGGTGCAGAACATAAGAATGCGGTGACCCGTTTCTATGAATCCATCCTGTTTCGGAGGAGTATGGAGAGCCAAAAGCGACTAAATGAAGAACATAAATAAGGCATTAAATAATTAAATACAGCATACATTAATTAATTAAATGTCATTAATTAATTATATGTCATTAATTAATTAAATAAAATAATTAATTCAAAGTGCCAAAAATGAAAAAAAATCTTGAATTAAAAATGTCTGTTTAATTATTTCATGATGTCTGTATTTAATTAATTCATGAATGAAATGTGTCATATGTCATTAATTAAATTATTTAAATGTGCCAAAAAAAAAATATATATTAATTAAAAATGTATATTTAATTATTTCATGACGTCTGTATTTAAGTATTTCATGGTCCTGTGTGTGTACACATCATGAAATAATTTAATCTGTCAAACTGACTCATCAAACTCAGTGGGCGGAGCTAAGGCTGACGACAAACATGGACGCTCGTACCGATGGAAAGCTTCTGTAGAGCTGGAAGAGAAATTCTAACTCTAGCAGATAAAATAGTGGCTAACCATGAATCTCTGGTAAAACAGGAGGTTTCATCAGGAAGTTCCTCTCTGTCTGATCAGGATTTGGACCGTGGAATAATTAAATACACATTTTTAATTGATAAATATATTTTTTATTTTTGGCACATTTAAATAATTATTTAATTAATTAATGGCACATTTCATTCATGAATTAATTAAATACAGACATCATGAAATAATTAGACATTTTTAATTCAAGATTTTTTTCATTTTTGGCACTTTGAATTAATTATTTAATTAAATTAATTAATGGAACATTTAATTAATGTATGCTGTATTTAATTATTTAATGCCTTATTTAAGTATTTCATTTAGTCGCTTTTGGCTCTGCATAGAGGTGAAGAACGCGGTGACTCGTTTCTATGAATCCATCCTGTTTCGGAGGTGAAGAACGCGGCGACCCGTTTCTATGATTTTTAGACTTTAACGGTTTTAGACTTTAACGCCGAGACCTCCAGAGAGGCTTTTCTTCACATCAGAGAAAAGAACCGCCCTCAGACTGAATGTAGACCAATTCAGTGAAAACAGTAAAGATGAGTTTGTTTTTATGTTCAGTTTATTTGATTATTAAAGGAATTGGAGGCAGTTTAAAGTGTTTTATTAACGAGGTCAAAATGAAAGTCAGACATGAATCTTCACTTTATTATTTTTTGTTTTTCAGACTGAATTCTGGGCGTCTTTGAAGTGAGTATCTGATTTTAGAGGAGTGTCTCAGTTCTGCTAAATGTTTAGGGTGAGAAGCCACTTCAGAGGAGGCTGTAGGCGGCGGCGGCTACGAGCGCCGACACGAGGAGCGTGGGAACAGGAAGTGATGTGGTGCTGCCTGCAGCTCTTCTGCTGCAGTGATCCAGTAACGGCGGCGGTGTGTGCAGGTGTACGGTCTCTCTGAGGGGGGGAGGAGGAGATTTTACCGATGCGGGGTCAGAACAGATGGGCCGGTCTCCTAGTTTCTCTCGGTTCACTCTGACCCAGTTACAGATGTGAACAATGTTCACCCTCGTACAGTCCCACGGGTTACCCGACAGAAACACAAGGTGAAGTTTTCTCAGAGGCTCTAAAGTTCCCCGGCTCAGAGTCCGGAGCAGGTTGGACTTCAGGCTCAGCGTGTGGAGCAGCTCCAGGCCCTGGAAGGCGTCGGACTCCAGGTCAACCAGCCCGTTTCCGTCCAGGTTGAGTTGTTTTAGCTTGGACAGCCGGGTGAAGATGTGAAAGCTTAAAGCGTCCAGACTGTTGTTCTGGAGCTGGAGGCTGCGGAGGTTCTGAAGGGGGTCAAAGGTCATGAAAGGGACGTGATGAAGCTGGTTGAAGCCCAGCCTGAGTTCTTTGAGGCGGGTCAAGCCTTCAAAGTCGTAAACGGACAGCTCTGATAGGCTATTGTTGCTCAGATCGAGGGTCACTAGTTTCATCAGGTCAGGGAACAGGTCTGAGGGAAGTCTGACTAAATGGTTTCCATCTAGTCGTAACTCCTCTAAACCAGTAAGGTTCCTGAACTGGTCTGGGTCTAGAGATGAGAGCAGGTTGTTGGAGAGGCTCAGGGAGTGGAGCCTCGTTAAGCCGTGGAGGACGGAGGGATGGAGGGACCTGATGCGGTTATCGTGCAGCGTTAACTCCTGCAGGGCCTTCAGCCGGTGGAGGAGCCGTCTGGGGAGGTCCTCCAGAACGTTGTGCTCTAAGTGCAGAACCTGTAGAGACCTGAGTCTGGAGAACAGGGCGTGGTGGAGCTTCAGGATGTGGTTGTGTGAAAGCTGTAACTCTTTCAGTTTGTGCAACGCGTCGAAACCTCGGAGCGGTAAGTCTGAGATCTGGTTGCTGTTCAGGTGGAGGTCCTCCAGGACGCTCAAGTTACTGAACACACCAGAGGGAAGGGACGTCAGCCTGTTGCGGTACAGATCCAGAACCTCAAGGCTGACCAGGTCTTCAAAGACTCTGGGTGGAAGAGAAGCTAAGAGGTTTTCACTGAGGTCCAGGTAGGTCAGGCTGAGCAGACCTGAGAGGGCCCCGTCCATCAGGACCTCCAGGTTGTTGCTGTTCAGGTCCAGGTGAACCAACAGGCTGAGGGAGGAGAAGCAGTCCTCTGGAAGGCTGCTGACTCGGTTCAGTGCTAGGTTCAGAAACTGGAGCCTGTTGACATCCCTGAGAGCCTGGAGCGGACCAGGACCCAGCTGGTTGTGACTCAGGTCCAGGTGTTTGAGACCCGCTGCTCCTCTGAAACCAGCCCCTCCTACGTCTGTGATCCTGTTCCTGGACAGGTCCAGTCTCTCCAGCCTGGTGGAGTTGTCCAGCACTCCGTCCTCTACCTGAGCGATGCTGTTGAAGCTGAGGTGGAGCTCAGTCAGGTTAGGGACCTCCGTCAGCGCGCCCGCCTGCAGGACTTCAATCTGGTTGTAGCTCAGGAACAGGGTCTTCAGTCGGACCAGTCCACACAGGAGTCCAGCCGGTAGACGTGTGATCCGGTTTTCGCTCAGATCTAAGAAGGTGAGGGCGGGGCAGTTCAGGAACTGACCAGGATGTAGAGTCGTCAGGCCGTTGTCCCGTAGCAGCAGCTTGTACAGCTTCGTCATTCTGGGCCAAACCGGACCGTGGGATAAGAAGAGACCCAGCTGGTTCCGTGTCAGATCCAGGACCTGCAGGGGGGACAAATCTGTACGTCACCTGTTTAGGATCAAACATTAAACAGGTCACCTGGAGCCTCTGAGGTCTGGGTTCTACCTGCAGCTGGTCCAGCCCAGACTCGGGGACGTCCTCGATCTGATTGTATGAGACGTAAAGGTTCCTCGTCCCCTCTGGCAGGACAGGAACCCGCTTCAGTTCTCTGTCTCTACACGTAACCGTGGTCGAGTTCTGGTCACACCGGCACCGAGGAGGGCAGAGGTCAGACGCCCACGCCAAGAGGCCGAGGGAGGCCAGGGTCAGCGCCGAGCGCATCATCGTCTGCAGGACGGAGATCTGGAACCCAGGACATCAGGTTTCATCAAACAGAACCACTGGTCTCATTTAGGCTTCTGTCTCCCCGTGAAGACTTTGATGACGTCTCTCAGGTAAAAAGAAACAAAAACCGCAGCAGATCAGTAATAAAGTTATGAAAAAACTCATCAGGTTTCCTTTAAAGACGAACCAGAAACCAGGTCAAGGTTTCAGGAAAACCTGATTCAGGTCTTTATGTTAGAGGGGACAAATCCTTTAGTTCTCAGAGTGTTGAAGCTAACGACGGATTACCGTGTTACTGTGACAGGTTTCAGTTTAATAAGTCATATAAACCTTTCTAATCGCTTTAGAACTAAAGGACCTGCCTGGGCTGATGATGTCATAGTTGATGGTTTCTGTCAGAACTAAAGAACCCAACCTGAAACGGGCCTTACCTCCCAGCGCTGGACGGAGAGCTGAAGGCAGCGAGATCAGAGGCTGCTCGTCTTCGTGTGATGAAACCACCGCTGTGGTTCACAGGATGAGAGCTCCCATAATGCATCTGTCAAGGTTAGAAAAAAGTCCCTGCTACTCAACTTTTAATGCACCGTTTCTGATCAAGAAGCTTTGATTTTGAGGTCAAATTCAACCGTTTTCTACTCCTTTATTTAAAACCCTAATCCTGCAGCGTTCAGACACCAGAACTGACCTGAGAGCAGCTAAAGGTGTCTGACCTACAGACGGTCACATGATGTTAGGAAGAGGAGAGAGTGGTTACACGTTGACAGGAAGTGATGTCGATAAAAACCAGATTTAGGACCAGAATGAAGGAAGTGAGTGAATCTGGATCCAAATCAGTGAGTGTTCTGGGTCGGGTGTGTTAAGTCCATATGGACACGTAGTTAACCGAGTCTGAGACTTGGACTAGGAGTGTGATGAGACAGAGGAGAATCGGAGTTAGTTTGTAGAAATGATCAGATTAGTTCTTCTGTCGACTCCTTTTGTTCTCATTTGTTTTGTCGTTATTTTCTGTTTGTTTTTCATTTTAAAAAAAAGTTTGCATGAAATAAATATTAAATAAAAAAAATCTTTTGATCTAAGAACAACAAATGGTCCGTTATAGGTTGAGGCTGCAGGTCTGTGAGGTTCATGTGGTGAGCTGGTATTAAAGGTACACTATGAAACTTTTCCCTATTTTAAATCTCCTCCTTGATCCAGTCTGATCTAATCTGATCCAGTCTGATCTAATCTGATCCAGTCTGAGCTAATCTGATCCAGTCTGATCTAATCTGATCCAGTCTGATCTAATCTGACCCAGTCTGATCTAATCTGATCCAGTCTGATCTAATCTGATCCAGTCTGATCTAATCTGACCCTTTACAGGTTCATAAAAGTCCCTCATCTGCTGCTTGGATCCAGAATACCACGTTTGTAACTTCTGAGTCTCTGGTCCGGTGCCCTGAAGTCTCACAAAGTCACGTATCTCAGAGGGTTAGGCTAACCCAATGTGGCTAGCTGTTATGCTAACTCCGGAGTGTTTTTAGCTCATGATTCCTGATTTTTCCCATCTCTCCCTGCTTGAACAGCTGATTTCTTTGACTGAGTGATGAACCGCTCCAGTAGAAAGCAGTGAAGGCTGAGGAGACGTTTAACAGGTAGATTTAGGGCTTTCTGAGCAGAAACTATGCTAACGTTTTTACTGCAGTGATTTAAAACGGACACTAGGGGGTGTTAACTGCATATTGTGCCTTTAAAGAATGAAGAGAAGATGATGGAAGCATCTTGATGAGTGGCTGGAGGAGAGAAGTTCTGTTGTGGTTAAAGGATGAACAGATAGAAGCCTCCGCTCACTGATGTTAAGCTGAAACCTGTGACTCAGTTTAACCTTTACCCATCAGACACTGCTTTCATTAACTACCCTCTTGAGTCGTTAAGGACAAAAATGTCCACTTCTAAAACAAACTGCCATAAAAACTTTACAAATGAGTACATTGAGCTTTAGTCCTGCTCAAAAATACCAAACACTGAGTCATTATGAGGATTTTAAGTCTTTAAATGCAGTTTGATTCTTTAATATCTTTGTTATTTATGAAGAAAACACGGAACGGAGTTATTTTTAGCCATTTCGGGAGGCTGGTGGGTTTTATACTAATCAGTCTTATAGATGTTGAGAAATACAAAAAGAATCTATTAAAACAGCATCAGTTTAAATCCTCATCGTAGAGACTGGTTTCAATATTTCACCTCAGAATAAATGAGTTTGATGGAAAATGAGTCGGTTTTTATATCATTGAATCAAACGGAGATTGAAATGGTTCAAATCCTGTTTTGATTCATGTAAAGGTAGACCTACCCTTTGTACAAAGAACATTTTCTACAAGACTACTTTGTAAAAAAGTTATATATTAAAAAAGCATTAATGTTACTAACTACAATTTTTGATCAATAAAACTAATCTACTAATCTAAAACCATTCTAACAAGGTCAACAATAGTCATTGAATAATTTGAAAAAAAGAATTTTTTTTAAAAATAAAGTAAAATAGAAATAAGAAAAGAAAAAATCAAATAAAAGAAAATAAAAGAATAGACATTAGAAGGAAAAAATTTCAATAGCAAATGCAAAAAACTATTTAACTCATTAAAAAAATTCAAAAATTACAGTCCAACAATTACAGAGGAGTTAGTTTCTTTCCAAGTCTGCAAAAAACATTTTCATTAACATTTTGATAAGCCCTGGATCAGGTTCACTTCTTTTGATATTCTGACAGAATCTCCTTCGTGTCTGTCTTTTTAACAGATTTGACAGTGACATGCCCTTGTTGCTGTGTCCAAGTTTGACTCCTTCTACTGAACAGTTCTGACTCCTTACATTAGTTCTAAGGAGTCTTTTGATCAGGACTGAAGCTGACTGAGAGATTTAATCCAAACAAAAAGCAGAAACTATTCATCTGAACTGTTTTATAACGGCTTTAGTGGACAAAAACGTGCAGAATGATGTGATGATCATCAGCTCTGACGTCTACCCTGAAGCTGCTTCACTGCTACCAGCAGGGGGCGCCAGAGCCCTGTTTGCCGTGATCTTGGATGTTACTGGTCTCACCAGCAGGGGGCGCCAGAGCCCTGTGTGCTGTGATCTTGGATGTTACTGGTCTCACCAGCAGGGGGCGCCAGAGCCCTGTGTGCCGTGATCTTGGATGTTACTGGTCTCACCAGCAGGGGGCGCCAGAGCCCTGTGTGCCGTGATCTTGGATGTTACTGGTCTCACCAGCAGGGGGCGCCAGAGCCCTGTTTGCTGTGATCTTGGATGTTACTGGTCTCACCAGCAGGGGGCGCCAGAGCCCTGTTTGCTGTGATCTTGGATGTTGCTGGTCTCACCAGCAGGGGGCGCCAGAGCCCTGTTTGCTGTGATCTTGGATGTTTCTGGTCTCACCAGCAGGGGGCGCCAGAGCCCTGTTTGCTGTGATCTTGGATGTTGCTGGTCTTACCAGCAGGGGGCGCCAGAGCCCTGTTTGCTGTGATCTTGGATGTTTCTGGTCTCACCAGCAGGGGGCGCCAGAGCCCTGTGTGCTGTGATCTTGGATGTTACTGGTCTCACCAGCAGGGGGCGCCAGAGCCCTGTGTGCTGTGATCTTGGATGTTACTGGTCTCACCAGCAGGGGGCGCCAGAGCCCTGTGTCCTGTGATCTTGGACCGGATGAAGTCCGTTTTATTTCCATCTTCTTGCTTCAGGATCCTGTTGGTTTTTAACCTTTTCTTCTACAGTTCAGTTTTAACTAATTATTCTTCATGTTCAGTTCATTCAGGACTTTCCAGTGATGAATTTAGGTATTATTATATTTTATACTTTAAAAAATATTTTTCATTTTTGTGAATATTTTAGGCTCATTGGAAATAAATGTAGAATCCTTCAGCAGGTTCAAATTCTTAGCTAACTTTATGCTCTTCAAATCGTTTCAGCAAAGCCATTTTAAACCTTTTATTGTCTTTTAAAATTCACTGTTGAAGTTTTGTTTCCCTCTGTCTGACAGCTGAGGCTTTTCTTTTTTTTCCAATAAACTTTATTAAAGTTTTCTTTTCTGTACAGAGTGTACATACAATATTCACAAGCATATTAAAAGAAAACAGCTTTCTGAAATTTTTGAATATAGGGACAAGAAAACGTACAACCTCAATAATAAACAAAAGATATTAAACAGAAAAGGGTTAAAAAAGAAAGAAAGAAAGAGGAAAACATAAGAAAATGCGAGAGTACAGATTATACAAATAGTTGAAACATATCAAGTACACAAGGTTTAACAGCTTTCTTGTTATTTGAAGAAGATATTGTATCTACATATGTCTTTAAGTCTACTATAAAGTGGTTATACGAGGGTTTCTTATTACCTTACATTTGTGTATGAAGAATTTCGAGAGAAACAAAACCAAATTGATGAGATAAAAAGCAGATGAGTGTTGTGCAGGAAAGTCCGTAATACCAAAGATGACATTCTTAAAATATAGCAAGAAGTCAGACTTGATAGTCCTTGAAATGAATGCAGTAATGTCTTTCCATAAGATTTTTGTGACAGAACAATCCCAAAAGAGGTGGGCAGTGGTCTCTGGGCAAAGAGTACAAAAAGAGCAGGACACATCAATATCAGAATTAGATCTCTTTTTTAAAAAATGCTTTGTTGGGTAAAATCTATGTATTATTTTAAAAGAAACTTCCATAAGTTTGTTTGTAATAAAGAACTTTCTCAGTAAAGACCAAATTTAGATCTCTCCAAGACAGGACGGAACTGAAATCAGAGATTTTTGTAGTTCTGAATGGATTTTAGAATAATAGAGTTTCCCTGTGTAATAAAGCCTAGGGTCTGTGGGGTTTGGGTTTAAACAGAGAGAGGTCAATTCCTCTAAACAGCATAAGAACGCCGGTTGGAATTGCATGAAAAACAGCGCTGTATTCTTTTAAAGTTACTGAAATCCTGAATTGTTTTTGGATTTCTGAGTACGTAAACAGCCTTTATTGTTAAGCATTTGGGAAACATTCAGAATACCCCTGTTATTATTATTAACCCAGTTGTGGAAAAATAAGGATTTGTTTTTGTACAAAATATTGCAATTATTCCAGATATAACATCTATGTGGAGAAAATGATGCTTACACATAAGAGACCATGCTAGTAATAATGTCTGGTGGAAGTTAGATGAGCTGAGGCATGTTGTCCAGTCTTTTGAGTCCTCTGAGACGGACCCCTCTGGGGACACAGCTTGGTCTAAACCAGGGGTCCTCAACTAAAGACCTGGAAGGGACACATACATTTTTATAGGTGTTTTCACGGACCGGAGAGGTGCATTCTGGGTAGGCAGTGCAGAGCTGTTGGTGTTTAAAGTAAAAAGACTCATAGATGATTTTAAAGGCAGAGAGCTGATGATGTTTAAACTGCATCATCTACTGTGAAAGCACTAGTTTGTCATATTTGAATTATAAATGTAACTCAGTCTTGCTCTCAATGTATCGACCAGGAAAAGCTGTTAAAACAGCTGATAACCATGATAACTGTTCTGTCCTATCAGAGGCTGTGGCCTCGAGTCTGGAGACACTGGCTCCAATCTGGGAGGGCGTGGGTTCCATACTAATTTAACTTTTATTATATGTTTAAATGTTTAGAGACCGTACAGGCCGACGCACCAACACTGATACAAGAAAAAACAAAGTCCGACCTGGAGGGCCTGAAAGAAGCGGGTCATAAGGACAATAACACGGTGATCACAGCTCTCATCAGCGTGAGGAACCTGAAGACAGTTATTAACACAAGCTGTAAAGAAGACTCTGAATTTTAGGTTTTTCTTTTATTTCATCTTGTTAGCTGGCAGCTAATAGCTAATCATCTGTTCTACGTCTCTGCAGTGATTCTAACTGAACTCTTTTAATCTGTAGCCATGATCCTTTTCAAGATGTTAGAACAAAGATACTGTGTTTTACTAAAACCTCTGGATTGGTTTGATCTGGATCTGCTCCTCACAATGACTCCTTAAGAAAAACCCGTGTACTTCAGTAACCTTTACAGGATCTCACAAAAAGACCCCCAGAGGGGCTCCGTACTCCGACACCTTTTGAAGTAGAAAAACTAATTATTCATCAAAACGTCATATTTGTATCTTCTTTCAGGTGAAGTGTCCCTCAGGGCTGGAGGGTCCCAGGTTGTCTCACAACAGATCAGGTCTTAGGATCAGGTCTTAGGATCAGGTCTTAGGATCAGGTCTTCAGATCAGGTCTTAGGATCAGGTCTTAGGATCAGGTCTTCGGATCAGGTCTTAGGATCAGGTCTTAGGATCAGGTCTTAGGATCAGGTCTTAAGATCAGGTCTTAGGATCAGGTCTTAGGATCAGGTCTTAGGATCAGGTCTTAGGATCAGGTCTTAGGATCAGGTCTTCAGATCAGGTCTTAGGATCAGGTCTTAGGATCAGGTCTTAGGATCAGGTCTTCAGATCAGGTCTTAGGATCAGGTCTTAGGATCAGGTCTTAGGATCAGGTCTTAGGATCAGGTCTTAGGATCAGGTCTTAGGATCAGGTCTTCAGATCAGGTCTTCAGATCAGGTCTTAGGATCAGGTCTTAGGATCAGGTCTTAGGATCAGGTCTTCAGATCAGGTCTTAGGATCAGGTCTTAGGATCAGGTCTTCAGATCAGGTCTTAGGATCAGGTCTTAGGATCAGATCTTAGGATCAGGTCTTAGGATCAGGTCTTAGGATCAGGTCTTAGGCTGTCT
>SSNR01000267.1:591724-604361 GCA_006937965.1 Callopanchax toddi | reverse complement strand
ATTTTATGCTACGTGTTAGCATTAGCATGCTAGCATGCTAACCTTGTGCATGACCTGTCCCCATGCCAAAAGTGAAAGTATTTTATCATTAGCATGCTAATATGCAAAGGTAGCTTAGGATGTTAGCATGCTAATGCTAACATTAGCATTAGCAAACAAACATGTTATACTTTAGCAAGAATGTTAGCACACTACACTGATGCTATTTGACCTCAATGATGAACTATCAGCTCTTTTTATTTTAATATAGGTTTTGGTTTGGGTGTTATCCTCAATTAGAAAAAGAATTATTCATAGTTTAAGCTTAGTGGTAGAATTATAATATAACTAATAATAATACGTTTGATTTATATAGCGCTCTACATTCTTGGAATCTCAGAGCACTTACAGGACTTAAAAAGAAGTTAAAAAAGGTAAATAAATAAATAAAAAAGCAATAGATTAAAAAAAGTTAAAAGCTTTACTAAAAATAAATGGTTTTAGTCCTTTTTTAAAGCTGTCAGCAGATTGGGGGCCCTCAGAGTCTCAGGAGGGCATTCCACAGACGGGGCGCAGCAGCACAGAATTATTATTAAATATTATTATTATTAATAAAAAAATTATTTAATAATTATATTTACATTAAATACACTGAAATGTGTAAGAAACAAACAGTTTACATTTCTAAAATATGATGATGATGTTGTTGACAGATTCCTATAGTGTTGGTTTAAAGACCTGAAAGCTGCATCGTGATTTTAAATTTTATTTCCTTCCAAACTTGACCATGACTCAGCACTTCCTGCATTTTAAGACTTTACTAAAAGAGGATAAATCTGACACTTCCAAGATCTGCTAATGAGTGGTGAAGACACTAAAACAGACCAAAACCACTCATTATGACACTTCTTCAGTGTTTTTTTACATCTATGAAACAACTTTCTGTTTTATTTGCTTGCACAGATTCTTTCAGTGTATGTGAGAGCAGGAAGCACCACGTGTTCTGGGAACACACCATTACAGAGAGGAAAATCCATTTGTGTAGAAACATGGAGCCAAACTGAGATCTAGCCAAGAAGTGATTCAGCTATTTAATCTGCTGCTGTTGATCCAGACAGAATAAATCTGACCCTCACTCAGCTGAGTCAGAGTGGAGAACTTTATGCTGAGTAATGTGGCAAAACTCCTGCTTTTCTGTGTTTGCAGCCCTGAACGGTCCAGACTGAGGAATCTGGTTACAGTTTGCTCACTGGAGCCAAACCGGGGTAGGGAGGTGCTTTTAACCTGCAGTGTGGGGTAGTTGTTCTTTACAGAGTTGTGCTCTCTGACTCTGGATCGAGTTGGCAGTAAGATTTAGTCATTACTCACCTTGTTAGCTGACAGCAGGTAATAAATCTGACAGGTTGTCTTCTCCTAAATCCAAACCAAGATGGAGTTCATGTAATGCTACAGGTCGAAGGATCCAGCGAAGGGTGCGTTCCTCTTCTGTTATGTTTGTTTTAAATCAGGATTTCTGTTTTTATTAATTCCTCTGAAGATAAAGGAGCTAGCTTTACATCTGCATGGATATTTAACAGTTCACTGCATCTGAAGTTTTTTAGTGTAATAAGTGAAATGATGATCGTATAATTTAGTTAATTGAGGCGATTTAAAGTTTGATGATTTGTGCTGATCGTTCACACTGCTGGTAAAAGTGACCCAGATCTGGTCTTTAAAGAGTCTGAACAGGACAATCCAGGTTTATTTTACAAATTCAACCCAGGTCACTGTCATAAATCAGGGTAAGTGTGTGAGATTTAGATTGTTTTTAATAATATTGAAATTCCTATTGTGATGATGAGGCAGCAGCATTATCCAGTATTTACCCAGTGACGGCGCGACACTGGGGCCGGTCTGCACCCAGCAGGGGCTACGTCCTTGTAGCAAGAGGCTATATCTATTCCTAAGCTAGCTACTGATCATGCTAATGACAATGGCTAATGAGACAGAGACTACTCACTGGAGTTAGCATAGGAGAGGCTAATTAGCATTCCTAGTCTAGTCACCCACTGAAATGCCTACTCCCTCACCAGTTGTCTATTAGCCCAGATAGGCTGGTGTTAGCATCAGAGGCTAGTGGCTAGCCACGCCATACAACCTGCTGTTTACGTGGAGTGAAAACAGAGCAACAACAGCTGATCAAAGGATAAGGAACATGAAAAGCTTTAGGGGACTTAGTTTAAGTATTATTGGTATTATTAGTGTAAGTATTCTTAATGTAAGTATTACTATTATTAGTGTGAGTATTTATTAGTATTACTAGTTTAAGAATTAGTGTAAGTATTTTAATGTAAGCATTATTACTATTATTAGCGTAAGTATTATTTAGCAATAGGAGATCTCCTGTTGTAGAACAAACAGGTAGAGACTCACCACTAAATCAGGTCTTTATCTGATGTTTATCAAAGCGATCTCTGGAGTGTTGCATTCCAGATGACATCATTCACTGGTGACAGACGTCACAAGTCTCTGCTGGAGGAGGCTGGAAGTGTCAAGCTCACCATATCCATATTACCACCTGTAAACACAGCATGCAGTGTGTGACATCACAGCTTCTGTGCATGTGTTTTGCTTCAGAACCATAACCTGTTCCCGCTGGAGTCCGATGGCGTTTACATTTAAACTATAATGTGAACGACCACAGAATGGAATCGGTTTGCAATAAAGTGCAACTGAAGACCTTCAGAGTGAACATAGTTTCTTGATCACTGTATCAAATAAACCTTTAAAAGACACGTTGAAATAAACAGATTATAACTTTAACATAATGAGGAACATAAAGGAGGCAGCTGTGGGTTGCACTTTTGCAAAACTGTATTTTAGCTTTAATATTTTGGTATGAAGACAGAAGGTTATGAAGGTTCTTCCAGGAAAGTCAAAATCCTGCCTTCCTGGTTGTAGTCTACTTACGTCACAGAGAAGAGCTCTACTGTCGAACTGGTCTGACTCAGGACAAATGTTATGAAATGGTACATGAGTGACTGACAGAAGCCAGATGATGACTTATAGCTGCTGTGTTGCTTTAGTAGTTACTTAGTGATCTGATGATTGAGTAGTTGTGGAGTAAATCTCAAGTATCATGTGATTGTTTAATATTTGAGGCTGGGAGCATTTCTTGTGACTTGTTTACACTAAAAAATACAAACCTTTCAACAACTTTAGAGATAATTTACTACAAAAACATTCACATCAGACTTGACCTGTATGATATCTGTTTGTCATTCGTCTTCTTTCATCATTGTCCAGCTGTTTGGGATGTTTTTACACAGCAGAGCAGAAAGTGAAGTTAAAACACTGTTGTGATTTTAAAATTTCCACATTTACAGAAAATATCAAGGTTTTCTGTAGTAGAAGTATCATGAGTGAATATTTTGTGTAGTTTTATCATGGAAGGCTTTTAATAAGTGCTAATAAAAAGCACCAGATTTATGTGTTATTATTTAGCTCGTGTATAAAGCTTGTCATTCTTATTTTCTTTCTAACAAAATGATTTCTTCTGATTGTCCTTTTTTAATGTTTTTGGTAAACCAGTATCGTTGGGAATCCCCAGCTGTCTATACTGAATTTGAGGGTCAAGGTCTGACTTGTGCACATATAATTAATGAGTTTGATCATTCTGGGAATGTTTCTGTGTTTGTTCTGATTCCATAGATGCCTTGCACGTCAGCTTACGTTATCCTGGAGTTTTCCTTGTAAAAACTATGAACCTGGTTCTTGAGTGCAAAAGAAAAGCATGTTGACGCATTTTGTGTGACTTGTCGTTCCTCTCTTCCTCGGGGCGTCTGCCAGGAAACGGTCACTGAGTGTTTCAGCACAACATGTCATGTGACACGTCTGCAGTCATCACCATGACAGTTCTCTCTCCAGGACAAGAAGTGACGCTAGTGCAGTTTTTATGACTTCCTTCTGCTTTTGTCTCACACACACAGATCCTGAACTGCTAAAACTGTAAAAATGTAGCTAAAGCATCTGGAAGCACCTGTGTCATGTACTGACTGTATTCAATGAATACAAAGTTTTATTAAACATTTTTTAAGGTGTTTATATTGGACAGTAACATGAGACAGGAGGACGCAAGAATTAAAGGGATGTTTGGGTCATTCTGAAGAGGCTTCTATCGGTTATCTTTCTACATTAAGGACCACACCCACTGGCAACATCACTCAAAGTAGGTGGAGTCTCTAGAAACAGGAAGTGGCCCTCTGACTGCAGCTATACTAATGACTAGTTGCTGCTGATCGGTAACAAATTAACAGCTAATTGTTTGGTATTTTAAACAACTCTTGATCTAAGAACTCCCACTGATGTGTTTTAATGCTATATTACCTGTTAGCTAAGCTCTACAGTTAGAACACTATATTACCTGTTAGCTAACCTCTACAGTTAGAACTCTATATTACCTGTTAGCTAACCTCTACAGTTAGAACACTATATTACCTGTTAGATAACCTCTACAGTTAGAACTCTATATTACCTGTTAGCTAACCTCTACAGTTAGAACACTATATTACCTGTTAGCTAACCTCTACAGTTAGAACACTATATTACCTGCTTTTCAGTCTGCTGTTGATGGAGATTAAATCACCTGGACTAATCTGAGTGTAAATAAACAGTTTATGTAGGAACTTCTGGGTATCTTAGTTTAGATTTGACAAAATAGGTTTAGTATGGTTTTAGTTTGAGCAACTGGAGAAGAAGAAGGAACTGGACTGTCCCTTCGAGTTTGTTAACAGGGTTTGAGATTCCGCCATGTGTCTGCTGGGGACCAACGTCACACATCTTTACTCGGTACTTCCTCATCGATTCACTGCTGTGTGTACAGCACATCCACAACACCTCAGTCAGGGCGTGGTCCATTGTTCTGAAACATGCCTGTGTTCATCTCAGGCTCTAAATAGAATCATGTGCCTTTCCCAAATTCTTCTCTATTTTGTTTTAAACCCACTGTAGCAGAGCACAATAGTATACTTCTCCTTAGTGATCTGACTTTTGTGTTGAGGATTATTTCTGAGTCAAAGAGGAAAAACTTCATATAGATACTAAAGTGAAATAGGATTTCTGAATGTTTCTTAAATGTGGAAAATTCAAGAATTAGCATCTGAAGCCATTTATACTCAAACCAAAATGAAAGGAGTTTACTTTCTAAAAAGTTAAAGGAGCAGTAATTGTATTAAGTGTAAAAGATAAGTAGATCAGACTAATACTACTTGCACTAATAGCACAGACTAATATTAAGTGCACTAACCATACATAGACTAATAATACTTAGATTGATAATACTTGTCTTCACTGCTACAGTGGCTCCAGACCCCCGAGGCTTCATATTCCTCATCCTACGGTCAGCTGTTCATCCAGAGATTCCTCTGTGGGGTCGTATTGATGGTATTTTGAGGTGTATTAATTTAGGTTGGACTGAGTAGAGAATCACTGAAGGCCTAGAGGTGAAATGCACCGTACCTGACCCATCCCTGAGGAGCAGAGGGCAGCCATTTTGGTGGCGCCCATGACGCATGCCCATGGGTACTTCAGCACATGGCTGGGCCTGGGATTGATTGAACCCTGGTGGTCCAAAATGGTAGTCGCCCCCCCAACAAACAAAGAATCACACAGACAGGAAGTGATCTCATTAAAAGAACAAACCGTCTGCTGTCATTGGTTTACTATAGAAGCTTTAACACAACAAATGTAAAACAAGTTACTAGCAGTTTGATATACGACACAGAGGTGCAGAATTTAAAGACAGACAGTCGAGATAAAAAGCTTTTAAAGTAAAGTTGATTAAAACCTTGTAAATGTATTTAACCTTGGTCACACCCTCCACCCAGCCCAGAACCTTCTGACAGATTCAAGAACAGCAGGACAATTAAAAATGCAGGACATCATCTCAGAATCTGATGTCTCTGCTCACAAGGTCATTGTACAGCTCGCTGAATGTGCAAATCACAGTGTAACGCCCACCCCCATCCACCCAAACACACACCCAACCATCCATCATCACCGCCTCATGTCACATTATGTCTATACTGATGAGAGGGGAGGGCTTCACCCCACGGCGTTCCACCCAAAGACACTTTGTGACTCCATGTACCGTTATTGGTGAATCCATCACACCGTTTTCAACCTCCAAGTGAAGAAACTGGAGGGTAGTCAGAGGGAAAAGGTGAACGACTCTCCCTGAGAAGAGCGCGAGCTGAGGGGAGGGGTGGACTGAGGACAACATCAACCCCAAATTTATGTGAGTTTGCTGAAAATGAAGATAGCAGCCAGAGACAAAAGAGAGGGCGTGTCTAGACGAGTGTGGAGAATAGAGAGAGGATGAAAATTGATTTGTCTGGGGGATGGGAGGAGCGAGGAGAAAGAAAGGAAGGGGTGAATAAATGGGGGGAAGGGTGAGGAGGAGGTGAATGAGCAATATGGAGAAGGACCGCTGCTGGATGATGTGTCTAGTTTGACAAGAGTCTTAAAGTTGTATCCAGTTACTATAAACAGTTTATAAGTTGCTTAAAAGCCTCAAATCTTTTTTTTTGTTTCTTTATTTTGTGTTTCTTTGTTTGTTCTCCTAATCTGACAGTTTATCAGGATTCACCTCATCCTGATTCATTAAGATTAATAGAAAACCAAATATAGACTAATAGATCAGTTATTATACTGGTCCATGTACATAGCCACATTTACATCATTCATTTATTGTATAAAAATATTGATTAGTATTTGTACTACAGGCTCTACTTCATACTTATATTCTTCAAAGTAATGGTCATGTTCATCTCCAGTTTTCTTTTCTTTTGCACAGTTTTATCCAACAATCTAAAAAAAAAGCTGCTTTAGGGTTAACTCTAACTCTAGGGTTAACTCTAACTCTAGGGTTAACTCTAACCCTAGGGTTAACTCTAACTCTAGGGTTAACTCTAACCTTAGGGTTAACTCTAACTCCAGGGTTAACTCTAACTCCAGGGTTAACTCTAACCCTAGGGTTAACTCTAACTCTAGGGTTAACTCTAACCTTAGGGTTAACTCTAACTCTAGGGTTAACTCTAACTCTAGGGTTAACTCTAACCTTAGGGTTAACTCTAACNAAAACACACACACACACACACACACACACACACACACACACACACACACACACAAAAGTCATAAGGCACTTTGTTAAATTCAGGCACTGTCATAAAATGCTTTTTTATTGTATCGGCTAAAGTAGTTAATCTTTGCCAGCCTCCCAAGTTGATTTGGATATAATTTTTCCAAGATTTAAAGCATTGAAAGCTCAAATCATAATGTGATCTAAATCGGTCAGCCACCACACAAGTCCTGAAATCACACCTATTAGCTTCTCACCTAGCTTGCTCACAGTGTCTTTTATTTGTGTGTTAGTTACCTGGAGGGTGTAGCTGTTTGTGGAGAGTCTTCAGCAGCAGGTCAGATCTTTTTTAGGTGACCGTAAAGATCCTTGCCTGTGTTTTCTGGTAATTCTCTCCCTTTCTCAACAGCAGAGTGTAAGCAGTTAACTATGTGGACTGACATCACTGTGACATCACAATGACATTGAGTAATCTAACTTCTCTGGTGTTTTAGGAGTTCTTAATATCATTTGAGCATCAAACAATGTCATCTACATTCTTATACATGTTAGAATAAAGCAAATACCTGGAAACATCAGACAAACATTTCTTTTCACCTGTCCTGTTCTGACAGCTGAGGCAGACAGAATGTTGGCCTGAGTTCTAGAGCAGACCAGGCCAGATCAGTATTACGCTACAGCAGGAGATACTCCTCCTGTTGTACACTTTACTTTATTGTATTCAGAGCATAAAAGACTGCATCCACCACCTAGACAACAGAGTGTTCAGGCAGAGAAACAAAGAGACAGACAACAAAAACAAAGTGAGAGAAAAGGGTTTGGGGGAAAATAAGGATAACAATGGAAACAACACAAGCAGAGCAAAACAACAGTGATGTCATCAAAAACAAGATAAACAAATATAGTGTCCACATTTGTATGTGTTTCTGTGAGTCTGTGTGTCTATGTCTAAACTGTGTGTTTAAGGTTTTGAAAGTGTGTGTGTTTGTGGGAGAAGCCACTAGATAACTTTATTGATCCTATGGGGAAAATTCCTCTGGGAAACTCAGTTTCCAGCAGCACATCGACAGGAGACTGTTTCAACAGAAGTATGAGCATAAAAAACGATAACAAAAAGTACCAAAACCTGTAGATTGTTTAGAAAATCTAAGATTTGTTTGATCACATTTGGATTTGAACATACTCCACTTTCTGCATTTGTTCTGCGATTCTATCTGCTTTATTCACATCGTGGGAACTATAGTGCTCACTACACAAGGCACATGTGAGTTTAGAGCTTACCTTCAAAAGGGTTGGACGTACACTGACCGTGCACGTCACTCAGTAGTAAAAACAACACAAGTGCGTCCTTGCAAAACTGAATGTGACAAAGTAACTTCAGTAATGTTGTTTTGCGTCATTTTGGTGATCATTTGGAGCCAAAATTAAAATCAAAATGCCATGTTTCATGAATTACACAGCTCTAGTTATAAAGACAAAGTTGAAAAGACAAATTGGGTAAAAGTAAATATAATTTAATTGACACAAAATCCAGGTGGAGCTGTTAGCTGTCAGCCTGGCTGCCGTTGTGTAATTCTATCTGTGTAACTCAGGGTTAGCTAACGGCTGCTGAGCGGGAGGATCTCTCTGGGGATCAGGATACCATGAGCAGAATGACACCGTTCGTAGGGATTCTCTTGTTGACCGTCATGCACACACTCAAACCCCTGCAGACAAACATATTACCAGATACCTGCAGCCACAAAGAGAAGAGCAGACGAGCATAAAGACACTTCGGAGCTCGTAGTCGGAGCACACAGCCAACCTGTTGTGTTCATTGTGTTTGAGCCTCTTCAGCGTCGCCTCTCAGGTGTTGGCTTTCTCCTTCAGCTCTGAGCTGCTGCAGCTTCGCCCAGCGGAGGTGATATGTTCTTCCTGTGGTCTCAGGAGGGTTTGCTCTGGCCTTTTCTGCATTTATGAAATTCCAATAACTAAAGTTTGGCTCAATTTGGGACAACATGATGAATCTGTGTTCACTTTTAGTGTTTCTCTACCTTTTATACTGTAGTGTTTACTCATTGTTCTTTGTAATTAAGGCGATTTATGTGCATTTATAAATAAAACATTATTGCAAGGCCTCAGTAGTTTTCTGCAGTGGACAGTAACTAACTTCAGGAAAATCCTTCATCAGCAACTTCCCAATATTATGCTTACTCTGTAGTTTCATCTTAATGCTTTTGGCTTCAAATTTTTCAAACAAGAATTTTTAAAAGACTTACCGTATTTGCCCAAATATAGGATGACCCTGATTATAAGACGACCCCCATTTTTCAAGACTGATCTTCAGAAAAAAGAATAAATTCACTTTATAAAGAAACTATTTTTTATTAAATTTTGAGAAAATAATTTATATGATACCTTAATTACAGACTGCTTTAATATTTGCTTATTAATCAGACAGGAACTAAAGTTCTATGTGACAACATATTTCAGTCAATTGAGAAAAAAAGAGAAAAAAGAAGCTCTCTCTTCCTCACTCTGGCTGTGTGGGCCCTCCCTCCTCCCTCTCTCCTTCTCTCTCTCACTGAGACTGTGTGTGTGTGTGTGTGTGCGCGCAGCTTCAGAACCGGGTCCTGTGGACGTCAGGCAGCGCTGGATTCTCAGGTGTTTTTCAGGCATGAGGATGAATGCGTGTGTGAATAGAGTGACGCGCTCACCTGTACAGAGTTCACGCTGAAAACACTGCAGCCGCAGCGGGTCCCACAGAAGGTGTCGGCTCCATACGTACTAAACAGAACTGGACCGAACCAAAAACCCAAACTAGTCTGAAAACGCCAGAAGTTGATCTGGCTGGAGCTGGACTTTGACATCAGGTGTTTTAATCCTCAATAGACCTGTAACTTTGAGCTGGAGCGGACGTCTGGGACTGCTCGCGGTCTAAGAGCTGCTTCCTGCTGGCGGCGCTTCTGCCGTTTGAACATAAAGCATGCGCCCCCTGCTGGGGCGCGATAGTAAGACGACCCCCCTTTTCAAAATTATTTTTAATGAAAAAAACCGTCTTATATGCGAGCAAATACGGTAATCAATTTATCTGCTTTACTTCATTTTTTCAGCCAGTTCAGTTTGAGGATCTTCATGAATCCCCAGGTTTGTCCACTGAATCAGGCAGGTAGCGTCTCAGGTTTCAGTCGTTCTGTTCCATGTGTCGATTTAAAATCAAACCTTTTACGGGTTTTAGTCATGGTTCAGACGGCTCAGGGTTTACACCACTGATAACCTCTGATTGGTTAAATAATGAGTTGGAAGACTGAGCAGAAAGAAAATATAGAGTTCAATTAGAAAAAGAATTATTCATTGTTTAAGCTTAGTGGTAGAATTATAATAATAGGCCCGTTTCCACTGTCGGAACTTCGGGGTAATTTTACCGGAACTTTGAGGCGCGCGACTGTTTCCATTATGCGGGCTATTTTGAGAGGGCCGTCTTCAGGGACATTTCAGGGACCAACGGAGTCTCTGATCAGGAGCAGGTACTCGGATCGGCCTGACAGATTCCCGGAGTGGTAAATGTGGTTAACTCGTGCTGATTGGTTGTGGGATGAAGGGAAATGATGAAAGCAGACGGCGCCGAGATAAAGGACCTGTGTGTTGTTGTCGGAGCTTGCAAAATGACCGTGTCTTCGAGGTTGGATTAGTTTGTCATGAAGTCTACTCGTCCTTCTGTTCAGCACTCCATCACTGTGGATAAAAACAGAGAAATACGCAGCAACCATCACTTCTTTGTCCATTGTTGATCTATTTATTATTCTCCACTTCCTTGTCTGTTGGCACCTTTAAGCTTGTCAGTGACGTCGATGCTGACGTCTTACAAAAGTTCCGGAAAGGTGGAGCTGTAATGGAGACACAACAGCTGAGAGGACCGAGACACAGGAATGTCCCGGTCACTTTCCCCTCACAGAAATTACCCCGAAGTTCCGATAATGGAAACGAGGCTAATAACTAGAAAAGTTCCTGAAGAAACTTTGAGAGGGCGTGCTACCGCCGCTATATCAGTGAAATCAAAATGGTTCCTCAATATTTTAGAGTCCAAAGTCCCATGACTATTTTAAACCAAGAATGACGTTTCTATGTGGGAGTGTGTCGAAACGGCAGGCTCTCAAATATCAGTAATTTTTTGCTGAAAATCAAAGGGCTTATGTGTTTTTGCACCATTTCTGCTGTAGTCTTTTGTGAATAACTTTTGCGATAGTTAATCGAAACGCTACGGGAATTTCAACCAGGCATCAGATGAGCAAGCCCGTCGATGTGATATATAATTTGTATAGGTTCCCCCTCTTGTTAGCATCTAAAATGCCCAAAAACCCAATTTTATGCTACGTGTTAGCATTAGCATGCTAGCATGCTAACCTTGTGCATGACCTGTCCCCATGCCAAAAGTGAAAGTATTTTATCATTAGCATGCTAATATGCAAAGGTAGCTTAGGATGTTAGCATGCTAATGCTAACATTAGCATTAGCAAACAAACATGTTATACTTTAGCAAGAATGTTAGCACACTACACTGATGCTATTTGACCTCAATGATGAACTATCAGCTCTTTTTATTTTAATATAGGTTTTGGTTTGGGTGTTATCCTCAATTAGAAAAAGAATTATTCATAGTTTAAGCTTAGTGGTAGAATTATAATATAACTAATAATAATACGTTTGATTTATATAGCGCTCTACATTCTTGGAATCTCAGAGCACTTACAGGACTTAAAAAGAAGTTAAAAAAGGTAAATAAATAAATAAAAAAGCAATAGATTAAAAAAAGTTAAAAGCTTTACTAAAAATAAATGGTTTTAGTCCTTTTTTAAAGCTGTCAGCAGATTGGGGGCCCTCAGAGTCTCAGGAGGGCATTCCACAGACGGGGCGCAGCAGCACAGAATTATTATTAAATATTATTATTATTAATAAAAAAATTATTTAATAATTATATTTACATTAAATACACTGAAATGTGTAAGAAACAAACAGTTTACATTTCTAAAATATGATGATGATGTTGTTGACAGATTCCTATAGTGTTGGTTTAAAGACCTGAAAGCTGCATCGTGATTTTAAATTTTATTTCCTTCCAAACTTGACCATGACTCAGCACTTCCTGCATTTTAAGACTTTACTAAAAGAGGATAAATCTGACACTTCCAAGATCTGCTAATGAGTGGTGAAGACACTAAAACAGACCAAAACCACTCATTATGACACTTCTTCAGTGTTTTTTTACATCTATGAAACAACTTTCTGTTTTATTTGCTTGCACAGATTCTTTCAGTGTATGTGAGAGCAGGAAGCACCACGTGTTCTGGGAACACACCATTACAGAGAGGAAAATCCATTTGTGTAGAAACATGGAGCCAAACTGAGATCTAGCCAAGAAGTGATTCAGCTATTTAATCTGCTGCTGTTGATCCAGACAGAATAAATCTGACCCTCACTCAGCTGAGTCAGAGTGGAGAACTTTATGCTGAGTAATGTGGCAAAACTCCTGCTTTTCTGTGTTTGCAGCCCTGAACGGTC
>SSNR01000267.1:549638-584066 GCA_006937965.1 Callopanchax toddi | reverse complement strand
TTAACTCTAACTCTAGGGTTAACTCTAACTCTAGGGTTAACTCTAACCCTAACCCTGGGTCCGCTCCTGTTTTTACTATATCTCCATCCTCTTAATAATAATAATAATAATGCATCAGTTTTATATAGCGCTTTTCAGGTCACTCAAAGACGCTTTACAGAGTTACTCTTGGACAGATCATTAGTAGATGTCCCAATGTCTCCTACCACCTTTATGCAGATGACATTCAGCTGTACTGCTCCTTCAAGGACTCAGAGTTCTACAAACTGTCTGAACTACTGGAGTGTCTGTCAGCTACTAACTGGTTAGAAAATCACTTCCTTCAGTTAAACCCTGAAAAGACTGAATGTCTGATTGTTGCCCCTGATAGGACGGTCCCTCTGATCAGTCAACAGATTGGACATTTAAGTTCTGCTGTAAAGTCAAACCTGAGGATTCTGGGTGTTATTTTCGACCAATCAATGTCTCTTGAAGGTCACTCAAAACAGCTGGTCAGAAACTGTTTTTATCATCTGAGAAATATTTCCAAACTGAGAAAGTTGGTGTCAAAACCTGAACAGGAAATGGTTCTTCATGCTTTGATCTCCTCCCGTCTAGATGACTGTAACACACTTTTCACATGTTTGAACCAAAAAGCCCTTTATGGCCTTCAGCTGGTCCAGAACTCTGCAGCGAGGCTCCTCACTGGAGCAAACAGGAAAGATGACATCACTCCTATTCTGAGGTCTCTGATTGGTTACCTGTTAAATGTAGAGTTCATTTTAAAATCCTGACTCTAACTTTCAGGGCCCTACATGGTCAAGCTCCTCTTTATGTTACTGACCTGATAAAGACCTACGCTCCAACCCGAGTCCTCAGGTCCACAGACCAGAATCTACTAACAGTTCCAACCCGAGTCCTCAGGTCCACAGACCAGAATCTACTAACAGCTCCAACCCGAGTCCTCAGGTCCACAGACCAGAATCTACTAACAGCTCCAACCCGAGTCCTCAGGTCCACAGACCAGAATCTACTAACAGTTCCAACCTGAGTCCTCAGGTCCACAGACCAGAATCTACTAACAGCTCCAACCTGAGTCCTCAGGTCCACAGACCAGAATCTACTAACAGTTCCAACCTGAGTCCTCAGGTCCACAGACCAGAATCTACTAACAGTTCCAACCTGAGTCCTCAGGTCCACAGACCAGAATCTACTAACAGCTCCAACCTGAGTCCTCAGGTCCACAGACCAGAATCTCCTAACAGTTCCAAGGACCAGATTTAAAGTCCAGGTGATCTCTCCTTCCAGTCTGTTGCACCTCGACTTTGGAATGACCTTCCTTTAGTCTGACGCTGTATAGACAGTCTGGACTCCTTTAAAAAGCAGCTGAAGACCCAAATATTTAAAACTGCTTTTAAATAACTCTTTTGTGTTCTCTTGTTGTTGTTTAACGATTTTGATTTGTAATGATATTTTTTTGTTTTATTGATTTTATTTGTTTTTTTATCATGTTTGATTCTGTTTTCTGTGAAGCACTTTGTGATTTTTTCTGTGAAAGGTGCTATAGAAATAAACTTTACTTACTTACTTTACTTCTGATGGAACGGGACACACACCTTCAGGAGGAACGGGACACACACCTTCAGGAGGAACAGGACACACACCTTCAGGTGGAACGGGACACACACCTTCAGGAGGAACAGGACACACACCTTCAGGTGGAACAGGACACACACCTTCCAGAAAGCTCAGCTTTTGTCTCGTCAGCTGACAGAATATTTTGATTTCCCAGAAGTCTTTGGGAACATCAAGATGTTTTTAGCTAACGTGAGACGAGCCTTTGTGTTGTTTCTGGTCAGGAGAGGTTTTGACCTTTGAACTCTACCATGGAGGACATTTTTGTCCCGTCTCTTTCTTATTGCTGAGTCATGACCTTTTCTTTTTATCAGTAGATCTGCTGATGGAGATGATATTTTCAGAGCTCTGTGTGACTTTAGTTTTAAACCAGAGGTTTGTTGAATGTATCAGCAGTTTATCAGGAAGTATGGAAAGATTTACGTCATCAAGTCACCGGTAGCCAGAATGCCACTGACCTCATATTTAACCTGTATGTGAGGAATGAGGATTATGAGGGGTCATGTGACCTGGTTGTTGTGACTCTTTTAGCTTCGGGCATCAGGTGACTACAGAACCAGGTCTTTATCAGTCTGTATCAGGGTTCTTACAGGTTCTTGAAGTCCTTGAAAATGTTTAAATTTTAACAGTTTTAAGGTTTTGAAGGAGCTTGATTTTTAAAGAAAGTACTTGAGACTAAAGATGCACCAAGAAATCCACTGATGATCAGAATCAGCATGATCAGCTGATCTGAAACTCAAAAATCAGATTCTGTTTTGGTCCATGAACTCGCCATCGCTGAGTACTAGTTCTAGTTTATACAAAGAAATTTCCATGTGAACGTTTTTACTTTAAATTCATGAGAATAAAAACTGGATTCTATTAATTAAAGTTCTTTGATTTCATATAAAATCAGTTTCATCAGGTCACAACTGAACACAAATCATCAGAATCATAATCGGTGCTTTTCTACTGAAAATGGGTCAGAATTGACTTATAGCTCAATAACTTTTATTTTGACGGGTTGGACATTTCCATGTTTTGTTCAGGTGTGAAAATCTTGAAAACTCACCTTGAACTTTCTTGAATTTGAGCGTAATGAAGGTGTTGAGCCCTGTGTAGATGTTCTGTGGTCACATGGAGGCAGATCCTTCATATTTTCTGTGAATATTTTAATCCACACTGATACAGATGAGGCTTTAACATTAGAATCTGATTTATCACCTTCCCTCCTAAAGGCAGACGGGACATCTTTGCTAGTTATTAATGAGTAAAGTTTCATAATTTAAAATAAATCAGAGTTTCAGAAGTATATCTATCAACTGTTTGCCTAAAAACAAAATTAGCTGATTTTTTTCTTCAGATATTATTTAAGTTTTAATTCAAAGAACAGAAAGTCTCAAGGTCAGAGATCAGTGAACCTGTTCTAGATATTAATGATAAATTTACAGTTTCATTCTGATTTATCAGTGTAAACAATGTTTAGTTTGAATATTTAGAATGATGAGTGTTCTAGACTGGTTGATTCTTGTAGTTTTTCACATATTGACCTGTTTCCTGCCTGTGTTTCTCCTCAGCACACCTCCTCCCTGTCGGCCAGCCGCTCAGATAAAGGTCCAGGATGGTCGAGTCGCTCACTCGGTGCTCGCTGTCGAAACTCCATCGCCTTGTGTTCGGATGAGCAGCCGCACATCGGAAACTACCGACTACTAAAAACCATCGGCAAAGGGAATTTTGCCAAAGTCAAGCTGGCACGGCACATATTGACAGGCAGAGAGGTACGTTAATGAAACCAGAGCTAAACGTTATTTATGTTTTTGAAAGGAAATCGTGAAACCGTGTTCTCGTCTGACAAAGACAAAAGATTCACGAGTTTAATGAAACCCTGGGGAAACGTTGGGATTTGAATCAGAAGGGTTAGAACCCTGAGAGAAACGGTCACGTCTCCCTTTGTGTGGCTTTCTGGATGTTCCCGATTTCATTATCAACACTGAAATCTTTCTTCTCCTAAAACTCCTGACCCACATTAGTGGAGGTGATATCTCGAGGTTCCAGGAACTTCGTGTTGCTCCGTCATGTGAAAGCTGCTGCGTTCGACCCAAATAAACCTCTAGTCGGTCATAAAGCCCAGGTTTACGGCCTTTGACCCGCTCACCACAAGCTGTTAAACCTCCTATGAAGCCGACTGATGGCTCTCCTTACGCTTCTATTTTTTAACCTTTATTTAACCAGGAAGGACTCACTGAATGTTCCATACGTTGGGAGCTGAACACCCGAAAGCTCAGTACAGCTTTTGGGACAGATAAACATTTTGTGAATCTATATTTCCAGTTGCTTCTGAGTGATGGAGGTCTGCAGGTATGATGGGAGCAGACCAAGAACGACCTCATAAGAAAAGAGATTTAGTCTACCTGCAGATACACCTGAGCTACAGTGTGAGTTTACTGTGAACCTTAGTGCTCTATGATAGATCCAGAGCATGTAGACGCTGAGAGCAGGAATCCATCTTCTAGCTCAGACATGAAGGTAGCAGCAACCAGTCAAGGTTCCTTTGTTCAAATCGATCAGTGGTTTTATGGATGACTGAACAAAGAAAAGTGTCTGAAGGAGCCTGTGGCCTTGTGAGGTTTATTATTTAAAGACAAACACTTTTTTCTTTCATTTTCTACAAAAAGACATACAAAGGTTGTGTTTGATCCGTGTGTTTAAACCTCCACCAATGAGAGAGGCTGGAACATGAAATGTGTCTGAATGTGGTTTTAGTGAAGGTTTGGTTTAATGTGTCTTCATTAGGACTGAAGAGTCGTTGAGACTAGCTTTGTTTAGGGTTAATGTCAGGGTTACTTTAACTGCCTGCCTGGTTACAGTATCATTTGTAAGTCGCTGGATTAAAGCGTCTGATAAATACATAAGTCTGACTGGACACTGCCATTTAGAATAGAGCAGTAATATGTAGAGACATCAAGGAGGTTTATTGATCATGTATATTCACCATCGGAGTTTAACAAATAAAATAGACAATTCACAAATCATATAAATAATGTTTGTAAGTTTGTTTTTTACTGAGGACATTTAGTGAGACCAGTCTTAAAGCTGCACTCTGTGACGTTATAAACAAGCTAGGTATCGCTAGTTATTTTACAGAAACACGTCTCAGAGCTCTCACCCCGCCCGTCGGGTATAATCGGTAAGCCAGCCTTCCCGCGGACATGGGACCATGCGTTGCCGTGGTTACAACAGACACTAATACTCCAGCCGTAGAAACGTTCCCCCAGCTTTTCCTCTTTTCACCTCCAAACGCTTTTAGTTCTCTGCTAGCTGAAAAGGTGTTTTTTTGAGGGGACTCTGGTATTTATTCCTAAAATGGAAGTGCTAACAGCCGTTAGCTGTTTCTGTCCTTTTCTCACTTCCTGGATGTTTTACTGCAAAATGTGCCCGTGTGGATTAATGGCGGATCCAAGCAGCGAGGAAGTAAATATAATAAATATTTACAACTTGAGGAATTGCACTGTGGGAATGTAAAAAGACATGTTCTTATTAATAAAGTGCACAGTTGAACAAAAAAACTCACTTTTTGGTGCCATTTGACTGGTCGGTGGAGCCTTAGATGTCAGAAGTCTGTGTCTCTGAAATAAAAAAAGAACAAACACTTGAGGCTTCATTCAGTTTAATTGTAGGCCTTCTTTACAGCTGGCTAAAACACCAGTCTCCTCTTTACCTGGCAAGGTAACAAAATCCACCCAGTGTGAAAAAGGAGTCATGCTACTGACTAGCCTGTTAGCTCACATAGCATAACAAGCCGACTGAACACAAGTTTTTGAGAGTTAAACTAAAACTACCGTAAATAACATGAAGGCTAGCGGGGTAATTCAAACTCTTACAAGACTTGAAGCTAGTTTTTACCTTCAGTGTAGATTAGAGTCATCCAGGACTGCTGCTGGTGTTGAGACCACGGTCTGCTGTTGGCACAAGGCAGCATGCTCTATTCATCTCATAGTAACATCGGAGAAAGTTCCAAAAACGTTCCGTTATGCACCTCAACTAGTTAAAAAGTACGTTGAGAGGTCAAATTAAAAGTCCCGTTAATGTTTACCGGTGAGTAACCGGGCCACTGAAAGCACGTTTCTGTTTGTTTACGCTCAAAGTCCAGGAGTCAGACGCAGCTCGCTGCAACCAGGAAGAGGAGGGAGGAGTCTGGCTGAAGCCAGACCCGCCTCACAGAGAAAACTCCGCCCCCTCAGTCAAAATTGTCTTGAAAAATGTAAAAGCAGCAAGAAATGTAAAAGGAGTTGGAAAAAAAATAAAACTGAGTTACAAAATAAAAGTCCCTGAAATAAATAAAATAGCTTTACAAAATAAAAGTGTCACAAAATAAAAGACCATTATGAAATAAATAAATAAATAAATACAGAAATAAATAAATAAATACAGAAATACAAAAATACAAAAATAAATAAAATAAAGAAATAAACTAAATTGACTGAGAAAAAAAAAATCTTAATTATATATTATTTTCAGACAAATGTTTTTTTTATTTCAAGTGGACATTAATTTACTTAATGGAATATATATTAATTATGTATCAGTAACAGCATTATTTTATTTATTTAAGGGGAATATTTATTTATTTCATGAAGTATTTATTAATTATTTCCTTATAACAGTATTTATTTATTTATTTAAATTTGACTAAAACGGCTTTCCATATGTTAAAACGCTGTTAAGAGGCTTAAAAACCCCCGTTAAAAGCTACATTGTTTACCAAATCAACGAGTGCAGCTTTAAGTATTGTAACTTCTTTTTAATAGAAATATGTTTTATTGAGTAAACCATTCTCATTAAGGGAACATTCAGAACCAGTTAATGAAGCTAATTATTGTTAAATCCTGTAACTGATCAGATAAAGGAGCCTTTGTTCTAAGATAGAGAAACAGCTGTAAGAAACATTTTCATTTCATGACTTCTTATATTTTGTACATATTACATTGAGGCCTAAATGTATTTCCACTGGTTTTATTTATTTTTGGTGTCATTTCCTCTCAGGTTGCCATAAAGATCATCGATAAAACCCAGCTGAACCCAACCAGCCTGCAGAAGGTGAGTGGCTCTTCTCTGAATTCTCTTTAAACGGAGTCGTTTTTTCTTTTCTCTGATGAAAGCAGCAGTGAGGTCATGCATTTTGCCATTCCTTTCTTTTTGACTTTATCTCCTTAAACAATCAAATCTCTAATTTATTTATCAGTTTCATTTAAAGGTTTATTTTTGTGTTGAATGTGAAGCGTGCTTGGAGAACATGTTGTGTGCTGAAGGGTTATTCATATGAATATTTTGATCCAGATAGTCTAGTGTCTTTATTTTGCGTTGTTTCAGGTTGACTAATTAAGGAGCATAGAGCTGCCCATCAGGACAGCGCCCAGGGGGGATTTTGAGTTTAGTGTCTCGTCCAGATGTGGCCTGGGCCGGGGTTTGAACCCTGCTCTCCCACACGGTAGACAGCCTCTCTTCCTATGAGCCACAGTCGCCAACGTCAGGGGTTTTTACATTTGTTCTTCATACCTTGGAGTGACCTTTACAATGAAAGAGAAACTGGATTTAAGCTGCAGCTCTAGCAGCCTCTGTGTGTGCGTGCATGTGCGAGACAGAAGGGACGGGGTGAGGGCAGAAACAGGACGGAACTTGTTACAGTGAGCTAAGGAAAAGAGATCAGAGCCTCTAGCAGGTACACATTGAACACCAAGCAAAACGTTTAGAGCAGAACAGAGCAGAATCTAAAGTTTCTAAATGATGTTTTCTAGGAGACATGCTCGTTGTTTTTCTGTGCATGCTTGATTGGAACCACAAGGTGATCCACAACAACCCAAACACAGAGCGGAAGTAGTGTTAGCGTTAGCCTCACTTCAGCTAACCCTTTCACTTGAAAGTGCATCAGATCTGAGAGTAAAGGCAGTATTTTTGTTATACAGTTTGTTGTCATTACTATTGGGAGATGAGATTTTTGCCATATCACACAGTCCAAGTAGCAACTCTATTCCTTTTCTTTGGCACCAAACCTTTTTGTACAACTCAGGTTCTCTGTGTTGGAAATGTTTGAGGTGCGAACCAGTCTTGGCTCAAGAAAGGAGAATAAATTATAATCTCAACCACATCAAGCTGGTTATTCAGAGCAATAAATTCTATCAGTCTCTTTATGATCTCTTCTTTTCTGTAACGTCGTCTCATGGGAAGCTTCTCTTTTTCTGGTATTATTGAAGGCATCACTAAACTTGGCATCTGACTCAACATTTAAAGAAAAAAGATCCAAAACCAACTCAGAGAAGTGCTTTGACTGATCCTTGGCCCGATCGAGCAGCAAACCTGTGAGATTCAGCCAAGTTTTATACTTTGGGTGTTTAATCAACTTGGCATCACAACATGAAGCTTTGTCAATGTCAATGCATTAAAGACGTCATCAGTTAGTGTTTAAAATGCTTCCACGCAGCAGACAAGTTATCACAGTCCTGACACAACTTTTAAACACAACCATTGTACATTTAAGCTAATAAGAAGTTAGCTTTACTCGACCAATTCATCTTAATCAAAGTGTACTTTAGCACACCTAGGTGGGGCTCATAGAGAGCGGTATTCACAAACGTTAACTGTTAACTAGCTTATGAACGTTAGCTTACGTTCTCTCTGCTGCTGTTCACCGATGTAAACAAGTTGCTGACTTTGCCAGAATTCACCCTGCTGGATTTATAACGTTATGAGATGAACAGCGTTCACTTTACAGTGGAACTGATTTTTTAAAACTAAAAATAGTCCGGATCTCTACCAGTTTTAAAGGCTGGCAGGGTCAACAGGCTCAGATGCTACTCTAAAACCGGACAAGACGAGATATCTCATAACAGTGAAGCTCATCATGCTAAATAAATAATTTTCACACACGTAATCCTACATTGGAACTATAATATTAAATTTACAACTATCTTGGAATTCACTATAGTTGGATAGTAACACACATCCTCCATGGTAAAATAAAGAATTATCAATACTAAATAAGTAATATAAACACATCACATTTATCATTTCAGGTCCATCACTGTTAGCCCGTCTTCCTCCAGAAATATAAGAACGTTAATCTTACCGGTAAAACGTGTTCGCTGCAAATCCAAAAACATATTGAGGACTGCTAGTCCAAACCGCTGCAGCTTATCTTTGTTTTCAGTCTCCATCAAAGTTTTTAAAAATTACAAGTTGAATTTTACACCCATGTGTGTTGGTGCAGCCAACCGCGCAGCTGACTGTTACCATTTTACTGTGAAACCAACTAAATAAAAGTGATAAAAGGCTACAAACTGGCTTGTTTTGACTAGTTTCACAGGAGTTTCTACGAATGTAAACGGTCTTTCTGCCATCCGAAATGGCTAAGGGGTCAGCCTCATGAGCGGCGTGACATCATGTGCAAAGGGTCAATAACAGGTAGTGTTCTAACTGTAGAGGTTAGCTAACAGGTAATATAGTGTTCTAACTGTAGAGGTTAGCTAACAGGTAATATAGAGTTCTAACTGTAGATGTTAACTAACAGGTAATATAGAGTTCTAACTGTAGATGTTAACTAACAGGTAATATAGAGTTCTAACTGTAGAGGTTAACTAACAGGTAATATAGAGTTCTAACTGTAGACTAACTGTAACTGTTATCTCCTGGCTGGCTCGCCATTATTATGTAGCGTTATAAACTCTATTTTATGGTTTATAATTGGCACATACTTCTGTAAATTCACTACCAGGTTTGGTAAGTTTTACACAGAGGAAACCCTCTGATACTATCACCTTTTTAGTGTTTACAGGGATATCTAGGTTCGATTCTGATGTTACAGTGAGTAGATTATGCATTTAATATTGACCATAGAAATCTGAGTCATGGAAATAGACTTCATTATTTTATTAAGAAACATACGACAAATATCACAGATAAGAAAGAGGTAGTTAGCAGGTTTAAGCAGCATTAAGTCATTCACGATGGTAAGGTGTTTTGAATTGAATCTTAAATAAGTTTTAGCAATCTGAGTCTCATGAGGTTTTAGGAGACTAGGGATTTACTTAATTTAGATTAAGGATTCTGATGGAGGGGAACTAGTTATGGAT
Organism: Callopanchax toddi; assembly: GCA_006937965.1. NCBI lineage: Eukaryota > Metazoa > Chordata > Actinopteri > Cyprinodontiformes > Nothobranchiidae > Callopanchax > Callopanchax toddi. The sequence continues at coordinate 574,347 of SSNR01000267.1, read as the reverse complement.
GGAATTAGTAACTAGTCTGAGTAAGCTAATGTTGTTAGCTTTTATCAAGAGGCCTTTAAGCTTTACCAGAGTCGTGGTCACTTAACTGCGTTCCTTAGATCGTCACCGCTTGGAGGTCGGATGAGACGGTGGAGGTGGGGTCCCCCCTTTGTCCGGATCAGACGGCAACGGGGGTCGAGGACCGCCGGAGGCCACAGGTGTCGTCCGTGGATACGAAGTTAGATAACTCATCTCTGGCAGGGAGCGTCTAGGGCTGGCATTCCCATCACAGAGCGTCAGACTGAAGGTGTCTGACCTCAGAGGGAAGCTGGTTCCATCGGCTCAGACGGGCTGAGGTACCGTCTCAGGGGGAGCCGGCAACTAGCGTCAGCTGTGTAGGAGTTGACAGCTGAGAGGAGGTCTGGTCAGCGTCAGACCAGAACAGCTCTCCTCTTCTCTAGTTCTTTCGTTGAACTGCACTGAACTGTAGCTTCTGGGGTCGGAAGTTAAGGGAATCTAAAAGGGGACGTGGCCCAATGAGATTTATTAATGTCACGTGACTCAGACCGCTAACTCTTATTGGTTGTAGTAATGAGTGACGTGGTTGTCATAACCTTTTAGCAGTATGTATGTGAAATAATACTGAAGCAGATCAACATTCATTAATGCTGGAAGAAAATGCATTAATCATTTAAGACATTTCTGTAACAGATTAAAGTGTCATTTTAGAAGAGACACCAAGAGTCTTTATTATTATTATTATTATTAATAAATAGAGTCCGGTGGAAATCTTCCGATACGACCGTGACCCTGGAGGAATGTTGATTCAGGTTAAACCATAATAACAGAGTCATTTTATTCCAAGGTATTGGGAAAAAAGATGGTTATTATTTGTGATGATCTTGAGGTCAAAGGTCAGAGGTAGTAACGCATTTGGGTTCGTTACATAACTAACAGGTAATATAGTGTTCTAACTGTAGAGGTTAGCTAACAGGTAATATAGAGTTCTAACTGTAGAGGTTAACTAACAGGTAATATAGTGTTCTAACTGTAGAGGTTAGCTAACAGGTAATATAGTGTTCTAACTGTAGAAGTTAGCTAACAGGTGTGTTCAGCTCCTGATTGGTTGAACACACCTGATCCAGGTAATCAACAGCAGGACTGTGGTTAGGGTTAGGTCTCTAGGACCAGAGTTCCTTACCCCTGATGTAGCTGCTAATTTGTTCCCTCAGTTCTGTGGAATAAAGACCTGTGGTCGTCTGTCTCTGTAGGCCTTTCACCAACATGTAGGTCGATGTTTTAACTACAGCTGGAGCTTTAATGCAGTTTTTCAGATGTCAGCTGAGAGGAAGTGTGTGTGCTGACAGGTTTTGTGACCGACATCAGCTACATTGAATAAATACTCTTAGTCACCGAATTTAGTTTTTAGCACATCATTTATTGGGTTCTTTTTTTTCTTTGCTTGTCACACATTTTGATCCAAAGTAGCATCTATATGTTGTTTTGATATTTTCGCTCTAGTTTTGGTTGTTTTGTCTGTTTTGTCTTCTTTCTGGTTCTCACCGTCGCCTGCAGGTCGTTCAACAGACTCAAACTGTTCCCACAGTTCAAACAAGAGTCTCTTTGTTCAGCAACAGTTGTGATGACCAGACTTTGTCCTCGTCTGATTCTGAGTTTACTTTACCTTCACTACTAAATCACCTTCGTTTCCTCTCAGATAACACTGCCTCACATGCAGCTCTTATCTTGTTAGGTGAGCTGTCCGGGTCAGGCTCTGACTGATAGTGGTCCAAACATCAGCTGGGACTCCGTTTTGTTTTGGGAGTTTTCTTAAAACTTTGGACATTTTTTGTACAATAGTGGCAAAAAGAACTGAATCTGGACTTCTTTTTTTTTTTTTTTTTTACAGATTTTCCCCCCAAAAGTTGACTTTTTTAGTTTCCTGTTTCACTAATAATACAACAAACAGATCAAATCTTTGCTCTAATGTTCTTTGAAGGCTTTTCAGATATTTCACCCCATTCTAAAACATGTTTGTTACATGACGTTTTCAGCTAAACGTAAACCAGACAGCTTGTATTCCAGGTCTGATTATGAACATGGATGTGTTTATTCTCACAGCATCAGTGATCCGAACACGTTCAGGTTTTTATCTCTGAAGCATTTTATGTGACTGCTTTATTAGCACAGGGGTCAAAAAGTGGAGGATCTTTTATACTTTGCTAGCTAAGCTGAAGCTACCTGATGAATACACTTAAACTGTGGTGGGTTTTAGATCAACTTGTTTCATCAAATCAAAGCTGGTGAAAAGTCTAGAGCAGGGTTTTTCAGTTCCGGTCCTCGAGGGCCACTACCCGCATGTTTTCTGTTTCCTGCACCAACACACCTGGTTTGATTCAATGGGTGATTTCTGGAGAACTTGAGGACATGCTGAAGAGCTGATTAAATCATTGAATCAGGTGTGTTGGTGCACGGAAACACAGAAAACATGCAGGTAGTGGCCCTCGAGGACCGGAACTGAATAACCCTGGTCTAGAGTTCCCTCAGTTTCTTTCATTCATGCATCAGGTTTTGTTGTGACATTTGGATCAACGGATCTCCAAACATTCTGAAGGTCTTTCAGAGTTTTCCTTTAGACGTTGGCTGCTTTTCTCCTCACGTACCTGAACGTACTCAGAGGAATGTATTTTCTGTTGTTTAAATCATTTAACCACTAAGTATCATTTAGGAGTAAAAAGGCCTCTGAACTCGAGGGATGGATCATAACAAACAAAAAGTGGATTTTGACTCCAACAAGGCGATTCCTAAAGAGCTGTTAGCTGTGACAGCTGCGTCTTTTATGATCAGCTAAAGGATGAAGTGACTCTCAGGTCTTTGCTGGTTTTTCCTCTTTTGCTGCCATGGTTAGGTACAAAGGCTGGAAAGGAAATGAGTCAAAATGATCCAAAGATCATTGAAAAACTTTTAAAGAAGTCCAGAGAACTATTGATTAGGACCACTTTAAGAAAGTCTGGCTGCTTGGAAGAGAAGGTAAAGAAATCAGGGTTTGAAACTCTTGCTGGGTGTCATCATTGATGACATCATAAAGGTGTCCTCCAGGTCTTCCTCAGATCTTTTTTAAAATGAGAACATTACAGATCTATGGAACTAGAATTGGGACTTTAGTTTTGTACTTGTAATTTTTTGTTTTGTACTTGTAACTCATGTGTAAGTCATGTTTTGTACTTGAAACTTTCATTTCGTTCTTCTGGGCAAGCCATATATGGTAAAAAATGTTTTGTGTGTAACTCATAGCTTTGTGCGCATGTAAAACCCTGAACCTGTAATTTGAAACTTATATTTTTTTAAATGTGTGCAAGTCACAGAACATAGTTACAAGTACAAAACTGAAAGTTACAAGTACAAAACTAAAAGGTACAAGTACAAAGCGTAAGTTCCAAGTACAAAACTAAAGTCCCAATTCTAGTTCCATACAGATCTACCTTGGTTTTCATGTTTTCTGCAGCCTTGTTGTGATGTTGTGCTGCGTAATGAGGACCAGTGAAGTTCTCCCATTAACATTATACACATTATAGTGTGTAGGACGTTATGTATACAGTACATCATTCATAGTCATCTTCTTCTTCTACCAGCAAAGTGTTTCTTGACTTTAAATCCCTCTGATGAGTCTTTTGCCTTTTTTGAGAGACAGAATTAAAAATCAAAAAGAGAGAACGTATATTTGATCTTTACTGAAGTCAGTTCTCACTGAGCTGCGACTGTCGGTGAGTAGCTGGAGCCTCAGACTTTCACAGTGAAACACGACGACTCAGCGGTTTTGATGAATCTGTCGAGCGGTTTTCTGCTCAGCTACATGAAGGATCTTGGTCTTGAGCCGGCTCACGTGGGACGTGAGATATCTGTGCTAACGCAGCACAAACTTCCTTGTTGCTGTTTGGTCAAAAAGTATCTTATATACACCTGAATTTGTTTTGCAATTTTCCTTTAATTTGACTCCATCATGGCTGCCAGCTCAATGCCGTGCATATTTTTTGCTGACTCATGGTTCTGACACTGGTTCAAGGCTTGTTCTCAGCAGCGAAATTAGTCGTAAAATCGTTTTTTAACATTTCAGAACTGCGTAGACGCTACAGTAGGAACCCTACATTTCTGGAACATTTCAGACATTTTGGACACACTGGTTTGAGTTTTAATCTATTGGAGATTTATTGTCTTGGATGCGTCAAACAAGAAAACACAAGTGGAATTGGAAATGATGAGATTGATCGTGGTCGTTTTTCTAAATGTTTAAATGTCCTAGTTATTGTGAAGTTTATGTTTTAATACCTCTGTAAGTCGGACTTTTATTTTTTTATTGTTGTAATGTGAAGTTGTGTTCTCCTGTTCTCTGATCTGAGGGACATGATGGGGTTCAGGATGAAAACAGGAGAATTCTGAAAGCAGACATTTCTCTTAGCATGCGTGCACTGAAGTGAAGCGTCTGTGCACGTACAGGACGGAGCTTTTAATGCTGTGAAGCGCTCTGTCCCCTGCCCAGGCCTCTCAGCCAGGAGCTAAATTCCAGACGAGCAAACAAAAGAGGCGGCGGGGAAGCGATGGGGAGGTGGGGCTGGTGTGGGGCTCCGGAGCAGGAACCCAGAGGAGATCTGGATCAGAACTAGACTCTCAGAGACCTGCTGCATGGATTCAACCATAACTCCCAGTGTGATCCTGTCATCTGGACTGGTCCTGCTGCAGCCTGCCGTCCCGTCTCTCTGGGTTTTAGTCAGGCTGTGTTTTGTTGTTGTTGCTGTTTCAGTCTCTAAGAGAATAAATAAACAATAAAGGGACAACGACAAGATCACGACTAAGAGAAAAGAAGACTGAGGCTTTGATCTCTCCCTCTTTAATTAACATTCATCACACTAGCTGTAATTATCATTATTTAATCAAGAGGAAGCAGTTAGAGACCAGATGAAACTCCATTTACTCTTCATTAATATTTCAGCCTCCTCCATCCACAGGTCTGACAGAGAGAGCGCTCCACTTCCTGCCATCCATCCGATCAACGGAGGAGTTAGAGAGGCGCGTTGGTGAAGTAACAGATCCTCCATACGGTGACGTGGTCCTAACCCTCTAAAAGCAGGAGGCTTTTCTCATCAAACTTATCTGAGCTCCTAGTTTCACTTCACCGGCAACTCGTTCGTTTTAGGATTCTTTTATCTGCTTTTGGCCCCGCCCCCTCCGACCTCTCTGAGCTGCTACAGCCTGATGACATCCCACCCCCCCACCCCGTTCCCGACCCTGAGGTCAGCTGATCCTCAGCAGCAGCTCGGAGGAGGTGATGTTTACTCCCAGAATGCAGCTGTGAACCTCTGGGCGTCAGACGGAGCTCCTCTCTGAGTTTCACTGCTAAAACTCGTCTCTCTCCTTGGCCTTTAAAACCCCGGGATGTTGGTTTGACTTGTTGATGTGTTTTGTTAGTTTTTATTCCTACTTGTGTTTTATGGATGCGTCTTTTTGTTTTTAACCTGTGAAGCACGTTGGGCCTGAACTGGTCGTTTATCTGGATTCGATTATTTTTCTCTAGATGTATTTGAGGTCGTTTTCATCTTAATCACACAGAACTAGGGATGTCCCGATACAACTTTTTCACTTCCGATATCAATCCGATATAATATCAGTAGGGCTGCAGCTATCAAATATTTTTGTAATCGAGTACTCTATCGAATCTTTTATCAATTAATCGAGTACTCTAATAAATTACATGTATGTATGTATATATAATATACATACATATAAATATATATGTATGTATAATGTATAAATCTGAGAGAAAATAACAAAGTATTAAACATTTTTTTAAATAAAAAATATATATAAACCATGGTTTTGTGGCATATAAGTGCATTTACTATTATTACTGGTATTTATTGCTTACCTCTGAACGTTCTGTTATGTCACTGTCTTCCCCTCACACACCTGTTTTCAGTCGGACTGAAGTGACAGCGCTGCAGCAGCAAGTTAATTCCATACGCGATGCGTGGCCTTGACTAATTGCTGGAATGCCTGTTTTTTGCGGCACAAATCTCATAGCAGATGTTTCATTTTGCTCTGTTCCTGTTTACCTTTCCAAAATGCGGCGAAACTTTAGAGTTTTTTGGAATTTTTAACCCACAACTCGCTACGCTGTTTTGACAGGGAGGGGAGGGGCTCTCTGCTCCTCCGTCTCACCTGTGTCTCCACCCGTGTAGCTGCGCAGGCGGCTAAAGAAGCATCTCATTTACAGGGACATTTTATAGTAAAAGTACCAAAGTCAGCACCGTGTTTTTTCGCTACCGGTACCTACCGACGTCTTTCGGTCTGTACCAGTCTAGTACTAGTAGTACTAGTACGGTCTAGTTGTCTGCCATGGCTTAAGAGAACTACTCGCGTGTGCATTCAGTGCAGTGTGTATGTGCGCCACTTATTTCGGTCCGGGTGAAACATGACCCCGAGCGATTGCAAAGCCATGAATGAATTAAATATGAATTAAACGAAGCCTCGAGGCAGAGAATTTGCCTCGAGACTTTTTTGTACTCGAATTATTCGAGGTACTCGAGGAATCGTTTCAGCCCTAAATATCAGCATGAATCAAACATGCTTTTACCTATTTTGTAGTGTGGAAGGTTTGCAAGGACTGATTAAGTGATAATAAAAAATAGTGCAAACAAAATAAACATAACTCTAATAACGAGCAGAAAAATAATCATTGGTTACCTAATAAGATGACTACAATTCCTGCTTATAAGACTGACTGCTGATATCTGAGATTTTTGATGCAGTCCGATATAATCCGATACAGGTATTTTGGGGCCAATATTCCGATATCAGTATCAGTATTGGGACATCCCTACACAGAATTAAAGGTTTTGTTTTGTTACGGCGCCTCTAGCTGGGTCATCAGGTTTTAATGATGAGAGCAGCTGCTGAGTGTATTAATAGTTGATTATTAGTACATTTTCTTTTCATCCTGGTGAGTTTGATCTTAACGTTCCTGCATCAGAGCGACCTGTCGCTCTCTTTCTGCTCTGAGAACTATTGATCTGTTTTGCCTTTCCATCAGAACTGGAGCTTTTAGGTGTAGCTTCATCTTTTAAGGAGACGGCTCTGCTTTTATACTTTGTCTTTAGGTCAGTGGTGTCCAAACGTTTTGAGACGTGGGACAAAATCACCAGGTTGAAAAAGTATTAGATACCAGGCAGGATGGGATTAAAGCAGGGATCACTTTCTACTGCAGAGAGAGACTTTAGAAATGAGTTTTATTAGGAAGGAATTAGATTTGATGACTGCAGGAATCTCATGTAAAAAAATACGTTTTCATTTGAACCAGGATGTGGTGTGAGTCCAACAGGATGTGGGTCAGTCTGAGGGTCAGTGGTTCTGTTCACCAGGAAACGAGTTAGAAACAACACGTGGTTAGTGAGACGATCTATCTGCGTCACATCAGTGAGAATCTGAATCTAAACGTTTGGCCCAGATGACCTGGTTTGTTTGGGGCTGCCTTGCTGAGGAGCACTAACTCGGTAAACACATTGTTTTCTCTGATGGAGGGAATTCCTTCAGCTCGTCACCGCGATGTTCCTCCTGAAGCTGAGCGGCATCGGCAGCGCTCTAACGAACAGGAAGTAACGAGTTCATCTGTTCATCTCTTCTTTGGCTCTCTGTCACGACCTTCTAACGTCTCTGACCTTTTATTGGCTGTGACCTATAAGAGGTGTTATCCTGTGGAGATCTGAACAGGGTTATATATCGGCTAAACAAGCGTCGTCGTCTATTCTTGCTTTATATTTTAGCAGTATTTCAGCAGGTTTACTTTATGTGAGCAGGTTAGATCCATGAATCCACACAGAAAATACTCTAAGACGACCTGTCCTCGTAGAAAGGCTCTGGACCGGAGGAGACGAGCTGCAGCTGGGAGGAGAAACCTGGAGGAGGAGCACACCTCTCGCTCGATATTTTGCCACATTAGTTGCACACATGAGCCCAGCTGATGCTCCACGACCCCCCACTGGGAGCAGGAAATCCAAGCTCGGGATTAATACCTGAGTGTGCATGGCAACAGTGATGCAGAGCCATCCCCGTGGGAGAGAAACAGGAAGTCATTAATGATTAGATCAACCACATAAAAGAAAACAGGGTTTTATTTCACCTGAACGTGGAATAAAAACCTGTTTCCTTCATCCATAGAGCAGCAATAACAGCAGCGTTGATCAGATCAGTACCAGTGAGTCAGGATTTTAACAGCCTCCACGTTCTGTCAACCCAGCTGTTATTTTTATCTGGAGATCCCCAACAAGGAGAGGTCTCAGATTAAACCCCGACTTTCTGCTCCACCTGGGCAGACCGAGTGGGAACCAGAGGGAGGAGCGGTGAAGGATGGAGCAGCTCGGCTCTTTACAGCTCCGATGAACAGCTGATGCACTTAATTCAATTACACACACTCCCAGTGGACCTGTGTCTGTGTTTATGACGGCGGGACTTCTCGTTCTTATAGGTGCTAAAAAGAATCCACGCTAATAAACCTTCCTATCCAACGAGGAGTCGGCCTTTCTGTTAAATAAGCTCAGAATCCAAATCCTGCCTTAAAACAGGCGTTGGCTTCTAAAACACTGAGAGGAATCTGAACGCCTTCAGACATGAGAGCCTTTTTATGATCAGTATTGTGTTCACAGCCACTGATGTGATATGAAACCAGATCAAAAACACACCGTAGATTAGAATCTATCGCTTGTTTTCCTGTTTTCTTTTACAATTTGTTGTTTTATTTCATTCACACGGTTTTGTGCTGCAGAAGGTTTTTCTCTCAGTCTCATTATACGAGCGTACAGCGACTATAGGGAGACTAATCCCCAACATGCAGCTTACATAAAAGTCACATGACTGTAGCAGGAAAGCCCTTTTCTCTCAGTGTGTTGATGATACTGTGAGGACCTGTGGGTATTTATCAAACCCCTCAACCTGTTTCTGTTCATTCCCAGCGTCACTGGGGTTATTTGGTTTGAGTTTGTATAAATCCATGTCCGTTCTTCACCGTCCGTCTCTCGGAGCTCCGGTTGTTCCTCCTGTAATCGTTTAAATGGAATCCGTGACTAAATCATGACTTTAATTAGACGGTGGATCAGAATGGCAGGATGAGGCAGCGGTTTGGAGCGGGGTGATGGATGAGGAGGGGGTCCAGAGGGAAAACACACCCAGGGGAGGCAGCAGCAGTGTGATGGATACTGATGGATGAAGGGAAGCTGTGTCTGTCTACCAGCTGTAAACTGAACAATCAAATCAAAACAACAGCTTTAAATTAGAAGAACTCATGATGGCTGTCCTGCATGTGGAACCTTCTACAACGGATTTCTCTTCAAAACAGACACAAATGACCAGAATGGGAACGTGAACGTGGATTAGATCGACGTCAGAGTCAGTAAATGTTTAATAAGATGAAATGAGAGCTGTGTGTGGGAGATAGGGGAGTTTAAATATGACAGAATTCATCCTCTGTCATCAGGACATGAAGGTCTTAGGTTTTTAAAGACGTCTCTGGTTCCTTCAAGATGCTTCACCTCGTCCAAGAGGCTCCTTCAGTTCTGAAACAGGGACTCGACCACAGCCTGATGTTCCTGGCGCTTCCAGATGTTCCTGGTGCTTCCAGATGTTCCTGGTGCTTCCAGATGTTCCTGGTGCTTCCAGATGTTCCTGGCGCTTCCAGATGTTCCTGGTGCTTCCAGATGTTCCTGGCGCTTCCAGATGTTCCTGGTGCTTCCAGATGTTCCTGGTGCTTCCAGGTGTTCCTGGCGCTTCCAGATGTTCCTGGCGCTTCCAGGTTTTACTGGTGCTTCCAGATGTTCCTGGTGCTTCCAGGTGTTCCTGGTGCTTCCAGATGTTCCTGGTGCTTCCAGATGTTCCTGGTGCTTCCAGGTGTTCCTGGTGCTTCCAGATGTTCCTGGCGCTTCCAGATGTTCCTGGCGCTTCCAGGTTTTACTGGTGCTTCCAGGTTTTACTGGTGCTTCCAGATGTTCCTGGTGCTTCCAGGTTTTCCTGGTGCTTCCAGATGTTCCTGGTGCTTCCAGATGTTCCTGGCGCTTCCAGATGTTCCTGCCGCTTCCAGGTGTTCCTGGCGCTTCCAGGTGTTCCTGGCGCTTCCAGGTGTTCCTGGCGCTTCCAGGTTTTCCTGGCGCTTCCAGGTGTTCCTGGCGCTTCCAGGTGTTCCTGGGGCTTCCAGATGTTCCTGGCGCTTCCAGGTGTTCCTGGCGCTTCCAGATGTTCCTGGCGCTTCCAGATGTTCCTGCCGCTTCCAGGTGTTCCTGGCGCTTCCAGGTGTTCCTGGCGCTTCCAGGTGTTCCTGGCGCTTCCAGGTGTTCCTGGCGCTTCCAAGTTTTCCTGGCGCTTCCAGGTTTTCCTGGCGCTTCCAGATGTTCCTGGCGCTTCCAGATGTTCCTGGTGCTTCCAGATGTTCCTGGTGCTTCCAGGTGTTCCTGGCGCTTCCAGATTTTCCTGGCGCTTCCAGGTGTTCCTGGCGCTTCCAGGTGTTTCTGGCGCTTCCAGGTGTTTCTGGCGCTTCTAGGTGTTCCTGGCGCTTCCAGGTGTTCCTGGCGCTTCCAGGTGTTCCTGGCGCTTCCAGGTGTTTCTGGCGCTTCCAGGTGTTCCTGGTGCTTCCAGGTGTTCCTGGCGCTTCCTGATGTTTCTGGCGCTTCCTGATGTTCCTGGTGCTTCCTGATGTTCCTGGTGCTTCCTGATGTTCCTGGTGCTTCCAGGTGTTCCTGGTGCTTTTAGCCGAGGCTTCAGAACATAAGGAGCCTCTTGGATCAGGTGGGACGTCCTCGAGGAACCAGAGACGTCCAGTTGTCTTATAATGTTTCTGCCTCGTCTCTGTTTCTTGATCTGTTTAGTTTTTATTTTATTACAAAAAGCTGAAGGAGCTGATCATCTTAAGAAGACTTCATCGTTATTTGATCATTGTTGAAACGTACTGGTTAAATACAGTTTTTAATATTAGGAAAGGAATCCGAAGTGTATCAGGCACATTCTGGGTTTAGGTTTGTTTTATGATTCTGTCATTTCTGATGATGAAGATATAAGCTCCTCTGAGTTCTTTACACTGTTTAAAAACATGAAAATATAAAACATTAGAATCAGACTGTGTGAATGTGTAGGAGTACATGTAGACTTAGTGGAAGCTTTAGCAGTCAGACGGGTTTCTGTTGTTTGGAAGGTCAGACTGTCTCTGAGCAGCAGACAGTCTCACTCCTCCACTGACCTGATGGTTTTATTCTGTACTTCTGTCTGTTTAATGTTTTTATTCTCTTGTTCTTTATGTACGGAGACCTGGAGTTTTTCGAAAAACGCCCTAAATAAAATGTATTATTATTATTATTATTATTATTATTATTATTATTAGATTTCTTTCAAATGAAACACGTGTTACTTTAACAAAGGACACCACTCCATTAGTATTAGTTTAATTTTTTAGAACATTTTTCCCATTTTGACTTTGATTCTCATCTTTGTATTTGAGTTTTTATAATTTAATATGGTTTGTCTTCCCAGCTGTTTCGAGAGGTACGCATCATGAAGACTCTTAGCCATCCCAACATCGGTGAGTTACCGCCCAGACTTTGTGTCAGTGTGTGAACGCCAGCTCCATGTTGACGTGTCGTCCTTCGTGTTCCAGTCCAGCTGTTCGAGGTGATCGAGACGGAGAAGACGCTCTACCTGGTCATGGAGTACGCCAGCGGGGGTGAGTAGCTCAACCATTAAGATCAGCGTTCTCAAGTATTGATGACTATTAAACTCATCGCTGTGTGAACTCCAGTTTACTGGTTAGTTCAAGTCAATAACTCAGTTTCCAGTAGCCGGAGTAGAGAGTGGGGCTGGTCCACACTCAGTGTGTGAGTGAGTGAATGACTGATGTGTTGGACAGCGCTTTGGGGAGTGGAGAACTCTAGAAAGTTCTATAGAAACACAGGATGTTTACCATTCAGTCGTCTTATCTTCAGCTTTTCTTTAGTTTTTATTTTCTCCTTTCATCTTCCCCTGTTGTTGTTTATATTATGTGACCTTTGACCTCTGATAAACAAACATCAGCTGGTGTTTAAAAACACACCCATAAGATAGGATGTTTAATATCATTTGATCTGTTTTAGTTTGTTTATTTAGTTTAAACAGGACAATAATTGTACAATAAATATAGTTGTTTAATAATAAAACAATGTCACAACATGATTTATAATAAAAACATTTGAAAAGAAGAAACTAGATTTTCTAAACAAGAATACTCCAGCATCTGAAAAGCAACAGATCAGGTGAATGTCCTCACTTAAAACATAAAATCAAACAAAGCATCAGGATCAGTGTTGTGGTTTAAGGTTCTGTCCTCAGGTCCTGGTGGTCCTGGTCCAGCAGGTCCTCTAGGATTCAGCATCACTCAGTCAGTTGGTTCATTCTGGGGTTTTTTTTTATCAAGGAGAGTTTATTACTTGCCTTATCAAATCCTATTTATACTTGTTTCTGTCTGGTTTCAGATGTTACTATAGTAATGTTGCTTTATAGAGTAGAGTAGGATAGAGTAGGGTAGAGTAGAGTAGGATAGAGTAGAGTAGAGTAGGACAGAGTAGAGTAGGACAGAGTAGAGTAGAGTAGGACAGAGTAGAGTAGAGTAGGATAGAGTAGAGTAGAGTAGGATAGAGTAGAATAGAGTAAAATAGAGTAGAGTAGAATAGAGTAAAATAGAGTAGAGTAGAATAGAGTAAAGTAGAGTAGAGTAGAATAGAGTAAAGTAGAGTAGAGTAGAATAGAGTAAAATAGAGTAGAGTAGAATAGAGTAAAGTAGAGTAGAGTAAAATAGAATAGAGTAGAATAGAGTAGAGTAGAGTAGGACAGAGTAGAGTAGAGTAGGATAGAGTAGAGTAGGATAGAGTAGAGTAGGACAGAGTAGAGTAGGGTAGAGTAGAGTAGAGTAGGATAGAGTAAAATAGAGTAGAGTAGAATAGAGTAAAATAGAGTAGAGTAGAATAGAGTAAAATAGAGTAGAGTAGAATAGAGTAAAGTAGAGTAGAGTAGAATAGAGTAAAGTAGAGTAGAGTAGAATAGAGTAAAGTAGAGTAGAGTAGAATAGAGTAAAATAGAGTAGAGTAGAATAGAGTAAAATAGAGTAGAGTAGAATAGAGTAAAGTAGAGTAGAGTAGAATAGAGTAGAGTAGAGTAGAGTAAAATAGAGTAGAGTAGAGTAGAATAGAGTAAAGTAGAGTAGAGTAGAATAGAGTAGAGTAGAGTAGAGTAAAATAGAGTAGAGTAGGATAGAGTTGTCTTTATTGTCGTTCCACCTGGAGATCAGGGCGCTCCCACTGATCACCTCAGAAAAAACCCAAAAGCTCTGAAACTAAACTCATCCTGGGAAAACGCTGTTTGACTTGATTGAGTCAGGTTTGAGGGAACTGATCTGGTGTTATAGATGGTTAAGTACCATCAGTGTCAGGTTCTAGATGTTTAATAAATGTGAGTAAACTCTAGTTTAATTTAAATTAGATTAGCATTTTAATCCTCCAGTGTTTCCTCTGTGGAGCCCTCTGCCTTGGGACCGGTGGTCGGCGGTGGCGGCTCGGGCGCTCCCCGGTAGGGCCCGGGCAGTGGCGGGGGTTGCCACCCTCCATACCCGGGTGCCCTTGGTTGGTGTGTTGGCTGCTGACCTGGTTCTACAGCTGACGAGGCAGAGGGTCCACTTGATGGCATGTTGCTCATTACTGGAGCCATCTGAGCTCAACATAGTGTTTACTGTGGTTTTGATGTGTATGTGTGGGTGTATGTGTGCTTGGGAATGGGTTGTGGACTGGGAGGGGAGAGTGTCATAATTGTTCTATGTGTGGGAAAGGGAGGGAATGTGGGTTGTATGGGTCATTTTAATCTTTCAAGCACTTTGTGTTGCTCGCTGGGGCATGAAAGGTGCTATATATATAAATAAATAAATAAATAAATAAATAAAATAAATAAAGGATTAATCTTAACCAGAAGCCTAACGACCATAAGTAAATGAAGCGTGTTCTTAACGTTTACCCGTCCATGTTTTTGTTGTCCAGGCGAAGTGTTCGACTACCTCGTGGCTCATGGCAGAATGAAAGAGAAAGAGGCCAGAGCCAAATTCAGACAGGTGAGTCAGACTCAGCACCTGAACTTAGCTCCTCCCCTCAGGATGACATCTGACCTTTATTGTTTTGGATTGATTTGTTGTCTGGATCTGTAACCTGCTGCTGCAGGTGAATAAACCAAACCGTAGCTGTCCTTCATTGTTCTGATGTGATGAAGAGTCGGTGTGTTTGAATCTTTACACTGAGCATCTCCTCCTTTGTGTCCTCAGATCGTGTCAGCGGTGAACTACTGTCATCAGAAGAATATAGTTCATAGAGACCTGAAGGTGACTTTATTTAAACCTACAGGTGTTCTGTGTAACAACATGAGAAAATCAAAGTGTTTTCTCTATTATCAGATTGTTTATATATCTTACCTCTCCCTTGTTCTCTTCGCTGTGTCCTGCAGGCGGAGAACTTGCTGCTGGACGCCGACTCCAACATTAAAATAGCCGACTTTGGCTTCAGTAATGAATTCACTGAAGGCAGTAAGCTGGACACCTTCTGCGGCTCGCCACCCTACGCTGCCCCCGAGCTCTTCCAGGGAAAGAAGTACGACGGTCCAGAGGTGGACATCTGGAGTCTGGGTGTCATCCTGTACACGCTGGTCAGCGGGTCGCTGCCTTTTGATGGACAGAACCTGAAGGTGGGTGCATGAAAGGAGCCCTTCCTCATAGGGAGGTGGTACGTTTGAGACTTTTACCAGAGGTTTTCTATTCATGATGTTTTATTTATATATCCGGGTCACATGGAGTCTCTGTTGGGTCAAATCCTCCAATCTCCTAAAAGCTTTTCAGGAAACTTGTCATCCATTAAACCACTGATTGATGTGAAAGATGACCAATAGAGCTGATTTATGTAAACATGTGAAAACGGTGAAAAGTGGAGATAACAAGGTTTTAGCCTGACAGTTATTGAGGTTCTTTTTTCCTCAGTAACTATTAAACAAAGAGACATAATGAATGTAGTGACGTATTTAGCCTGACAGCATCGATATGATGGAAACACAAAGAGCAGCTGTGGTACACATTTTATAAAGTCTGTTTGTAATTCACCCTCATTTTATCCAGTTCGGTTGCCAGTCCTCCTAAAGTTACATCAGACTTTTAAAATTTTCTGACTCTGAAATGAAACTGAGAAGAGCTCCAACAACTCTGAAGATGTTGAGAGGACATCTGTCACAAATGAAAGGCGTTCATAAGTCCAGCGTCAGAGCGAGAAGCCTCTCAAACGTTTAGGACCAAACCTCTGAGACCTGCTGCCAACAGTTTAAACTGCATTTAGTGGTTTTACTCGATGATTCTTCATTTTTCACGTATTATTTGACGTGTTTCCTGTTTTATGTTTGATCAGGAGCTGCGGGAGCGGGTCTTAAGGGGGAAATACCGCGTTCCCTTCTACATGTCCACAGACTGTGAGGGAATTCTGCGTCGCTTCCTGGTTCTGAATCCCGCTAAGCGCTGCTCGCTGGAGGTAAACTTTACTCAGCACAGACCTACCGTACACTAACATATTAATAAACAACAAATACATGTAATTAATCCTTATATTTAATATAAGTTATCTGTGTGATTATATGAGATTTTGACGTTGATTTCAAAGCAAACACTTATTATGAAAACACTTTTTTATTATAATATAGTCAGTTGTGTTTTTCGAACTTCTTTTTCATCAGCAAATCATGAAAGATAAGTGGATAAACGTTGGTTATGAGAGCGACGAGCTGAAGCCCCACATCGAGCCTGAGGAGGACTTCAGTGACACCAACCGCATCGGTGAGAACATCAGTCAGCAGCCTGTAGCTGAACCAGGAAGAGGTCTGGAGACAAACATCTAGTATATCTTCAGGATCTACCATTCTTTAGGGTCCTGGCCTCGGCATCTTTATGTTTTTGGTTTTAGTGGCTGAAGACACTAAAAAAATCATCCTTAGTCAAATTCAGAGTTAAAGTTTTGGTTCATGGTTTAAAAAAGCTCTTTATCTTTTATCCTCAGTAAAATCCCAACATTCTTTACATAAACGTCATTAAGGGTAAAATCACGTAGGTCCCTTTGTTTGCTGGACTTTTCGATTATCAACCCTTTTTCTTCCAGATGTGATGGTTGGGATGGGATTCGGCAGAGATGAGATCAGAGAGTCGCTGATCAGTCACAAGTACAACGAGATCACTGCCACGTACCTGCTGCTCGCACGCAAGAATGAGGTGACGGCTTGTTTTTATCCTCTAAGTAAATGTATAGAAACGTCGTTATGGCAACAACTTCTGACTGCAACAGGAACAATTTCTGGTTCTAGAACAGTGTCAGTGGTTTTGTTCTGGTCTGAATCCTCTGCTGCTTTCAGAATTTTTGCTGCATCTTTTCTACTTTTTGGCCACTTGTTATGATGCGTAACCATAGCAACAAGAGACTTGTTTACAAGAGGGAGCAGCTGACTGACGTCTCTAAGCTCCAGTCAAACCCAACCTGTGACCCAGAGTCCATCTGAGTTAAAGAGGAGGAGTCATGGATGAAGATCAGGAGAAGCTTCAACCATCACTTCCTCCATCCTAACGGGGAACCTGAGATCTCTCCTGGGCCAGATGGACCAGCTAGAAGCTCTGATGAGGATTCAGACAGAATCTCATGTGTTTCACTGAGACCTGGTTCAGGATCAGATCCAGACTCCAACGTCTCTCTGCCCGGCTTCCTGTCCATCACAGACCACTAGAAGATCCTTCCTGTCCATCACAGACCACTAGAAGATCCTTCAGTCCATCACAGACCACTAGAAGGTCCTTCCTGTCCATCACAGACCACTAGAAGATCCTTCCTGTCCATCACAGACCACTAGAAGATCCTTCCTGTCCATCACAGACCACTAGAAGATCCTTCAGTCCATCACAGACCACTAGAAGATCCTTCCTGTCCATCACAGACCACTAGAAGATCCTTCAGTCCATCACAGACCACTAGAAGATCCTTCCTGTCCATCACAGACCACTAGAAGATCCTTCCTGTTCATCACAGACCACTAGAAGATCCTTCCTGTCCATCACAGACCACTAGAAGATCCTTCCTGTCCATCACAGACCACTAGAAGGTCCTTCCTGTCCATCACAGACCACTAGAAGGTCCTTCAGTCCATCACAGACCACTACAGGAGATCCTTCCTGTCCACAGCTAGAACCTCCTACAGTGACTTTATGAATCCCAGAGAGGAAATGAGATATTTCAGTAACTCCTTAAAAGTGTTTTTGATTGGATTGATTGATTTTAGTTCTTGTGAGTTGTATTTATTGGAGCTTGTGATGCCAGTAGATGCTTCTACAGCTCTGAGGAGTCAGTTAGGTCAAACATCATTTGAATTAACATCAATTAAAGTAATTCTGTTAACTGGGTTAACCTGGAAACACCTGATCAGTTCTGATGTCGAGTCAAATTATTTATTGTCTTTCAGACGGAGGGCTTGGAGTCTCGGTCAGGCAGCAGTTTGAGCCTCGCTCGAGTTCGCCAAAGCACCATTTCTAATGGAACAAGCAAGCACTCCACTTCCTCTTCCTCCTCTGGTGCACCATCTTCCTCCTCCGGTCAAAAGCCGCAGCGCAGCGCCTCAACCTACCACCGCCAGAGACGACACTCCGACTTCTGTACGCCAAATCCTGAGACTGTATTAGTGTTTGTCGTGCTTTATGGTGGCTTACATTAGTAGTAAATTAACTCAGACCTGACAGGAATCTGATGAGATTTAATGTTTCAGGCGGTCCTGCTGCTCCGGGGTCAGCGCACCCCAAACGAAGCCCCAGTGGTGTCGGAGAAGGAGCTGGGCTTAAAGAGGAGCGGCTGTCGACACGCAAGCCGAGCACCAGCGCCGTAGGCTCCCGCAGCATCCCGACCCCCTCCAGTCCCATGGTTAGCTCCGCCCACAACCCAAACAAAGCTGAGATACCCGACAGGCGCAAGGAGGTGGCCTCAGCGACGGTAGGACCTGAAGGGTTTTTGTGTTTGTGAGAACAAATCTGTCGATACGAGTTCAGATGGCAGAGACCTCTCAAGCTGCTTAATCTAATCTCATTAGATTACAGGACGCTGAGGCTGCGCTCACACAAACTCTTAAAGACCACTTTATACACGGGTTAGGAAGGATCCCTTTAGATTTATTAGGAAATAATAAACAGACTGCAGATTCACCAAGTCAAGAGGTTAAACAGCAAAAAGTGTTTCTGTGTAACGAGTTGAAATAAGGCAGCAGTGAGATTAACTCCACAGCAGAGTCTAAAACCATCAGCTGAGACGTCTCTAATAAACCGCTAGGACAGAGTCTCCTCAAACAGCCAAAAAACACAAAACAAGACGAATTTAATGTGAGTCAATCAGAGTTTTTTATTTCCAGAACAACATCCCAGCCAGTGCCATGACTCGAAGGAACACGTACGTGTGCACAGACCGACCCAACACCGATCGACACTCCCTGCTGCAGAACGGCAAAGAAAACAGGTAAGAAGGAAGCTGGTGTGTGATTCTGTTCCCTCCCACAGCCATGTTTGTTCACGGAGTCATCAGGAGATACGGACTGTGGTTTTAAGTCTTCTAGTGGAGGTCGTTGGACCATGAAGCAGGAGTCTCACCTGTACAAATCAGATTCACCCTGACTGAGTCGTTTTGAGTCAAACAGCCAGGAACTCCATCTCTGACCTTTGATTTCACCACTTTTCAGCCTGAGCCTGAAACTTTAACAAACAAGTTTTAAAAGTAAGAAAAACGTACTTTTATCAACCCTCAGTAAAACTGGTTGTTTCCAGTATTTCAGATGCGCCCTTTAAAGGGTTAAACTTCCTAGAGAACCTTCAGGGTTTTGAGTTTAAATGAAACTTGTTTTAAAAAACGAAAACTGTTTATTTATTGGAAGAACAGAATCTGTTTTATGAAACAAAGACTGCACACTTCGCCTCGCCTTCCTCCACTTCATCCTGGGGGCATGGGGGGGGGCAGCATTCAAGTAGGGAATCCAGACCGTCCTCTCCCCGGACACCTCCTCCAGGACCTCAGGGTCAGCCTGGGGGTGGACCTCCTCCAGCGTGTCCAGGGTCGACCCAGCAGGAGGCTGAACACCAGCTACCACTTTAATTAGCTCATTTTTGGAGTTGTTCATTATAAAACCATCAGTAAAGTGAACGTGATTCGTTAATTTCCTCAGATTTTTTACATTACATTTATTCTGGAAAGGCATTGTGTCCATAGAGCGTGAAACATCTAGTTTACCTGGTGAAACAGGTGTCCTCCTGCTCAGAGTGTCAGGAGGTGGTTTGACTGACTTTTAGCCACTTTAAGTCGAGATAAAGGGATTTCTCTGTGTGTGTGTGTGCGTGCGTGTGTGTGTGTGTGTGAGGTTCAGTTCCCAGTAGGAACCGTCTGCTGTTTGGACAGATGGTCGTCTGCTCCTCAGTCTCATCTCCTTTCTCTCTCTCCACTTCTCTTTCTTTCTTTTCCTGTGATCACTTTCATTCAAGACGACCTAATTTTCTGTCCCTCTGTCTCTGTTTCCAGAGTTCTTATAGGTCCTTGAAATCCTTGAAAAGGCCTGAATTTTAACATGATATTTTCAAGGTTTTGAAAGTTTTAGAATTTTTAATAAAGTTTATCTATCTATCTATCTATCTATCTATCTATCTATCTATCTATCTATCTATCTATCTATCTATCTATCTATCTATCGTCTATCTATCTATCTATCGTCTATCTATCATCTATCTATCTATCTATCTATCTATCTATCATCTATCTATCTATCTATCTATCGTCTATCTATCTATCGTCTATCTATCTATCTATCTATCGTCTATCTATCTATCTATCTATCGTCTATCTATCGTCTATATCTATCTATCGTCTATCTATCTATCGTCTATCTATCGTCTATCTATCTATCGTCTATCTATCTATCTATCTATCTATCTACTGTCTATCGTCTATCTATCGTCTATCTATCTATCTATCGTCTATCTATCTATCTATCTATCTATCTATCTATCGTCTATCTATCTATCGTCTATCTATCGTCTAGCTGTCTATCTATAGTCTATCTATCTATCGTCTATCTATTATCTATCTATCTATCGTCTATCTATCTATCTATCTATCTACCGTCTATCTATCGTCTATCTATCTATCGTCTATCTATCTATCTATCTATCGTCTATCTATCTATCTATCTATCGTCTATCTATCTATCATCTATCTATCGTCTATCTATCTATCTATCTACCGTCTATCTATCGTCTATCTATCTATCGTCTATCTATCTATCTATCGTCTATCTATCTATCTATCTATCGTCTATCTATCTATCTATCTATCTATCTATCTATCGTCTATCTATCATCTATCTATCGTCTAGCTGTCTATCTATAGTCTATCTATCGTCTATCTATCTATGGTCTATCTATCTATCTTCTATCTATCGTCTATCAATCTATCTATCGTCTATCATCTATTGTCTATCTATCTATCTATCTATGGTCTATCTATCTGTCGTCTATCTATCTATCGTCTATCTATCTTTCATCTATCTATCGTCTATCTATCATCTATCTATCTGTTGTCTATCGTCTATCTATCTATCGTCTGTCTATCTATCTATCTATCTATCGTCTATCTATCGTCTATCTATCTATCTTCTATCGTCTATCTATCGTCTATCTATCTATCGTCTAGCTGTCTATCTATCTATAGTCTATCTATCTATCGTCTATCTATTATCTATCTATCTATCGTCTATCTATCTATCATCTATCTATCGTCTATCTATCTATCTATCTATCTACCGTCTATCTATCGTCTATCTATCTATCGTCTATCTATCTATCATCTATCTATCGTCTATCTATCTATCTACCGTCTATCTATCGTCTATCTATCTATCGTCTATCTATCTATCTATCGTCTATCTATCTATCTATCTATCGTCTATCTATCTATCATCTATCTATCGTCTAGCTGTCTATCTATCTATAGTCTATCTATGGTCTATCTATCTATCTTCTATCTATCTATCGTCTATCAATCTATCTATCGTCTATCATCTATTGTCTATCTATCTATCTATCTATGGTCTATCTATCTGTCGTCTATCTATCTATCGTCTATCTATCTTTCATCTATCTATCGTCTATCTATCGTCTATCTATCATCTATCTAGCTATTGTCTATCTATCGTCTATCGTCTATCTATCTATCGTCTGTCTATCTATCTATCTATCGTCTATCTATCGTCTATCTATCTATCTTCTATCGTCTATCTATCGTCTATCTATCTATCTATCGTCTATCTATCTATCATCTATCTATCTATCGTCTATCTATCTATCGTCTATCTATCTATCGTCTATCTATCGTCTATCTATCTATCGTCTATCGTCTATATATCTATCTATCTATCGTCTATCTATCTATCATCTATCTATCGTCTATCTATCTATCATCTATCTATCGTCTATCTATCTATCATCTATCTATCATCTATCTTTCTATCGTCTAGCTGTCTATCTATCTATCGTCTATCTATCTATCGTCTTTCTATCGTCTATCTATCGTCTATCTATCTATGGTCTATCTATCTATCTTCTATCTATCTATCTATCGTCTATCAATCTATCTATCATCTATCGTCTATCGTCTATCTATCTATCTATCGTCTATCTATCTATCTATCATCTATCTATCTATCTATCGTCTATCTATCTATCGTCTGTCTATCTATCTATCTATCGTCTATCTATCGTCTATCTATCTATCGTCTATCGTCTATCTATCTATCGTCTATCTATCTATCGTCTATCTATCTATCTATCGTCTATCTATCTATCGTCTATCTATCGTCTATATATCTATCTATCGTCTATCTATCTATCATCTATCTATCATCTATCTTTCTATTGTCTATCGTCTAGCTGTCTATCTATCTATCGTCTATCTAGTTATCGTCTATCTATCTATCGTCTTATCTATCTATCTATCGTCTATCTATCTATCGTCTATCAATCTATCGTCTATCAATCTATCTATCGTCTATCATCTATCGTCTATCTATCGTCTATCTATCTGTCTATCGTCTATCTATCTATCGTCTATCTATCTATCATCTATCGTCTATCTATATCTATCTATCGTCTATCATCTATCTATCTATCATCTATATATCTATCTATCATCTATATATCTATCTATCATCTATATATCTATCATCTCATCTATCTATCTCATCTATCTATCTCATCTATCTAGCTATCATCTATCTATCTATCTATCGTCTATCTATCTATCGTCTTGGGGCGGCATTAGCTCAGTTGGTAGAGTGGCCGGTCTGGCAACCGGAAGGTCGCCGGTTCGATCCCCAGCTCCGGCTGGGTTAGATTGTCGTTGTGTCCTTGGACAAGACACTTCACCCAACTTGCCTGCTGGTGGTGGTCAGAGGGTCCTGGAGGGCGCCGGTGCATGGCAGCCCCCGCCTCTGTCAGAGTGTCCAAGGGCAGCTGAGACTACAACGTAGTTTATCACCACCAGTGTGTGAGTGTGAATGGATGAGTGACTGATCGTGTTGTACAGCGCTTTGGGGTGTTCTGCACTGTAGAAAGCGCTCTATAAATACAAGCCATTTACCATTTTACCATCATATATCTATCATCTGTATATCATCTATATATCTTTCTCATCTATCTTTCTCATCTATCTATCTCATCTATCTATCTATCTCATCTATCTATCTTATCTATCTAACTAACTCATCTATCTATCTATCTCATCTATCTATCTCATCTATCTATCTCATCTATCTATCTATCTCATCTATCTTATCTATCTATCTATCTCATCTATCTATCTCATCTATCTATCTATCTATCTCATCTATCTATCTCATCTATCTATCTCATCTATCTCATCTATCTATCTCATCTATCTCATCTATCTATCTCATCTATCTATCTCATCTATCTATCTCATCTATCTATCTATCTATCTCATCTATCTATCTCATCTATCTATCTCATCTATCTATCTATCTCATCTATCTATCTCATCTATCTCATCTATCTATCTATCTCATCTATCTATCTCATCTATCTCATCTATCTATCTATCTCATCTATCTATCTCATCTATCTATCTCATCTATCTATCTATCTCGTCTATCTATCTATCTCATCTATCTATCTCATCTATCTATCTCATCTATCTCATCTATCTATCTATCTCATCTATCTATCTCATCTATCTATCTATCTCATCTATCTATCTATCTCATCTATCTATCTATCTCATCTATCTATCTCATCTATCTATCTCATCTATCTATCTATCTCATCTATCTATCTCATCTATCTATCTATCTCATCTATCTATCTCATCTATCTATCTCATCTATCTATCTATCTCGTCTATCTATCTATCTCATCTATCTATCTCATCTGTAGCGTAATATAACCTGATTTTATTGTTATAATACGGACACACTTCTGCAAGGTTATTAGCTTAGTTTTGTCGGTTTTACGGCTAATCACTATTAGCTACCTTCACTAAACTAATTATTATGCAGGATTTCTAGGATCTTTCTGGTTCAAAGGGAAGACCTACGTACGTTATATTTGGAAGTTATAACCCAGAAGCAGACTTAGACTACAGTTATTTTATTAAAGAAACAGATTGAACGAACAGACAGATATGAGGTAGATGGTTGCATCTTAAGAGATTCTTCTGATGTTATTAAGCTGAGAGTTAATGACGAGAGCCTGTGAGATATTAATATATCTCTAGGGAGTCGGAGCTAGTTAGGAGGGGAAACTGAGCTAACTTGATGGAGTGTCATTTATCAATAGCCTCGGTTTTACCAGGTCGGGTTGGTACCTGCTGAACCGCTCCAGATCGCCTCGACGTGGGAGGTGGAGGTTCGTCGGTGTGATCGTTGGTCTGACGAACCTCAGAGTTATCCCCGGTGAACGTAACGTTACCGCAGGCACGGAGGAGTCTGATGAGTCGGTCTAGCTGGTCCATGGTCGGCTGGTGCAGAGGCTAACCGGCTTTCCCATGGCAGGTGAAAAGAAGCAGACAGATGGTGTCTGGCTTCTCAGCCGGAGCAATGTCCTCGACCGGTGAGGCTGGTTTACCCACGAGCTCGGTCGGCATCAAAGCCTTCCGTGTAACGGAGAAAACGGAGGCCGTGTTCTCTCGTGTAGGGTCAAACGAGAACTGTTTAGCTTTTAGACAGGAAGCCGGACAGAGGGAACTTTGGACGCGTGGCCCAATGGGAAGTAGTTACCAAGTCACGTGGTTCTCGTCATTAAGGAACCCAGGAAGTTAGATGGATTATTAATATGCTTTAACCTTTTTAGCAAAAGTAGAAACATGAATAATACTGATGCAACATCAACATTCATGAATACTGGAAGAAAATGAATTAATCATATTAAGACATTTCTGGACAGTGGATTAAAGGTGGTGTCTTTTTAGAATGAGACATCAAGGAGTCCTTAAGTTTAATTATTAATTAAAGGAAATCTTCTCATTCTTCCGACACGACCGGGTCCTGGAAGGAATGTTGATTCAGGTTACAACATAATAAAAGA
>SSNR01000267.1:524149-548859 GCA_006937965.1 Callopanchax toddi | reverse complement strand
CCCCCCCCCCCCCCCCCCCACAGTCTGGTCCTGAGACCAGCTTTAGAAACCAGAGCTGGATTCCTTGTATTTTTTCAGCTCATGTCTCTAAGACTTTAGGAAGTTTACCGGGGTAAACCTTCTCTCTTCTTTATTTTCATTCATGTCTGATTTCTGCTGTTTAAACCATGTTTTCACTTTTCTTTCCATCATTTTTTCCTCCTGACTTTGTGAAAACACTGCAGTGAGCTTCAGCGTGCAGCCAGTCAGTGTCGATGTTAAACGATTTTTCTGTGCAGCTGCTCTCATACCCAACTCATCCAGTGGGTCTGCCCCACTTGAACTTTGTGGGTGTTTTCTAGAGCGTTATGAAAAGCAGCCTCAGGCCACCAGTCAGGAGGGTGTGTGTGTGTGTGTGTGTCTGAGAGCGATGGTGTGACGAAGCGTAACGTGTTAAGTAAAGAAAAAGAACTTAGATGTGAGGAAAGGGGAGAAAGCAGGAACTCATAAGGCAGAAATGATCATGATCACATCAGAGAACGACCTTAGAGTTTAGAATAAAAGCACATTTAAAGCATCTGTCTGGTCTGCAAGGAAATAAAAGATGACACACAAAGCTAGGAGTGTTTTTCTTCTATAAAGCAGGAGAGTCCTGATTAGTCATAATTAGTAGAAATATGTAATGTTATAAAACCATACATCTTCCGTAAGGTCACTAGCTGAGTTTTGTCAGTCTTAAACGGAGCTGTGTGCTCGATGCCTTCGCTCACTAGTACTTGTACGGGAATATTTCTCTAGATTCTTTAATTGCAGAGAGTTAGTTACAAACCTTTTTATTGACGAATAGAAGTCTGAGTCTGAATTAGACTTTAGAAGTTTTATTATGAAGAGACGGACGAACAGACAGTTATAAGCAGTTAGCAGTGAGGTAGCAGGGTTGAATCTTTTGGTCAACACGATGGTATTGTGTTCTAAATTGAATCTTTACAATAAGCTTTAATGATTTGAGTCTGTGATATTATAGACTGGGGGCGTTTTATCTTAATTTAGTTTAAGGATTAACTGGAGGAGAGTTAGTTGATGTAAGCTACGTGGAGTGTTAGCTTTATCAACAGGCCATCAGCTTTTGCCAGGAGGTAGTTTCTTACTGTTTCGGCGTTCCGTGGATCAATTCCGGTGTAGGTTGATGACCGCTGGAAGGTGGAACTCCTTCTCGACCGTCGGGAGCCGTTGGGGGCCGGAGCGACCGGGCTTGTCCTATATACGCAGTCAGGAGAAACATCTCGGCTGGTGGTTAGCATCTGGAGCTAACAGAGCTGCGTCTTCCTTTCCCATGTCGGACAGAGAGGCGGACAGGTGTTGTCGGACCTCAGGGGGAAAGGGCAATCATCGGCTCAACGGGCCTGATGGTACCCGTTCAGGGAAGAGCCGGCAGCTTTAGGAAAATAGCTTAGCTTATGAGCTGATAATATCAGCTGAGAGAAGAAGCATGATGTAATGTTTTTGCAGTCACCCTCATACGTGTGTGACATTTTTTAAATTTAAAACTCAAATGTTTTATCGTGTTTCAGATAAACTGATAAAAAATGTCAAAGTTCAGTAATGTACTGTATTGCTGATTCAATCAGAAGAACCCTAACTCTGTTTCCTTCTCCTCTCCAGTTCCTTGTCCCACCGCCTCCCCCCTGCCTCCCCCTCCTCCCACAGCATCGCTGGCGCCTCTGGAGTCTCCTCCTCGTCCTCCACACCTTCATCCCGCCTCTCCAGGGGATCCACGGTGAGGAGTACGTTCCACGGAGGCCAGATCAGAGACCGCCGCCCCACCTCCCACGCCCCCCTTGCATCACCCACACCATCCCATGATTCCAGCCCGCTGCCTCATGTCAGGACTCGAGCCACGACCAACCTGCTCAGCAAACTCACCTCCAAGCTGACTCGCAGGTAAGAGGAGAAGCCAGAGTGGATGAACCGTTTTTAAGAGTTTGTTCATTTACTGCTTTTTATCAGTTTTTCCTCCTTATGGGAGTTTTAGTAGAACTGAATGACTGCTCTTTATAAACCTGTACATAAAGATCATTTAGACGACATTCCTGCCTCTCATGGCCTCCTCCTTAACCAGTACTAACCAACCAGCCTCCCTTTGAAAAGACAAGCTTCAGATCTGGTTCTGTTTACTAGAAGACCTGGGTCTAATAGCCAAAGCTGTTGCTCAAATTTGTTGAGTTTTAAATAAGACGCAGTTCCTTTAAATGGTCACTGAAATTTTTATCCAACAGGATAAGTCTTAGAATAACTCCTCTTTAGGAATGCCGTTGAACAGGTTTGTCAGCATCAGACAGTTTATGTCGCTTTACTCAGCATCAAAGAATGAAAGATAATCCTCTTGTTTGATAAGTCATTTGTTTGGGGGATTGGGGGATTTCTCAGGTAAACTAGGTAGGGATGCACATAAGCATTGAGCATGAGCACCCACTATGTTTCATTACATACCAGCAGGGCTCCTCATGACCACTAGCTGTCATTCTCTAACCAAATCCATCACAAGTCAGCGCGGTATCGTTAGCACAGCTCTTCATTAATTACTAACGAGCTGCAGCCTGAGCTGAGACAGTCGCTACGTTCACTTTCGTAGTTTTCTGAGTTTAGTGACCCCCGCCACAGCCCTACTGCCACTGGACTGATCCCTTGACTGGGGGTACTATGTACTATGCACAGCGTTAGAACCAAAACTATACATGGCGTTAGAACCAATACTATACGTGGCGTTAGAACCAATACTATACATGGTGTTAGAACCAATACTATACACGGTGTTAGAACCAATACTATACACGGTGTTAGAACCAATACTATACATGGTGTTGGAACCAATACTATACACGGCGTTGGAACCAATACTATACATGGTGTTAGAACCAATACTATACACGGTGTTAGAACCAATACTATACACGGTGTTAGAACCAATACTATACATGGTGTTGGAACCAATACTATACATGGCGTTGGAACCAATACTATACACGGCGTTAGAACCAATACTATACATGGTGTTAGAACCAATACTATACACGGCGTTAGAACCAATACTATACGTGGCGTTAGAACCAATACTATACATGGCGTTAGAACCAATACTATACATGGCGTTAGAACCAAGCATCAACGCCTGCAGCTCACTAGAGTACCTCACTCTGATCTACTGGTGTCAGTCTAAAGATGCGGCTCCATCATTCCTGCTGGTGTCTCCTGATCGTTGACCAGGTATTGGATCTGGTCTGGACTGTTAGACCCAGGTCTGCTGCTCTGGTCTGGACTGTTAGACCCAGGTCTGCTGCTCTGGTCTGGACTGTTAGACCCAGGTCTGCTGCTCTGGTCTGGACTGTTAGACCCAGGTCTGCTGCTCTGGTCTGGACTGTTAGACCCAGGTCTGCTGCTCTGGTCTGGACTGTTAGACCCAGGTCTTCTGCTCTGGTCTGGACTGTTAGACCCAGGTCTGCTGCTCTGGTCTGGACTGTTAGACCCAGGTCTGCTGCTCTGGTCTGGACTGTTAGACCCAGGTCTGCTGCTCTGGTCTGGACTGTTAGACCCAGGTCTTCTGCTCTGAGAGACCGACTGAATGTTTCTGATGGTTTGTTGCTGTTGCTGCTTATTGTTGCTTTATCTGTTTGTTTCATTCTTTAACAACTGTGGCTTTTCTTGCCAGTCACCTTCTGTTTCCTGTCCTTCTTTCCCCAGAACTACAGTGCATTCTGTTTAATTTGTACTCCTCTCTCTGTCGTTCTGTTTTACCCTCTCTTGCATTTTTTTAATTTAACGTCTCTCTGACTCTGAACTTTTCCTTTTTCCATACCTCTCATCTTCACTTCACTGCCTTCTTTTCTTCCTCTTGCCTTGTAGGGTCACTCTTGACCCTTCTAAACGTCAGAGCTCAAACAAGTCCGTGTCGGGCTGCACCCTCCCGCAGGGAACAAAAACAGTTAGTAAGTTTTCCTTTCCCATGTTTTGTGGCTGCATCTGTCTGTCTGACTGTCTGCCTGCCCACCAGTGCCTCGTCTCCCCCTCTACCCATCATCCATTGCAGGTTGGGGTTTAGTGAAACAGACCTTTACCTGAGGTCGAGCTGCATTCAGGTGCTCCTGGAGGATCTTCTGGCTCCAGTTAAAGAACATCTGTTGTTAAACTGAAAGATGTTTATTTATTTACCTTCCATCTAATAGAAATAACAACATCAGAGTGTTAATTAGGTAACTAAAATAGACTTATCATATTTATAACAACAAAATCTAAGAACAGGAACTGATTTATATTTGTGGTTTTCAAAATAAGAGTTTGAAACTGTAGGTAATAAAATCAGCTGGTGGAAATCAGTAAGTTATGACTAATAGAGATAAAAGTTTCACTCTTTAAGGTTTAAAGTATTAAAACATCAGAAGGTTTGCTCCCTCCTGTAGAAACAGCAGATTAGTGAGAGTAGACGGGTGTAAAGCCTTACTCCTCTCTTGTTGGAGTCAGACCTACAGGTTTCAGGTTAGTGGTAACTCCTCATCAAGCTGTGTATAGTTTTATTGTTAACTGGTTGAAGGGAGTAAAGAACAACAAAGCAGCGACTGATCCTAGGTCAGCGGTGTCCAGTCCTGGGCCTCCAGGGCCACCGTCCTGCATGTTGTAGAGGTTTCTCTGCTTCAACACACCTGATTAAAGGGCTTGTGCAGACCTGGTGACCTGTAGAACAGGTGGTTCAACCATCAGGTGTGTTGGAGCAGAGGAAAACCTGCTGGATACCAGGACCAGGACACCACTGGTCTGGGTCACATGGTTGCTCCATATCCTCATGTTTCCTAACCAGTTTGAACACTCGTTAGATTTAAAATCCTCAAAGTGCTGAAGAACTTGATATGAAGAGATTTATTTTGTATGATTATTACTGATCTGGCATCCTGTGTGTTCTGTTGTTCACCTCACTCAGATTCACAAATATAAATATTATCTATATCAGGGGTGCCCAAGTCCAGAGCTACGATCCTGCGTTCTTTCTCCGCCGCCTGAATCAGATGAACGTCTCGTTACCAGGTCTCTGTGGAGCTGAAGGACCTGCTGATGAGAGGATTAGGTGTGTTTGAGTAAGGATGCATCTGAAGGTTCCAGGAGAGGAGCTCTGGAGGACTGGACGTGGGCACCCCTGATCCAGATCCTCCTCCACCTGAAAAGAGAAACTGGTCACGTAGAGTTTTAACCTCTGACTGGAGGCGTTGGAGGCTCCTGGCTCTTAGAGCTTGTAGGATTGTTTCAGTCTCTGATCAAACTTAACGTTGGAGATGCATCGATTCTGGTTTTGATACCGATTTATGATCCTCTGATCCTGATTTTTGTCAATCTCAGTGTGTCTCAAAGAACTATATTTGACATAAAACATGAACTATTGGTACACGTCATCAAATGAACTGAAGTGTTTCATACTCGGCTCCACAGATTAACGTCAGGCAGCACAGAAGTGACCCTAGCACAGATAACCTCAGACCAGCTGATAGGACCAGGAATGAAATATACTGTATGAGTATCAGTGTTCTCAGTACTTTAGACTCTGTAGTATGGATGTAGCGGTACATTAGTCTGAGGTAGCAGGTCGTGTTCAGTAAAACAGGATTTATCATCTGGTTTCTTCACTATGACGTCACTTTACATCCATTCTGAGCTGTAAATCTTCAGGTAACGAGTCAAACAGGAAGGTTGATCGACTCCAGAGAGATGACTCTTTCTCCTGGGTTAGGAAAACTTTACAGAAACTAATTCATCTAAATTAGACAAACTGCTGCCGTTAATTTAATCCGAACTTGATGCAAAATAAGAAGTCATTCAGGAAAAAAAGCTTTAAAAACACTCACATCAAGAGTGTGGTTTAAAACCCACACACTGTGCATTATATGACGTAACTGCTTGCCGTACCTGCAGCATGTGGATCGAACCGTTTCCACTCAGCTGATTAGAAACTAGCGTTTAGATCTTGAAGCTTCTGCGTGTTTTTCTGATCAGCTGTTCATGCTGTTAGATGTAGAGAGCTGTCACCTCTTCTCTGTCCTGGCTGTGTGCAGAATGCAGCTGAACAAAAACGTGCACGAGCTTCTAGATGTTACACTCCCACAGCTTAAAGTATCACTAATGTTTGAGTCTAGTCTGACATCAGTAGTGTCCTGATTGGGAGCCAGTAAATACTCAGCACCATTTTCTGGAATGAAGAAATGTTGATTTGGATGTTCATCAGTTTGAACACACAGCATACTGTATGTCTGCAGGAGCAGCTACTGAGCTGCTGTTTAAACCAGGATTAATGATGCAACCAGGATTTATCCTCCTCCCAAACACGGATCTTACACGGCTCTTCTTCAGGATGCATGATCACTGTCATGTCACACGGCTGCTGCTGGCGTCTGTCTCCTCTCTTACGCTTTGACTTGTATCCATCCGTCTTCTTTTTCCACCCCCTGCAGTCTGATTCATCTTTTAGAATGAGTTCAGACACATCGTTCCAGTCCTTCTCTTCAGTCTGATTCTCTTCATTATTTGAACACATTGTAGTGACTCACACCATCGTGCTAATCTTTTGTGCAGGATGTTTTTTAACGTGATGCCTTTAATGTCTGCAGGCTTTTCTTATTAAAATGTTTTTAAAGTCTCAACAGTGCATTCCATATATTTGTTGCTCAGCTGTTTTCTAGCTGGTTGTTAATGGTCCTAAAGCTCCTGATTCAGCAGGGATATCTCTCTTGGTGTCGGCTGTAGTTCTGAGAGATGCTATCCGTCCGTACACGCTGTAACAGAGACAGACAGGCGATTATCTGACAGCTTTCCAGGGATCCGTCTGATCCTCCACAGGCCGAATCATTAAATCAAACTTTCATTTAGTTTGAATAAATCCAGCAGCTGGAGGACCTCCTCAGGCAGAGGCAGGGTCACAAACACCAGGAAGAAGAGCACAGCCTTTAGAGGGAAGGGGTAGCAGCACCCCCTGGTGACCACACAGTGGAAGTGCAGTTTTTGTTAATAAAGTAATTTTAGGTTTTAAGGCAGAAGCTGAAACTCAGAGGTGGTAGAGTACCCAAAAAATGTACTTAAGTAAGAGTAGCACCACTTCAACATATTTTTACTCAAGTAAAAGTAAAAAGTTGCTGTCCCAAAAAATACTTGAGTATGAGTAAAAAAGTATCTGGTAAAGAGTTTACTTGAGTACTGAGTAACATCCATCAGATTTTTTTTAAATTGTCATCAGACAGACAAATATAAAGTTTGGGGGAAATTATCCTAAAGGCTAAAATAAACACTGATACAAATACATAACATGATATCAAAACAGCACATTTTAAGCAGAAGAAACACTTCTCAAAGTATTTTTTAAAATATAATCCCAAAACTTAGTAGAGTTAACTATGTGGCTATAAAACTAGCTATCTATTTAGCTAATTTAGTTAGCTAGCTATGTCTAGATTTTGTACAAGCTAGATAAAGATAGCTAGCTAGCTAGAAAATGAGAGTAGGAAAACAAAGCTGGTGTAGGTCTGTGTCTGGTGTATTTTTGTTAGAACGCAGTAGGTAGCAGAGGATTCAGAGATTTTACTCAAGTAGGAGTAGCAGTACTTAATAATAATAATACTCAAGTAAGAGAAAAAGTACGGTGAAGTCAAACTACTCATAAAAGTAATATTTTTTCAAAAAGTTACTCAAGTAAATGTAACTGGTTACTACCCACCTCTGCTGAAACTCAACATTAACTCGGTGCCAGAAGTAACCTCCGCCTGTGAGCTCCGTACAGGAAGTAGATGAAATCATTCAGAGCATCTTGATCTCATAATGTTTGTTCTTTAAAAATACCTCATTTTTCTTTTTATTGCCTCAAAAAAGTAGAAAAATCCCCACAAACACCTTGTTGAGTTAAAGGTTTTTAAAATGGTTCATGCTTGTCTGTGTAGTCGTGGCTCTTTGTTAGACTCCGCCCCTCCACGGCCCTTTATCCTTCTCACCTGTCTCGTGGGTGACCTCGGTGTCTTGTTCGACCTCCATCCAGTGCTTCAGTGCAGAGTTCAGGCTGACCATGAATCATCTGTACGCTGAGTCGTCCTGTTCTGTGTCGTCATTGGTGGGTTGGTGTGTGTCACTGTGCCGCTGCTCTGGGACCAGAACCAGGACATGTTAGACGGAGGAGTGAAGAGGGGGGACGGTGGTGTGTTGGGAAGTGTCTGTTGATTCTAACAGATTCCTTTTGTCTTCTTCTTGAGGGTCACAGACGAACCTGAGAGAATCAGCAGATCTCCGGTCACAAGGTGAGTTCTTTATGACGTCACTAACAGGAAGTACTCATCAGCCCACTAAAACCCAGGATTTACAGGATCTTTTCTCATCGTATTCATTTAGTTTCATTTAACTGCTGAGTCTTAGTTCATCTGTTATTAAAGGTCATCCTTCCTCCCTCTCAGCCTCGGCTGCGCCCGTCCCGTCTCAGGTTAAAATCAGCAGGTAAATCAGCAGCATCAGGCTGACGTTAGCTCCCAGACTGTGGTGTGACTAGTGTGGTAGATAGAACCAAGGTTACCTGCAGACATTGTGATGTTTAGAGACGTGGTGTTTAGTAGGGATGGGCCTAAAAACGTCTCACAGTGACATCATCCTTATTTACCACAGTAACAATAAAAATAAGAACATTTTCAGTATTTACCATGACAATTAAAGCTACGCTAATTGTATTTATTTATGTTTACATGTTTACTTACTTGGCAGATTCTTTTATCCAAAGCGACGTACAATTATGAACCTACAGGTCATGTTGTGGTCTGAGGGGGAAACCGGAGGAAACCCACGCATGCACGGAGAGAACACGCTAACGCCATGCAGAAAGGCCGCAGCCGGGATTCAAACCATCTAGTGCTAACAACTGCACCACCATGCATACATGTGGTCATAGAACCAGCTGTGGAAAATGAACCGTAAAAGTTACCATAACAACCAAACTATCTGCAGGCTGTAAACTAAACCAACTTTATTTATAAAAGCACATTTAAACACAGCGTGTCAGCTGACCAAAGCACTGCACAGCACGAATTAAACCCCCCCAATAGATCTTATAAAACAAGCAATAAAAGCACAATAAAACAATAAATACAGTTTAAAAACCCTTAAAAACATTAAGATCAGAGCCAGCTAAAGCCAGCTGGTAGTAGTGGGTCTTTAAACGTGATTTGAAGGCTGTGATGGACGATGACTGGCGGATGGTAATGGGCAGTGCATTCCAGAGGACGGGGCCATGTGGACAACAGCCCTCTGCCCTCTTGCTCTGTAGTTCATAGAACATGTGCAAAGTAGCAAGTGGTCAGCAGAGCTGAGAGAGCGCACTGGCACACAGGGGGCAGCAGGTCCGACAGGTAGGATGGTGTGAGGCCATTCAGGGCTTTAAAAACAAAAAGAAGGATCTTAAAACGCTCCCTGAACAGCTCAGGTAACCAGTGGAGCCGGGCCAGACGGGGGTGATGTGGGTACGTCTGTTTGAGTTTGTTAAGAACCTCGCAGCAGCGTTCTGCACCACCTGTAGCCGGTTTAAAGCTGAAGCGAGGGAACCAATAAGAAGCTAATTAGCCTGACCAAGTAGGAACCATTAAATAAATATAGTAAGAAAAAGGTCAATAAAATGTAAACGGTCAAATGTTTCTGTGTGTAAGGACGTCCTGGTGGAGCAGGTTCTCATTTCTAAGGATGTTTAAGAACCTGAACGCTCGTATAGGATACGAGTCACACAGGAAGTTTGATGAGAATAAAAACGAGGACCGTCTGCTTCAGTTCATCGGATCTGGACCTGATGTCAAATCAAACTAAAGACTAGAAACGTCTCCTGATGTAGAAACAATTAATACATCAAATCTGAAACACCAATATAGAAATGACCTAAGTGATTATATGTTATAAGAGCTTTCCATACATAGTGGCGCTGCAGAGGGCTGATCTCAGACTGTTGGATCTTTAATCTTCAGCTTGTTGTTCTGAAGCTGTTGGATGTAGAGCGCTGTCAGACTCCTGGGCTGTTAGCTAAATGCTAACCATGCTAACAGCTGATTGGTCACATGTTCTGGACCAGAACTGGTACAGTGATCTGATTTCTCCCTCCTCTTCTTCCTCATCTTCTCTGTTTTTGGTGGCTGCAAACAAAGTTGTGATGCATTAGCTCCACAGAATGTGTGGCTCCGCCCACTACTTATTATGGGATGACACATTTTTACCATGATAAATAGTTCGATGTTACCCATCCCTAATAGTCAGTGTCTTTGTAGAAATGCTGTTTGAGGAACTAAATTCATGTATTTTATCATTTCTGAGTGTTTTATTTTACAGGTTATATAATAATAATAATAATTATTATTATTATCATTATTATTATTATTATTATCATTATTATGACCCAAACTTTGTGTTCAGCCTCTGTTAGAAAAAGAATAGCTGAACCTGAAGCACAGGTTGACCCACCGATGTTTATGACTGAATATTTTATATTTATGATATTAACTATCTGTCTTCTCCGCCCCTCTCCCTAACCACACATTCATCTTTCTGCATTTCATCCCTTTATCTCTTCATCTCCCTCCATCATCCCTTTATTCCCTCCTACCCTCATCGTCTCGTCCCACCCTCACCTTTAACTTCCTGTCTGAACCTCCCCTCCCCCCTGTTTTCATCGCCCCTCCCCTTTTTGCCCCTCCTAGTCGCCATCTATCTGGGCATCAGAAAGCGGCCGAGCCCCGGACCCCCCGATGCGGCTGGGATGTGAGGGTCCGGAGCCCTCGGGACCCGGCCGAGGTGGTGCTGGCGCTGCGTGAGGCGGCGCAGGGCTGCGGCTGCCAGGTCCACCTGGCCGGGCCTTTCCTCCTGTCCTGCACCCACGGAGCGGCCGGCGCCCGGGTGGCCTTCGAGGCCGAGGTCTGCCAGCTGCCCGGCTCGCTGGGCCAGAGCAGCGGCGTGAGGTTCAAGCGCCTGTGGGGGGCGCCATTAGCCTTTAGAGACATCGCCACCAAAGTGTCCAAGGAGCTGGAGCTCTGAGAGGAACCGGAGGTGGGGCAGGTAGATGACAGGAACCACGGGCTGAGGAAGGAGGAGGAAGACTAGTTCCTCTTTCTTCCTCATCCGATTAATGATGCCTCACCTCCGCCTAAAGACCCTCAGCTTTCTGATCCCACCGATCACAGCCAGACGAATGGATACCGACAGGCTGCCATCGACAGACTAATGACGACCTTTGACCCCTGCTTAGCACACCCTACCACCTACATAGTTTATGAGGCCACAGAGTTTCAGCTCTATGTTTCCACGTTTGAGGCTGGTGATGATTTGTTGTTGACTTTATTTTCTGTTGTTTGTCATCATTCCTTTATAAAGAGCTGCTATTTAAATATTTTTTTATTATTTTGTGTAATAATTAGGTTTTTCCTTTAGTGCTTTTAAACAGGCAGATTTTGGAAACTGGTGTCAACGTTGAAAGCTAAAGTCACATAAAGATGTAGACCTCCAGCCACTAGGGGGAGACATGCAGAGACTTGTAACTGAGTGGAGTAGAGTTCCTGCTCTGTTGGGTTTAATGAACCTGGTAAAATGTTTGATTCTTGTTCAGTAGCTGTTAGCTGAACATAAAGCTGCCTAGTAAACACAGCCCGCCTGACTGACCTTTGACCTTCTCACTATTCCATTTTCAGGATTCTAAAGTAGTTTAAAGGTTAGTTGATCTTATAAAGTGTCTCGTGTTATGGGATATGATTGGTGTCAAAAGGATTCTGTCACACATTCTGTCAAAATAAAGGAAGAAAAGGGACATTTCAGAAGCAAAAGTGTGAAATTCAAAAATAAACTCTAAAAAAACACATTTATTTTTCATTTTACTTTTTAACAACTCGTTTTATTTCTTTGACACCTTTTTGGTTCTCACGTAATTCTGCTTCATTCAGACCATTTAGGCTTTTATTCTGAAGGGCAGGTTTCCGTTCTGCTCTGGGTTTTTGCATTGAAGGAGTCTCAGTGGGAGGGGCTTTCTAGTGCTTCGATCTCATTGGTTATGAGGTTTGTAGCGCCGCCTGCTCCAAACCTCATAACCAATTAGATCGAAGCACTGAAAAGCCCCTCCCACTGAGATTCTTAAAGCCGAAGCAAAAACTTAGAGCAGAAGCAAAAACTACCTTCAGAATAAAAGCCTAAATGGTCTGAATGAAGCAGAATTACGTGAGAACCAAAAATCTGTGTTAAATAAATAAATATGAATTGTTAAGAAGTAAAAAAGCTTTTTTAGAAAAATAAATATTTCTTTATGAATTATTTTAGTTCACACTGTTGCTTCTGAAATGTTCTTTTTGCTTTGGTAGCTTTATTTTGATATATTTAGTGTGTAACTGTATATTTGTTTTGACACAAACCTCATCCCATGTCTCAGATCCTCATTTTAGCCCGTTTCAAGTCATTTTTTAACCTAACAGAGTTTTTACATCCAAACACGACTCAGTCATTTAGCATGTAGATAGTAAAACTAAATCCTAACTAAGGTTTGGTTCTAAAACACTTTACGGCTCTAATGGGATGTGGAGGAAGTTCAACACTGTGATGCTTAAAATACAAGTTGTCCTCCATAACGTTTTAAGTATTTTTTCTGTCAGAAGAGTTTCTCTCTCTATTGGTTCTGGTTCAGACCAGCAGACTCCAGTGAAGCCGTCGTGGTTCCTGTAGTGCAGTAGAACCAGGATCTGCTCTGTTTCCACTCGGTGACCTTTAGCTCTGAACACCAACCTAAAACCTTCTGTAACCATAGCTTTGACTGAAGGTTTCAGTCAGGTATCAGAAACGGTTTCTAACCTCAGCAACTCCAGACTTTTCCTCCTGTCGACTTACAGCAGATTGTTAACCTATCGGATTCAAGTATTGTTGGTTTATGACTGTTAACCAATCAGCTTTCATCAAGCAGATGTTTGTTTTTCTCTTCATGGATGAACTTTACTGCTCCTTACAGAAGGTTTGACACCAAACGGCCACGAAGAACTCAAACTAAACGTCAACCTGCAGCGTCTAACCCTGACTCAGCGGACTGAGACCCTCCTGGTCCTCAGCAGACTGAGACCTTCCTGGTCCTTACAGACCTTCCTGGTCCTCAGCGGACTGAGACCTTCCTGGTCCTTACAGACCTTCCTGGTCCTCAGCAGACTGAGACCTTCCTGGTCCTTACAGACCTTCCTGGTCCTCAGCAGACTGAGACCTTCCTGGTCCTTACAGACCTTCCTGGTCCTCAGCGGACTGAGACCTTCCTGGTCCTTACAGACCTTCATGGTCCTCAGCGGACTGAGACCTTCCTGGTCCTCAGCGGACTGAGACCCTCCTGGTCCTCAGCGGACTGAGACCTTCCTGGTCCTTACAGACCTTCCTGGTCCTCAGCGGACTGAGACCCTCCTGGTCCTCAGCGGACTGAGACCTTCCTGGTCCTTACAGACCTTCCTGGTCCTCAGCGGACTGAGACCCTCCTGGTCCTCAGCGGACTGAGACCTTCCTGGTCCTTACTGCTTCAGGTCTCCTCTGCTGTCTGAAGGTGTAAAGCTGTGATTTAGGACCAGGTCCGCGGTTTATTTGTGTTTTTTCTCGACTACCTGAGGATGTTCTAGCTCTGGGTCGGCCGAGCTTTAAGCCGTCACTGTTGATGTGTGAAATCTGAACCTACAGGCTGAAGTGAGAGAAGTGATGGACCTGCAGTC
Source organism: Callopanchax toddi (assembly GCA_006937965.1). Taxonomy (NCBI): domain Eukaryota; kingdom Metazoa; phylum Chordata; class Actinopteri; order Cyprinodontiformes; family Nothobranchiidae; genus Callopanchax; species Callopanchax toddi. The sequence goes on along the minus strand of SSNR01000267.1, from coordinate 535,126 downwards.
CTGCATGTCTCCTAGGAAACGATGTGACAGAAATAAAGGCTTTCAACCTCTTTCACAGCTCGTGTCGTTTTTCTCGATGCCAAGATGTGAGAAGCGGCTTGTTGTGAGTCGAGGGAACAAAATGAGACGTAAACCAGAGGATGTGATGGTTACATGGGGTTTTGTTTAATAGTCCAGTTATGTTTAACAACCAAAATAGGTTTCCTTGGTTACCATTACAAAACCACCAGCAGACTATATGGATTGATCCCAGGATGTTACAGAGACGTGTCAGTCAGGAGAGATTAGATGAGAAACAGACGTAAGAAAGGAAAGAAGTGGAGTGTCGGCAGAAAGTAACCAGTAAAATAACTTTACAACCAGGCTACCTGTTCATTTTTCTTATAAAATAAAAAAGAAAGAAACAAACTCAGACAGTCCTTCAGTCGTGGCTCGTCTGTCCGCTTTACTTCTGGGCGGGGATCATGCCATCGATGGACTCTCCCTTCTCCAGCTTCTTCTCCATCTCAACCATCAACTTGACACCGTCGACCACCAGCTGCACCTGGTCCACCTCAGAGGAGCCCAGACGGTCAGCGTTGGAGATGTCGAACACTCCGCCCACGGAGGCTGTGTCCACGCCACCTGGAGGGAAGAGCGCCCCCATCAGCTCACACCACAGAGACATCAGGATGAACCTGGAAGAACCTCGACCTCCATCCTTTACCTGTGCCACGTTTCTGCAGACGCAGCCTGGTCAGGATCTCCTCAAACTTGGCGTGCGTGCTGAGCTTGGGCAGCTTGACGTGCACGCCACCGCGCAGGCCGGTTCCCAGGTTGGAGGGGCAGGTCAGGATGTAGCCCAGATGCTCGTTCCACATGAAGCCGTGGTTGTGCTTCTTGAAGATCTCTTCAATCTGAGCGGTGGAGGTAAATCAGGTGAGTCGTGTTATGGCTGCATGCTGATGAAGGTGGGACAGGTGTTACCTTCTGCAGGCCGACGCAGAAGCGTCTGAAGACCTCCTTCATGTTGCCTCCCTTCTGCATGGAGATGACACGCAGGTGGTCCTCCTCGTTGACCCAGACCAGGAAGGTCTTGTTGTCGTTGTGCCTGGAAGACCCAGAAAATTCACCGTTCATTTTCACACCGCAGGAAATGTTCAGGAAGGTTCTCCTTCAAACTGGGCAGGGAACGGTTTTAGTTTGGATGGTTTCAGCTCTAACCCTGATCACAATCGACCAATCAGACGCAGGAATTTCATGGTTTATTCCGTTTCTGAAACCCGTTTAAAATAAAAGGTCTACCTTTACAGAGTTGTTTTATTTGGATTTAACATTTTTTTTATAAAAACATGATTCAGGGTCATGTTAGGTCAAAGTGATGAGGAGCCACGTGTGGCCCCAGAGCCCTGGTCTGGAGGCTAGAACGAACTCACCCAGCTGGGATCAATACGGTTTGATTAGTTTCAGGTCTCTGGTTACAGAACCAGATTCCAGCAGCTGGTTTATCCTCAGGCTGCTGCTGAAACTCACCAGATGCCTCTGGCGTCGGGCCAGTCGCGGGCCATTCCGGCGCAGGTCAGCAGGGGAGACACTGGCTTGTCAAACAGGAAGTGGTCAGCGATCAGCTGCTCCTGCTCGGCGTCAGTCATCCCGTCCAGAGGGTAGTACTTCCCCTTGAACTCGCCCTCCAGGCTGGACAGGGCTGCAGGACGAAAGGTTGGTGGTTCAGAAGGAGCGTTTAAATCCCATCGCACGTTTATGTGATCGTTACAAATCAACCTTTAACAACGATATCATTTATTATTTTATTCATTTAGATTTATTTATCTTTTAAACCAGCATCAGGCCTAGTTAGTTTTTTACCTCCTAAATGTCCAAGTTGTCCTGTGGGTTACTTTGGGTCTCTATGGGTTACTTTGGGTCTCTATGGGTTACTTTGGGTCTCTATGGGTTACTTTGGGTCCCTATGGGTTACTTTGGGTCCCTATGGGTTACTTTGGGTTTTTGTGGGTCTCTATTGGTCTCTTTGGGTTACTTTGGGTCTCTAGTGGTCTCTATGGGTTTTTATGGGTCTCTATGGGTTACTTTGGGTCTCTATGGGTTTTATTTGGGTCTCTATGGTTTTCTTTGGATCTCTATGGTTTTCTTTGGGTCTCTATGGTTTTCTTTGCGTCTCTATGGGTTTTCTTTGGGTCTCTATGGGTTTCTTTGCGTCTCTATGGGTTTTCTTTGGATCTCTATGGTTTACTTTGCGTCTCTATGGTTTTCTTTGGGTCTCTATGGTTTTTTTTGCGTCTCTATGGTTTTTTTTGGGTCTCTATGGTTTTCTTTGGGTCTCTATGGGTTTTCTTTGGGTCTCTATGTTTTTCTTTGGGTCTATGGGTTTCTTTGCGTCTCTATGGTTTTCTTTGGGTCTATGGGTTTCTTTGCGTCTCTATGGTTTTCTTTGGGTCTCTATGGGTTTTCTTTGCGTCTCTATGGTTTTCTTTGGGTCTCTATGGGTTTCTTTGCGTCTCTATGGGTTTTCTTTGGGTCTCTATGGGTTTTCTTTGGGTCTCTATGGGTTTTCTTTGGGTCTCTATGGGTTTTCTTTGGGTCTCTATGGTTTTCTTTGGGTCTCTATGGGTTTTCTTTGGGTCTCTATGGGTTTCTTTGGGTCTCTATGGGTTTTCTTTGGGTCTCTATGGTTTTCTTTGGGTCTCTATGGGTTTTCTTTGGGTCCCTATGGGAACATTTTTGTGCTTAGGGATCTTAACTCTAGTTTTTTTAGATCAAACTGTTTAAAAGAGACTAAACATAAAAAATTGAACACTCAATGCACAAACTGGCATAAATGATCAGCAATTTGTGTGGAAAAATTGGTCAAAATGTGTTGAAAATGAAAAGAGAAAAACATTTGTGTGCACCAAAGGTTGAATTAGTTTGACATTTACCCTCAATGGACAGATTCTGAATGGCTCTGCGCTCTCCACGGCTGTTGTGGGGGGGCAGGGTGAATCCCTTGATGCTGCGGCCGGTACGCACGCGGCTGGACAGGACGTAGTTGGGGTCCAGGTCATCGCCACCCTGATGGAAGATGTCAGTATGAATGGTCTGGTTTTCTCTTAGTTTACAAACATTTAGGTCTAAATAGAAAGTTTAATCTTCTATAAAAGTTCAGAATTATTTGAGGAAAACTGATCAGTTAATCAGCTCAACCCTTAAAGCCTGAAATAATAAAAACTGAACAATTTATTAGCTATATAACTACCTATTGATTATTTGTTATAACATTACAGTAATATTAAATGGTCCCTTTCCACCTGTAGATCCTCCACCAGGGGGCAGCAGAGGACAGGCTGTGGCTGGTTTACATGAAGGTACTAGTCCTGATACTCATCAGGTCCCTTTAAGGCCAGAAGAGGTTGGATGTGAAGACGTTTTCAGTCATTTTTAACACAACTTATAAATTCTAATAATGTTTGGTGTTTATTGGTCGTCTAAATCAGTGGTTCACCAAACTTCTGACCCACAGAGGAACCGCAGGCCTCAGACGTTTCAGGAGAAACAAACAATAATCAGTTCACCTCATGATTATTTTTAGCTTTGACATCAGTTAGTGAACATTTATATTAGGTTTTATTTGATTTCTGAGGATCATCTCGACCCTAACCCTGTTGTTTAATGACCTACTTTGGTGTCCGGACCCCCACCTTGGGCACTTCTAGTCAAAGCGACTCGTGACTCACCTTCAGGTTCTCGAAGTTCAGGTCGGTCTTGTGCTTGTCGGTGGGTTTGTAGCCACCATGACGGTCTGAGATGACGGGGTCCAGCAGCTCCTTGAAGACCTCGTAGGACTCCTCATCACCAGCGACGCAGCCCACGGTCATGATGAAGGGGTGACCTGTAGGGACAGGGGGAGGACTGCTTTACTACCGGCTCTTAACCCTTTAACTCCCACATCAAGAAAAACATCATGAAATATTTGTTCTTCTATTTTTCATTCATTTGAGACAAAAGGGTTCTAATATTATGTAAATTAATGATATAAAAACTATAACTTATGAATCAAACAACTGAACTTTTAGTCTTTTTTTAGTTTAGTAGTTTTTATCAGTAAAGTTAATTTAAAGTTTTAATGAGGAGGTTGACCTGCCTGTTAATGGGTAGTCCTTAAAGGTACACTATGTAACTTTTTCCTATTTTAAATCTTGTCCTTGATCCAGTCTGATCTAATCTGATCCAGTCTGATCTAATCTGATCCAGTCTGATCTAATCTGATCCAGTCTGATCTAATCTGATCCAGTCTGATCTAATCTGATCCAGTCTGATCTAATCTGATCCAGTCTGATCTAATCTGATCCAGTCTGATCTAATCTGACCTTTACAGGTTCATGACTCAGCTCCATCTGCTGCTTGGACCCAGAATACCACGTTTGTAACTTCTGAGTCTCTGGTCCGGTGTCCTGAAGTCTCACAAAGTCACGTATCTCAGAGGGTTAGGCTAACCCAGTGTGGCTAGCTGCTATGCTAGCTCCGGAGTGTTTTTAGCTCATGATTCCTGATTTTTCCCATCTCTCCCTGCTTGAACAGCTGATTTCTTTGACTGAGTGATGAACCGCTCCAGTAGAAAGCAGTGAAGGCTGAGGAGACATTTAACAGGTAGATTTAGGGCTTTCTGAGCAGAAACTATGCTAACGTTTTTACTGCAGTGATTTAAAATTGACACTAGGGGGAGCTAAAAACAAGCTAAACAGCATAGTACGCCTTTAAATCATGTTTAGTGTTTGTTTTAGTTTATTAACCATTAAACCACCTGAACATTAGTCTTATTAACGTCTGAACTGAACTGATCTCAAACCAATCTAATAAATTTGGGACGTTTCAATAAAAAGTCCTTCTTTATCTCCATGTTTACATTAAAACTGATAAATCATTTTACATGATTCTTACGTTACATTATATCCTAACCATTTCTGCCCCAAATGAACAGAAAAAAGTCCGGGGTCTCACCAGGGTTGTCGACTCCCGTCTGGATGACATCATCCACGGTGAAGCCGCTGGGGGTGGACTTGCCCCTCAGCTTAGAGTAGATCTCCTTATTCAGCACCTGCAGCAGGTGAGACATGATAAAGTCACATGACCTCCTCTACAAGCCAGAGCTGTGACTGAAGAGTGTTCTCTAAATCTAGAAGAACTCTGCTGTGTGTGTGTGTGTGTGTGTGTGTGTGTGTGTGTGTGTGTGTGTGTGTGTGTGTGTGTGTGTGTGTGTACCTTGGCCATGTGGTTGTTGTGCAGGGAGAGATCGGGGAACTCCTCGTCCACGGAGAACTTCATCTTGTAGTCGTTGTGGCAGTTCTTCGTCATGGCTGCGATTCTTACTTTGTCTTAGAAAGTAAAGAAAACGTAAAAGTTCAAGTTTTTATTTATTTATTTAAAAAGGTTTATTTCATTCAAAAAAATAAATCAAAATGTACATTACATTAAATAAATTAGAATGAAAAGAAACAGAAGAAATAATCTTATAATTTCTGCCCCTTTTGACACAAAAAATAAAATACATTCTTACTTTGAGTGTTCAGACACACAGATGCAACACCATCCTGCTCTCATTTTCACATTTGATCAAAAACAAATAAAGCACACAATTATTTTACATTCTGATAATTACTGAATCTGCAGCTTTTGGTGAGAATTAAACCAAGTGAATCAGCTCTTTGCAGGGGTGGTTCTGGGGGGGGGGGGGGGGGGGGGGGGGGGCCAGGGCCCCCCCTGGTAGCAAGCTTCCAAAAGCAACTAGAACTGAATTCCTGTAATCATTCACTCAAATGTGAAAAGCTTAAAGACGTCTGTAGTTTTGTGTTTGATGTTTTAGGATGTTGGTCTAGAACCCCCACTGCTCTCATCATCGCTGTGAATTCAACGGGACCCTTAGAGACGTCGTCTCAATCCTCGACCCAAGTCTTTGTTCACGTATCGAACTAAAAACCAGCAACCCCACATGAAGCACGGGGAACCAGACTCCTCTGAGGTTTGGAAGAACCTTCAGTCTTCTGGTTAAAAGGAGACGCCTCCTCCCTTTTCTCCTTCACGTCTCACATTCTCCTTCATGAGTTATGTCCACATGACGTCCCACCTGTCCCCCACCTGTCCCCTGTCACAGCTAGGGTTATTATTAGCCCCGCGGCGCTGGCCCTTCGCCTCCAGACTGATCAGACTTCTGCTTCACGGCTGAGTTTCCAGTTTTAGGATGAGAAATCATTTTGTTTTTGTTCATTTTGACCTAAAAACCACAGAATCTGGTTTGATCAGAGCTGAACTCTGTCGGCTCGCGGTGAAACCCTGTACGCCAAAAGGTCAAAGTTCACATGCCTCCATTAGTTCCACGGCTAAATCGAGTGCCGCTAACTATTCAGACACACCTCCGATCAGTTCTGCAGGCGTCAGCAGCCACTGAGCGACGGCCACAGCTGTTTGAGACGTCTCACCACCACGGGACAAAACGGAGACAGACACTCTGGACTCTCAGAGACACTTCAGTCTCAGTGAGCTAAATCTAAACCAGTATTTTATAAACAGTTCATGGAAGTCTCTCTGATGATTTTTCTTTCTCACGGTTCGGCTCTTTCATCAGAGTTTAAACATTAAAAATCACAAGTTTTCCATTAAAACACCAGTTCAAACATCCCTCTGCTGGTTTTACCTGCTTAGAAGAAAAGAAAGAGGTAACAGATCCCGGGATCAGATCCTGTCCACCTAATGTAGGGGTTGCCCAGCTCTGACAGGTGACGGACCTCAGCTCTTATACCCAGACCTGTGTTGCTATTGGACGGCGGGGCCTGGGCTCCCCTCGTTTGATTGGTCTCAGGGAGTTTTCTGTGCCCAGACGGGTTTCTAAAAGGCAAGAACCATCGTCACACAGCGCTCTGGAAGAGAGACGAGGCAACAGCTGGTCCAACCTTTCACCTCCGGTCTCCCAGTGGAGACTGGACAGGAACCCAGAGCAGAGAACGTAGAAAACACGACCGAGCTATGGTTACACGACTGACAAAAGACAGGCTTTATCTAATATCTGAGAGGATAATCAGTCAAACCAACAACAACAACAACAATACGTGTTTGACTGTAATCTGAGTTCTGTTGTTGTTTGGGTCCTGAGTTCACCTGATGACATCACACTGTGGCTGTTTGGAAACTCGCTGCATCCACTGCTCTGTGGTTCATAAACCTGCTCTGTGAGCTAGTGGCGCTCAGCCTGTCGTCGCTTTAAGGACCTAAAATAATTACTTAGGTTGCATCATGGTGAGAGTCAGGAGAGCAGGTCGGGTTTCGTCTAGTGACCCTCTCAATAATGAGTTTACTGATTGGCTGATCGGATCTGTCAGGATGCAAAGTGACAGAATGTTTAAACGTCTGTCTGCTCAGACGAGGGAAGTTCTCTGTTTCTATGAATCTGTGTGACTGGAGAAGGAAAGGATCTGATTGGTTAGTTTCATTCTGCATCAGCGTTTATGTCTGAATACAGAGCCACCCAGAAAAAAGATCAGGATTCATTAACCAATCAGGAAGGCTGTTTGAGGACCACAGATTTTCCTGTCCATCTCAGACCACTAGAAGGTCCTTCAGTCCATCACAGACCACTAGAAGACCCTTCCTGTCCATCACAGACCACTAGAAGACCCTTCCTGTCCATCACAGACCACTAGAAGGTCCTTCCTGTCCATCACAGACCACTAGAAGACCCTTCCTGTCCATCACAGACCACTAGAAGGTCCTTCCTGTCCATCACAGACCACTAGAAGGTCCTTCAGTCCATCACAGACCACTAGAAGACCCTTCCTGTCCATCACAGACCACTAGAAGGTCCTTCCTGTCCATCACAGACCACTAGAAGGTCCTTCAGTCCATCACAGACCACTAGAAGGTCCTTCCTGTCCATCACAGACCACTAGAAGGTCCTTCCTGTCCATCACAGACCACTAGAAGATCCTTCCTGTCCATCACAGACCACTACAGGAGGTCTTTCCTGTCCACAGCTAGAACCTCCTGCAGTGACTTGATGAAGAACCTGAATCATCTAGGTTCCATCTTGGATCAGTGAAGTATTCTTCATGTGATCTGATCAGTTCTCCATCACAGACCTCAGTCATCGTTGGAGGTGGAGCTTCCTCTTATCAGATTCAGGTTTTTCCAGGAGACTTCCTGTCTAGCAGCTCTGCTCTAGGGATGTACTGTTAGCTCTGTATGGTTTTATAGGTCTTTGGACTCGGTGAGGTTCTGGTTCATGTTCCTGAGTGACTGAAGGATTCTGGGTTGGGAACGAGTTTCTGCCTGAGGAGATGACGTTTCTCAGTGTCTGGTTCTCTAGAACAAAGCTGGAGTCAGACCGACGGGTCGGGGCTTCGTCTTCACTAACGGGGCGCTGCTCTGGTCTAGAAGGAGCCGAGTCTCGATCTACTGGTCCGTCTAAACCAGGACTGTTCTCTTCTGGTTCTGGAGGTTCACTGTCCTGCTGTTTGAGCCCTGGTTCAGTGATTGAGTCAGCTCTTCAGCATGTCCTCCAGAAGCCTCTTAGTGGTTCTAATTAGATTCTCTTTGATACGTTGTTCAGGTGACAGCTCATTTGATTTGTCAGATAACGTCTAAAATGTCTCCTGCTCTTCGGTTTATGTAAAGATTCATTTTACTTTCTGTCCTGCAGGTTCTCCTGACCTACGTTCTGCAGCTTTGGCTCCGTTCTTCACTGGTTGCATCAAACTGAATAGGAGCTCTGTTCCTGACACTCTGAGCCTCTTCGCTCTAAAGGAACACAAGGCTCCGGTTTCACTGTTGTGACCTGACCATCCACAGACCTGACTTTCCAAATTAGTCTCTCCGTGTTCCTGCACAGATCTCACCCTGTGAGCTGACAGTGGGATGAAGCAAGTCCTCATTCCAACCCTCAGCAGAGTGAAGGTCCATGCCCTCTCACTACAGGGCTGTCACTTTCAAACTCAACTCCTCCAGAAGGTTCAGGAGCTCGTTGGTGAGCTGAAGGTTTGATGGAGGCCCTGCAGCTTCTCCTAGAGCCCAGCATGAAATCAGACTACCAGTCCGTGTGTTTCTGTTACATAACGGGTAACAAAACATCTCTAGAGCTCATTGAAGGGAAAAGTTCATGTGTTCATTTTCATCTTTACGTCCAAAAAGCAGCGTTTCGTCCAACATTACATCCTGTACAACCCCCAACCCTCAAAGGTCACGCTGACTGACAGCTGATACCCTCTGCCCATTCAGACCAGTTCCTTCTGCAGATCGCTGTCTCTGGCGCTGGTCCAGAGTCCCAGATTAGACCGTCACTCTATCCCCTAGAACGCACACCCAGCGCAGGGCCACAGAGAGCCCGACCCCTGAAACGGCCTCACAGGAACACTTATGTAAACCAGGAACGTTCCGTGAATCCTTCACAGGGACATTCTTTAAAATTCAAATCATAACAACATCACGGAAACATTCCCAGCAGCTGGTTCCACGGAGCGTGAACACGTTTTATAACTGAGGATCAGTTCTGGTATGAAACAGCTGAAAGCTTTCATCTGTGCACGTGAGAGTTCTTCAGCCTCCACAGGTAGAGAAGTCAAACCATGAGCCACGTTTAGATCTGTCTAACAGACACGGAACGACTCAGGTCCTGGACAGTCCTGGTACCAGCTGGAACCTGTCAGTAACCATAAAACAACCTGTCACTCAGAGCAGGAGGTGTCCCACTGGAAACGTCTCACGATGGATGAAACCAACGAGCTTCACAGCCTGGCTGTTGCTAAACATCCTGATGGTGTCGGGTCAGAAACAGGAAGACATGTCACCATAAACCAGCTGCTTCAGACAGAGGAGAGGACAGAAGGATCAGAAGAGCTGTCCAGCAGATCTTCCAGTACCAGACAGAACCGAAGCACACTGATAACACCTTCCATCTTTTGATATCGATAGATTACCACTGAGAGCCACCTGAGCCAGCTGTTTGATGATGTCACTTCCTGGATTATTCTAGTAGAGATCTTCAGAAGGACCTGAATCAGCAGGTAGAATAGTTTCTATAAGGAAACAGGATGAACTCGGCCTCCATCTGGATCTGGACCTGGACCTGGACCTGGACCTGGATGGGTTGAGGGCTCTACCTGTGGAGGATACCCTCTGCCCAATCAGACCAGTTCCTTCTGCAGATCGCTGTCTGTGGCGCTGGTCCAGAGTCCCAGATTAGGCCGTCTCAACCCATCCAGGTCCAGGTCCAGGTCCAGGTCCAGATTCAGATGGAGGCCGAGTTCATCCTGTTTCCTTATAGAAACTATTCTACCTGCTGATTCAGGTCCTTCTGAAGATCTCTACTAGAATAATCCAGGAAGTGACCCTCCAGAACCATCTGGAGACGACGGGTTGATGCCAACATCTGGAGACGACGGTTTGATACCAACATCTGGAGACGATGGTTTGATACCAACATCTGGAGACGATGGTTTGATACCAACATCTGGAGACGACGGTTTGTTACCAACATCTGGAGACGACGGTTTGATACCAACATCTGGAGACGATGGTTTGATACCAACATCTGGAGACGACGGTTTGTTACCAACATCTGGAGACGACGGTTTGATACCAACATCTGGAGACGACGGTTTGATACCAACATCTGGAGACGACGGTTTGTTACCAACATCTGGAGACGACGGTTTGATGCCAACATCTGGAGACGACGGTTTGATACCAACATCTGGAGACGATGGTTTGATACCAACATCTGGAGACGACGGTTTGATACCAACATCTGGAGACGACGGTTTGATACCAACATCTGGAGACGACGGTTTGATACCAACATCTGGAGACGACGGTTTGATACCAACATCTGGAGACGACGGTTTGATACCAACATCTGGAGACGACGGTTTGATACCAACATCTGGAGACGACGGTTTGATACCAACATCTGGAGACGACGGTTTGATACCAACATCTGGAGACGACGGTTTGATACCA
>SSNR01000267.1:495369-508227 GCA_006937965.1 Callopanchax toddi | reverse complement strand
TGCCATTCTGTGAGGTGAAAGGTTTAAAAATAAAAATAAATCCATCTTTAGCTGGAGAATGGGTAGGTTTTTAGTAGAAATGAGCCGTGAGTCCTCAGTGAACGGCTGAGACGGCAGAGAAACACACGGAGCGTCCTGTACGACAGCGCCCCCTACTGGTACAGGTTGGTCGATGCGCGTGCATGTTGAGAGAATGCAGAAATTTGAATTTCATTGGCTGAAAAATGTCGGCGGCAAGAAATAATGGAAAGGGGTCTCTAGGAGGAAGGAGGGTCTTCATCAGAATGACAGATGTTGTGGAACTCAACCCATAGATCATAGTTTAGACCTGAAATATCATTTAGAACATTTAGAAAACTTTGATACAGAGAAAAATGCTCCAGAGTGCCGCTTTAAGAGGTGGGAAAGTGCGTTTTCAACGCGGCGTGGCTCGTCAATGGCGAGTGTTGCAGTCGGCTGGAAGCGGTCCCTGGTAATAAATTCGAAGCTCGCTGCAGAGAAACCTCAAGTCGGGGACCTCGGGTGTAAAAGTGGTCGAATCCCACGCCAAGGCGGAGAAACGTCGATTGACCGTGAAAAGTCTTCAGCCTTAACCGAGTTCTGTTCGCCACCCAGCCGTCTTCATCTTCATCAGTAGCCGGTCCCTCCTCCAGTCTTCAGCGCTCTACCACTTCAGCTAGCGACCCACGGGCGACATTTGGGTCAAACGAAACGTCTAAATCAGAGCTGCTGTGGACTCTGAAATTTTCGGATTATTTGTCTTCCTATTTGTGTCTTCTTGGTCTGCAATTTCATACAGAACGGTCTAAAACTGGTCTAAATGTAACTTACTGAAACCTGCAAGAACCCTGGATTAACTGTGAGGTTTGAGGCCAGGAGGCGATATTCACTGACCCCAAGTTACTGTCTGAAACAGAGCAGCTCTATTTAAAACATCAATGAGCAACATGAACCCATCAGCTCTATCTGGGGAGATAATTAGCAACGCACACGTGGGTGTCACGACAAAGAGTGTCCCCAAACANTATATATATACATATATATATGTATATATGTGTATATATATATATATATGTGTATATATGTATATATATATATATACATAAATATATATGTATATATATATATACATAAATATATATATATGTGTATATATATATACATATATATATATGTATATATATACATAAATATATATATATATATATATATATACATAAATATATATATATATATATATATATATATATATATATGTATATGTGTGTATATGTATATAAAATATATATGGACCTTGTAATGATTTTATCAATGATTTCATTTAAATTCAAACTGAATTCAGATCAGTTTTCAGTCCGTCTTCATGCAGTTCCTGCCTCTGACAGATAGGAGGCCTTTTCCTTGGCACCGCGGTGTATGATGGGAAATATGGAATCAGGTAAGCTCCTCCACTTCGTCAAGAAAACAGAAACTAACAAAACGCAGGAAGTTATTAGACGTTCTTTTCACAATAAAAGTAGCATTAAAACGCTGATGCCAGTTCAGTAGATAGTGTTTAATGTTTATATAATAATAATAATATATTCTTTAGAAACAACCTGAGAGTTCTCTGTATAGGTCGCATGAACATATTTGATCTTTTATGCTTACTTCAAATTTTGACTTGCAGCCTGAACCTAAAACTTTTTATGAGCTTTAAAAGTTGTAAAGAAAGTCAGAAGATATTGCTTCTAAGTAAAAAAGTTAAGATGGCAAAATTTAAGAAAAGGTTTATATAAAAAATAATAAATTCAAAAGCAAAAAAATGCAAATGTTTAAGAACACTAAAGGGGTTAGAAAAAAACCCAACAGACGTGTAACAGCTGAAATACAAGACGTTTAAAATAAAATGAGAAAGTAAAATAAAAATGATAAAGCCACATGTTATTTCTATAAGTTAAAAAGTACAAACATTTTCAAAATATAATACCGTAAATAAACTAGAGGTGGGATTTTAAAGTGTTAATTTTGATTAATTAATTTGAAGAAAAAACAACGCATTAAAAATTTACACAATTAACGCAGCTTCCATTTAAAGCAAGGCGGAGCACTTGTCAGCATGATTTCCCGCTACCCAGACGCCCAGACCAGACCTTGAAGCAGAACGTGTCAAGGTCTTCCTTCAGAGGGTCCAGCCTACCCACCACTTCAGATGTCATCAGTCCACACGCTTCACCTGGCTACCTGGTCACGGTTAACTCGGCCCTCCGCTCCTTCCACTGCAAAAACCTAAAGAAATCGACGGTGAAGTTTACGGTCTCTAGCCTTTAGCTTTATTCCTGCTCCTTCCTCACCGTACGGCCCGGTTCGGTTCGAATAGAGACCCGACTCAGATCCCTCATTGGAAACGAGGCAGAAGTGTCTCAGGACAGTGGGTCACTTTGAACACAGCACTGCCAAATTTATTCACTCAGGGCGTTTCCACATGATGCAAATCTTTGATTATTATTATTTTAAAACATTAGCCTTCTGAAAATGTACTTAAAATGAATAAATAAAATAATAAAGTACTTTGCTTTAGGGTCTGGTCAGTTTTAGTCAGGGATATTTTATTGGTTTCCAAATGTTTTGAACTGATACGGAGCCCCTTAGGGGACGTGGAAGACGTTTTGTAGTATCTGGTGCGCACGAGATAGTATCTGGTGCACACGGGATAGTATCTGGTGCGCACGGGATAGTATCCGGTGCGCACGGGATAGTATCCGGTGCACACGGGATAGTATCTGGTGTGCACGGGATAGTATCCGGTGTGCACGGGATAGTATCCGGTGCGCACGGGATAGTATCCGGTGCGCACGGGATAGTATCCGGTGCGCACGGGATAGTATCCGGTGCGCACGGGATAGTATCCGGTGCGCACGGGATAGTATCCGGTGCGCACGGGATAGTATCCGGTGCACACGGGATAGTATCCGGTGCACACGGGATAGTATCCGGTGCACACGGGATAGTATCCGGTGCACACGGGATAGTATCCGGTGCACACGGGATAGTATCCGGTGCACACGGGATAGTATCCGGTGCACACGGGATAGTATCCGGTGCACACGGGATAGTATCCGGTGCACACGGGATAGTATCTGGTGCGCACAAGACTTATAAATAAAATTTCTTCCACGTCCCCTAAGGGGCTCCGTAAACTGAAATTCAATTTAAATGCTTTTTTGTCCCATAAATTAAAAGAGCTTGAGTTTACAATATTAAAGTTCAGGTCTATTATTTGATTCTGTCTCCCGATAAAATTATTATAAATTTAAAAAATGTCTTTTTAAGACAAATGTCCTTGTTAGTTTTAAATGCAATTAATTGTGATTGATTAATTACAAGGTCTGTAATAAATTTGATTCATTTTTAAAATCGAGTCCCACCTCTCAAAATAAACAAAACAAAACAAAAAACTGAAAAATATCCTTTGAATAAAACACAATAACACTCAGTGGTTGAAGCATTAGATCTCTCAGTGACTCCCCTTAAAGGGTTCTATTTATTTATCAGCCAACAACAATTCTGCTAAATATTTAAACCTTATCAGGCTATCTAATAAAAATATTTTAAAATTATTTGAATGAAATAAAACAACATAAAAGAGATATTCCTTAAAGATAAAACTGATAAGGTTATGTGACTCTTATTTTGAAGTCGTGAAGCGGAAGTTGGAGTGGTGTTGAAGCTAGCTTGATGCTAGAGGGCAGAAGGAGACAGGTGAATGATTTACAGTCTGCAGTTTTCATCGTCTCACCTGTTCAGGACTCGGTGAACTCAGTGAAACTGGACCCAGAGATGCTCTGTTGTTTCTGACAGCTTCGACTTTACAGTTAAAAATGTTGAATTTAATTTAAAAGTGGAGGAAAAGACGCGGCCGGTCCGGAGGAGCCTGGACTCAGCAGCAGCAGGTGGGCTAAAAATAACTTGGTGTTGTTGTGAGTCTGGAGGAAGCAGCGTGTGTTTGTCTTGGTGTTTGTGTTGATTTGTGGGTCCGTTTTAATGAGTCCCCCTGCAGCAGGTTGTGTTTTTATTCACTCTTTTAATGGAACCAAACGGCAGCACCGTGTGACGCAGCTCAGGTTAGCTTAAATCAGCATAAGAATCAATCATTAGACTCGTTAGTGACGCTGAGAAGGAACAAAGCGCCCTGCTCTCTGCAGGCTTTCTCTTTTTATTTCACTGACATCAGCAGCAAAGATAATAATCATCACTTCAGCCTAAAACTGGGTTCTTTTCCCTTTAATTCAGTGTCTTTTCTCTGTCCGCGTGGACAGATTAGATGAACCTGGTCAACACAGGCATCTATCAGTTATAGCTCTGTGATTCTCAGCTGGTGGGTCGCGGTCTTCCTCTGAGAATTTAACATCTAATTGCCTTCCTTAACAGTAGGAGGCGGTAACGCCCTGTCGTGCTGTTTGACATTATTTCACACCATAGAAGAAGACCTGCAGCGTTTGGTATTAAGAGGTGTCTAATTACGACATTATTTGTGATTGATTAATTAATTAAAGCCATAATCATCGTGGTGACTGAGTATTTGCGTCTTTCTGAGCATTCTTTATCTGAGCCCTGCAACAGGAAGTGCAAATGAAAACGAGCTGCTCAGTTCACCAGGCTGCACGCCCGTAGTGACCACAAGGCCAGCACACGCTGACCACTGGTTCACCAGGCTGCACGCCCGTAGTGACCACAAGGCCAGCACACGCTGACCACTGGTTCACCAGGCTGCACGCCCTCAGTGACCACAAGGCCAGCACACGCTGACCACTGGTTCACCAGGCTGCACGCCCATAGTGACCACAAGGCCAGCACACGCTGACCACTGGTTCACCAGGCTGCACGCCCATAGTGACCACAAGGCCAGCACACGCTGACCACTGGTTCACCAGGCTGCACGCCCTCAGTGACCACAAGGCCAGCACACCGCTGACCACTGGTTCACCAGGTTGCACGCCCTCAGTGACCACAAGGCCAGCACACGCTGACCACTGGTTCACCAATGGCGGGGACAATTTGACCTAAAACAATGTTCTACTACAGCTGTTGTTTTTAGGTGTAGGCAGGGGCGCACATGGGGGGGGATCTGTCCCCTCCAGATTTAGATTGACCCTGATCTGCCCCCCCCCCCCCACACACACACACACACACACACACACACTTACAAAGCAAAAACGATTAGAGGTTAAGCGCCTTTTTGCGATAACCGTGAATGCAGCACGACATAATCCGACCACGAGTCCAGAGGCGTCAGAGGGTGGTGTGGTTGCTAGGATGCAGGATAAAGCAAAAAAGACAAACACCAATTCGTTTTTTAAAAAGACAATGTGAGTATATCCAAGGCCTTTATATGATGCCTGATCACCTTACAATTATTATTAAGTTATTGCACTAAAAGTTACCTGTGTAATATTTTTCTATTTGTTGTAAAATATTTCTAGGCTCTTTCTGTGTTTGCTGTCAAAGAAATAACAGAGAGAGAGATAAAAATAATGAATATAGATACTTTTCTTTCTTCAAATACATTGTGGACATGCATCGTATAAATCAGTAACCTAACTTTAGTCATGCGTTTTCAGCTGGGCGTTTCATATCTCGGTTCCAGTAAACTCGGGTTTCTCCAGCGTGCAGACTGGACCACATCTTTACAGATGTGTTTGGTAGCAGCAGCAGTGATCTGCTTCCATCCATGGTGTGTGACGAGTTAAAGCCTGAGGCAGCGTCTGGAGTTTATTCTGAGCTCTTACTCCAGCACTCGCTTTTACAGCTTTTCCTCTTGACTGTCTCTGTTTTCTTTGTCGTGGTTTTTGCGCAGGTGATGAAATATATTAGTGGTGTTGGAGTCTGTTGTTGGAACCGGGAGTTGGCAAACTTTACAAACAGCTGTTGTCTGGTCCACGTCGGTCTGTTTATATCTAAACCACATCCAGGAGACAGAAGTTGTCCCTCTTTTAGGAACAAACTCCAGAAATTTCTCACAAAAATGACTCCAAAACTCTAAAGTTTTATATTTGTGTACATTTTTATTCCGTTTCTATTCTATTTCTCTAAACCAGTCATTCTCAAACTGGTGGTACGCGAGCGCCCCCTGGTGGTACGCGGAGGACCCAACCCTTTTGTTTTTAATGAAATATTGGTGACTAAAATAGTGAACTTTTTTTAAAATTAAGCGTTTGTAACGGGAGGGGGCCTAATGTGGGTAAATTTTCACCACTATTAAAGTATTTCTAGGCCTTCTGACCGCGCAGAGCGGATTAAAATCCCAGCGAGCAGCAGCTGTGTGTAATGACGGGATCTCGCCTCGCCTTTTCCCGCTGATCTAGGTCCGGGTAGCGGGCCGGGAGACCAGACCCCCCACTCCCCAGCCTCCTCCTCCACCACCCAACTTGTCCAAACCGCCTCAACTGGTTCTAGATCAGCGGTTCTACTCCGAGTCTCCAAACTCCAAATGTCCGAACTCATCCTATCTCTAATAAACCCGGCCATCCTGTGGAGGAAACTCATTTCAGCCGCTCTTTCAGTCATTACGCAGCCGGTCGGTGTTTGTGGGGGGGGATTGTCACCGAGGTGGCGCGCTTCCATCGGTCCGCGGCGCGCGCCCGGTCCAACTAATGAGCGCTCCTCTACCGGGGAGCGCAGCGGGACTAGAGCTGCGCACATAACGCACTTGGGTTCGGACCTGATCCATCAAGCTGATCAATACATCAATTCCATTTATTTTATTCCGCCTTTCTGACCAAAATGAACCACATTGAGTTTCCTGATTTGTTTGAAAACAGCTGATCTACGGGTTGCTGTGGTAACGAGGCGGCGTGGGGTGCGTGACAGCTGGAGGAGAGAGTGCAGACCCAGAAAACGACTTGATGTTTGTTTTTTTGTAACGCGACAGCTGACAGTCTTCCTGTTAGTAAATAAAACTCAGAGATTTGGAAAAACTGACTTTTTGTGTGAAAGACCATTACAATATTGTTAAAATGAATGAAAAGTAAATAATGTTGACAATGTCATTATCATATTTTTTTATTAATAAGTGACAGATAAAAATGGATTATGACTGGATTTTTTTGTACCCTGTCGGTCAAATTATGACAATATCTAGCGAGACCTCTGATTCCAGTTAAAAACAGTCAAATTGTGCATTATTTAAAGGTCCAACATCATGGTGGTACTTGAAGATCCTACATAGGTTTTAGGTGGTACTCGGGTCAAAACGTTTGAGAACCACTGCTCTAAACCTTTGTTTAAGGGGGTCTTTAACCTGCAGCTTGCTCTACTCCATACAGACACTTCTCTATCAGTCTATTGGTCTGACACGATGGAAACACCTCCAGATCAGGGCTTTCCTCAGATCTTTATTGGCACACTTTTATAAAGAGGTGAATTAATTACACCTCATAACTAATTAATCAGTGTTTTAAATCACATGACAGAACTAGTGTTGTTGCTGTGATCTCTGGTTTTCATCTCCTTCATGGTTTTATATCAATCTGGCTGCAACATTTCCTCAAGAGTCAAATAATGGATCCAAAAACTAAACTAGAACCTCAGCTGGTTTAAACCAGGTGACCTCATTATTCGTCTTTGTTTGTTTTTAATTAATTTAAACTATTAAAAGGTTCAAGTTAACACAACCTGAGGGTTTATAACACAACAGATTGATTTGAATTTGAAAGAGGAAACTGTCTGCAGCTTGGAGTAACAAAGCAGAAGTGAAGAACAGTGAAACCATCATCATCCTCGTGTTTAGTCAAGTTTCTCACTGCTGTGAACGTTGACTCTGTTATTGTAACCTAATATTTCCCCTCATTGTTGAGTTCCAGTACACAAAGCCCCAGATCCTTCACCTCCATGTGCTCCTCTCTGGTTCCCAGGTCGGTTTGAGGAGGAACCTTGGAGCGGCAGTCATGCTGTCGGCTGAGGAGATCCTGTGCAACACGCAGCAGGTGATCGCAGGGCTGGAAGCGCTGAGGGGGGAGAACCGCAGCCTCCTGTCGAGCCTGCAGGAGGCGTCGCAGAGCGTCGGCGTGGAGCAGGAGAAGAGCAGCATCATCCAGCAGTCGCTGGAGAGGATAGAGCTGGGTCTGAACGAGGCTCAGGTAGGCCAGAACACGTCCAGGTCAGAGGGCGACTGTCTGCAGCGTCAAACCTGGAATGTGTTCAGAACTCCTCTGAACCCTGACCTTAGGGGGACCAGATCCAAACCACATCATGTTGAATACCAAAGGATTTTCAAAATGTAAACATTGTACTTTAAAATGAGCAAATTCAGTGTAATAATATAAATACTTTATTCATTATTTATCTTCTTAAGGAAAAGTATCTGATTAGGTCACATGCCCAGACCGGGATTTGAACCCAGGCCTTCAGCACAGCGCTCTGTGATTGGCTGATCAGAAAGTCAGATTTTTTGTTTATTTGTTTTTTGACCATCACTAGTTCATGGAACTAGATCTCTGTGTGACCGTTTTCACTTCCAGAGTCATCATTTTCAGAGTTTATCTGACAGGCTGCAGCACAGCAGAGAGGGACGGGTTGTTGTCATCTAGATGTTTAAGTTCTGAAACTTTCTCCTTTAATCCCCTTTATTTTATAAAAGAGCCAATCAGGTTTCTTCATTTAGGATCAGGGTGTAGGAGGTGGGTCAGACCTTTAGTCATAAAGTAAAAAGAAGCGATATTTAAAAGTACACAGACTTTATGGTTACATTGTTAAATAAACCTCTTGAAACTTGTTTTTTTACGTCGGAGCTTCTCGTTCTTCTCCAGGTTTGTATTTGAAACAAAGTTGATTTGAATGAAAAGTTAAATTTTTATTTAGTTTTACTAACGAGGCGTTTTCTTCCAGGTGATGATGGCGCTGTCGGCTCATCTCGGGTCGCTGGAGGCTGAGAAGCAAAAGCTGCGAGCTCAGGTCAGTTTCTGAGGGATAATGGACTTCTCTCTTCATTCAGCCGCTCTGTCTGGTTTTAGATTTAAACCCTGTTTTCTGTGGGTTTTCATGTTGTCTCAATAAAAATGATAAACCTCCTCGTCCCTCCTGTGTCCGTCCCTCTGACCTCCTCAGGTGCGTCGTCTCTGCCAGGAGAACCAGTGGCTTCGGGACGAGCTGGCCGGCGCTCAGCAGCGACTGCAGGACAGCGAGCAGGAGGTGGTCACCCTGGAGGAGCAGAACCGACACCTGCAGTTCATGTCCTCCATACGCAAATACGACCAGGACGAGGCGCCTCTGGTGAGGACAAAACCTTCAGACGCGTCCAGGAGGAGCTCTGGAGACTCGGGTCTGAGTCAAGTTAGACTTGAACCAAAGTTTAGATTCAGAAGAGATGAAGTTTTTAGGCAGAAGGACGTCGGGTCTTCAGACACGACTCTGTTCCTAAAACCTGCTTATTGGGGTTTTTAGAAGTTTTTCATTTTTTATTTGAGCACATTAATAGGAATGGGTCCGATCCAGAGCTGTCTGCTAAATGACTTCACAAGCGATCCTGGGCTAGGTGACGTGTCTGAGACACAGACGGAGAGGACACGCCTCCTTTCAGGACCCCGCTGCAGCTAGCAGGTTAGCACTGAGCAGCGGTGAACTTTTCCACACAACATGTCCACGTTGTGGGAATATTTAACGGTAGAAACGCCGCAAAGCAAGACGCAACCTGCAGTGTTTGCAAAGCCGCTGTTCCAAGGAAACGAGGAAATTCAGTTCCGTGACCTCCGACGTAATCCCAGCCGTCACCGCTTTAAAACTCCTGCTAGCTGAGAACAGTACTCAANGTTTCTCACTGCTGTGAACGTTGACTCTGTTATTGTAACCTAATATTTCCCCTCATTGTTGAGTTCCAGTACACAAAGCCCCAGATCCTTCACCTCCATGTGCTCCTCTCTGGTTCCCAGGTCGGTTTGAGGAGGAACCTTGGAGCGGCAGTCATGCTGTCGGCTGAGGAGATCCTGTGCAACACGCAGCAGGTGATCGCAGGGCTGGAAGCGCTGAGGGGGGAGAACCGCAGCCTCCTGTCGAGCCTGCAGGAGGCGTCGCAGAGCGTCGGCGTGGAGCAGGAGAAGAGCAGCATCATCCAGCAGTCGCTGGAGAGGATAGAGCTGGGTCTGAACGAGGCTCAGGTAGGCCAGAACACGTCCAGGTCAGAGGGCGACTGTCTGCAGCGTCAAACCTGGAATGTGTTCAGAACTCCTCTGAACCCTGACCTTAGGGGGACCAGATCCAAACCACATCATGTTGAATACCAAAGGATTTTCAAAATGTAAACATTGTACTTTAAAATGAGCAAATTCAGTGTAATAATATAAATACTTTATTCATTATTTATCTTCTTAAGGAAAAGTATCTGATTAGGTCACATGCCCAGACCGGGATTTGAACCCAGGCCTTCAGCACAGCGCTCTGTGATTGGCTGATCAGAAAGTCAGATTTTTTGTTTATTTGTTTTTTGACCATCACTAGTTCATGGAACTAGATCTCTGTGTGACCGTTTTCACTTCCAGAGTCATCATTTTCAGAGTTTATCTGACAGGCTGCAGCACAGCAGAGAGGGACGGGTTGTTGTCATCTAGATGTTTAAGTTCTGAAACTTTCTCCTTTAATCCCCTTTATTTTATAAAAGAGCCAATCAGGTTTCTTCATTTAGGATCAGGGTGTAGGAGGTGGGTCAGACCTTTAGTCATAAAGTAAAAAGAAGCGATATTTAAAAGTACACAGACTTTATGGTTACATTGTTAAATAAACCTCTTGAAACTTGTTTTTTTACGTCGGAGCTTCTCGTTCTTCTCCAGGTTTGTATTTGAAACAAAGTTGATTTGAATGAAAAGTTAAATTTTTATTTAGTTTTACTAACGAGGCGTTTTCTTCCAGGTGATGATGGCGCTGTCGGCTCATCTCGGGTCGCTGGAGGCTGAGAAGCAAAAGCTGCGAGCTCAGGTCAGTTTCTGAGGGATAATGGACTTCTCTCTTCATTCAGCCGCTCTGTCTGGTTTTAGATTTAAACCCTGTTTTCTGTGGGTTTTCATGTTGTCTCAATAAAAATGATAAACCTCCTCGTCCCTCCTGTGTCCGTCCCTCTGACCTCCTCAGGTGCGTCGTCTCTGCCAGGAGAACCAGTGGCTTCGGGACGAGCTGGCCGGCGCTCAGCAGCGACTGCAGGACAGCGAGCAGGAGGTGGTCACCCTGGAGGAGCAGAACCGACACCTGCAGTTCATGTCCTCCATACGCAAATACGACCAGGACGAGGCGCCTCTGGTGAGGACAAAACCTTCAGACGCGTCCAGGAGGAGCTCTGGAGACTCGGGTCTGAGTCAAGTTAGACTTGAACCAAAGTTTAGATTCAGAAGAGATGAAGTTTTTAGGCAGAAGGACGTCGGGTCTTCAGACACGACTCTGTTCCTAAAACCTGCTTATTGGGGTTTTTAGAAGTTTTTCATTTTTTATTTGAGCACATTAATAGGAATGGGTCCGATCCAGAGCTGTCTGCTAAATGACTTCACAAGCGATCCTGGGCTAGGTGACGTGTCTGAGACACAGACGGAGAGGACACGCCTCCTTTCAGGACCCCGCTGCAGCTAGCAGGTTAGCACTGAGCAGCGGTGAACTTTTCCACACAACATGTCCACGTTGTGGGAATATTTAACGGTAGAAACGCCGCAAAGCAAGACGCAACCTGCAGTGTTTGCAAAGCCGCTGTTCCAAGGAAACGAGGAAATTCAGTTCCGTGACCTCCGACGTAATCCCAGCCGTCACCGCTTTAAAACTCCTGCTAGCTGAGAACAGTACTCAAAACAATAAAAACACGCTCCTCCAAGCTGTCAGCAGGAGATTTAGCAGCATCAAAAGTGAACCCCTCTACTCTGTTGTCACTTTACTGGACGCTCGGTACAGGAACTCTGGTAAATAAACACAGAAGTAGCTTATTTAATGCTCTACTCTCTTAAAAACAACTCCACTGTTGTCATTCTTGGAGCTTTATTACTAAACAGACCTGTTGGTCAAAGTCTGACCTAAACAAAGCTAAACAGGTCAAAATAAACCAGAAAACCTCTTCACTTCCTCCTCTCTCCTCTCAGTGATGTGACGTTCAGGAACGAGTCGAGTCTTTTGAACAGCTCTTCACTTTGATCGAGGAGAACCCAGTCCTTGTGAACAATAGTTCATTTTTTTGTATTAACAGGGTTCCCGCGGGGGACTAAAAAGACTAATAAATGTCTAAAATTTCAAACGTTAAATTTTAGGCCTAAAAAACACCCAGATTATCGTCCAGTGTTTAAAATTTAATTAGGTCAAGTCTAAAGTTTTATTCCCGACAATTGTTGGTCAAACGATAAGTAAAACTCTGTATTCTGAAGTTTTTTTACTTTCTGATATCCAGAAGCCAGTTGTGGTACCGCGAATCACACGAAGAAGAAGACCAGAAATGCTTAGTTAGCTCGCCAGACGGCCAGTGTAGCTAGCGCGTTGTTCGCGGTCCTTGTTGGATATGTCGGCCGCTTGTCCTTAAAGCGGCACTCCGGAGGATTTCATCAGGAGAGCAGTTTTTGAATCTAGCGTCCAAAGGCTCCTCCTCAAAACATCTCGACACGCGCGTCCGGTCGCGTGTGTGCGCGTGCACGCGGCGCATATACTTCGGACATGAACTGTACAGCTCAGTGTGTAGGGTTTAATCACTCACAGTTCACAATCTTATTCCAACAACACTACGAGGGTCTGATGAGCCCTCTCTGTCCCTGCTGCTTCTGATATTAGCTCTGTTAGCAGAGAGCTGCTGCTGGACTCTGAAGCTGAACTTGACTCGGCCCTGGATGAACTTTCTGACCAAAATAAATGCGTAACCCTGGCAAGCCT
>SSNR01000267.1:453425-488796 GCA_006937965.1 Callopanchax toddi | reverse complement strand
GGTGAACACTAGACGGTGAACGCTAGACGGTGAACGCTAGACGGTGAACCCTAGACGGTGAACTCTAGACGGTGAACTCTAGACGGTGAACTCTAGATGGTGAACACTAGATGGCGAACTCTAGATGGCGAACACTAGATGGTGAGCTCTAGATGGTGAACACTAGATGGCGAGCTCTAGATGGTGAGCACTAGATGGTGAGCACTAGATGGTGAGCTCTAGATGGTGAACACTAGACGGTGAACACTAGACGGTGAACTCTAGACGGTGAACTCTAGACGGTGAACACTAGACGGTGAACACTAGACGGTGAACTCTATAGACGGTGAACTCTATAGACGGTGAACTCTATAGACGGTGAACACTAGACGGTGAACACTAGACGGTGAACACTAGACGGTGAACACTAGATGGTGAACACTAGACGGTGAACTCTAGACGGTGAACGCTAGACGGTGAACGCTAGACGGTGAACTCTAGACGGTGAACACTAGATGGTGAGCTCTAGATGGTGAACACTAGATGGTGAGCTCTAGATGGTGAACACTAGATGGCGAGCTCTAGATGGTGAACACTAGATGGTGAGCTCTAGATGGTGAGCTCTAGATGGTGAACACTAGATGGCGAGCTCTAGATGGTGAACACTAGATGGTGAGCTCTAGATGGTGAACACTAGATGGCGAGCTCTAGATGGTGAGACAGCATTTTGAGTTTAGCTGCTGCTGGGAGTCGGTTGAACTTGCTAACCTGCTGATCGACTCAAACACAACACAAACTGCTGTCAGTAGATTTCGATGTTTATAAAGCGTCTCGTTGGTTTAAAGTTTTAATATTTTGATGCTGAGTTCTTTACGTGTTGGACAGATTGTAGATATGGAGGAGGTTTTGTTAAGTTTCTGGTTGTTTTTCTGCCCTGAACATTTTTCTTTCTCTAAAATCAAGTTTTTCTTTTCAGGATGAAAAGAGCAAACTCTCTGAATGTGTTGAATGTGGGAACCAGAGAGAATCAGGACGGCACCCAGGTGAGCAGAATGAGTCTGACTGCACCTTTTAGATGGACGGGTTTTAGTTTTTAAATCGGGTTTGACTCACCAGAACTTTCCTTTACACTTTTAGGGACTAAACAGACATTTTTAGGGAGTTTTTCAGTTTGCTCTACATCAGTCAGGGTTCTTATGGGTGCTTGAAATTTAATTTAGTGCTTGAAACCAGAAATGCACCAAAAATAAAAAAATCAACTGGTGATCGGCTGATCAGAAACTCAAAAATCAGATTATCTTTATGGTTGTGTTCAAAAAATAGGAAAAAATGAAAAGACCCTGGAGTGGCTGCAGGATCAAACAGTTCAGCATGATTCCTCGTCAACAATGGAAAACTTAGAATGAATAAGTCGCTCACCTGATGATGTTTATCCCAACAGCTGATCAGACTGGTGAAGCGTCTGAGTCTCAGTTAGGATGTTATGTTGTCTCGTCTCCTTCCGCTTATCCGGGTCGCGGGGGCAGCATCCCAATTAGGGAGCTCCAGACGGTCCTCTCCCAGCCACTTCTACCAGCTCCTCCGGCAGGATCCCAAGGCGCTCCAGGGCCAAACCAGAGATATATTTTCTCCAGCGTGTCCTGGGTCGACCCGGGGGCCTCCTGCCAGCAGGACATGCCTGAAACACCTCCCTGGGGAGGCGTCCAGGGGGCATCCTAACAAGATGCCCGAACCACCTCAGCTGGCTCCTTTCGACATGGAGGAGCAGCGGTTCTACTCCGAGTCTCTCCCGAATGTCCGAGTTCCTCACCCTATCCCTAAGGCTGAGCCCGGCCACCCTGCGGAGAAAACTCATTTTGGCCGCTTGTATCCGCGATCTCGTTCTTTCGGTCATTACCCAGAGCTCATGACCAGGTGAGGATTGGGAGGTAGATCGACCGGTAAATCGAGAGCCTTGCTTTCTGGCTCAGCTCCTTCTTCACCACAACAGACCGGTTCAGTGTCCATCACTGCAGACGCTGCCCCAATCCGCCTGTCCATCTCCCTCCTTCCCTCACTAGAGAACAAGACCCCGAGATACTTAAAGCCATACTCAGTATCCAGGTAAACAATGTAGCTTTTAACATTTTTTTAAAAGCCTCTTAACATCATTCTAATATAGTATAGCCATAAATATATTGTGGAGATTAAAAAAAAAACAGAAATAAATCAATAAAGTAGTTGTCCTGCAGTTCTCTAAAAACTTCAGCCAATCCTATCGTTCGGACCGAACGATAGGATTGGACAATCCAGCTGTCTGTCTGCTGCATTTCCTCACTGCTTGGATTGGCATTAATCCGCCCGGACACATTTTGGGGCAGAACATCCCGGAAGTGAAAGTGAAAGTAGAAGTAGGACAGAGAGCCGGCGGGTGATTCCATTTTAAGATAAAAATACCAGAGTCCCCCCAAAAAACAGCTTTTCAGCTAGCAGAAAACTAAAAACGTTTGGAGGTGAAAAGAGGAAAAGCTGGGGGAACGTTTCTACGGCTGGAGTTAGACTCTGCTTTGTCACCTTTACAAACCGTGGTCCTATGTCGGCGGGAGGCTGGCGTATGGATTTTACCCGACGGGAGGGGCGAGTTCACCGAGACGTGTTTCTGTAAACTAGCTAGGAGACCTGGTTGGTTTACCTGGTTACTGAGTACGGCTTTAACCTCCTCCACTTGAGGCAGGACCTCTCTCCCGACCTGGAGTTGGCAAGCCACCTTTTTCCAACAGAGTTATTATGTTGAGCTCTTTTTAGTAAGTAAAGTTTCTAAAGCACCTTTCACAGATAAATATCACAAAGCGCTGTACAACAGGAAAGCAGAGGAAAAAAAGGGTTTGAGGGGGAGGGGGGGAGCAAAAACATAAACGTCAGACAATCACAAAGTCCAAACATTAGGTGGGTTGAAGGACTCCCGTTTGGACCGAGGGGTAGCTGGCTGCTGCATCAACATCTGAGCGCTGCTCCACCTCACACCAGTGTTTTTGGAGGGAGGGAGGTCGAGGTGAAGGAGGAGAGCGTAGGAAGGAAGGGGGACCGAGCAGCCTCTCCATTCACTCTGTTGAGTGGGAGCTAAAGTTTTCAAGGGTACCAGATGAGATAAAATGTATTTAGGTATTTTACAAACCCATCAGCTCTGGGACGTGTTCAACAAGTGAAATGAGAGCACCTCCTCCAGTTTTACAAGCATTTGTAAATAAATGTAGAAATGGGAGCCAGGCCTCCCAAAGGGTCACATATAGAAGAGCAGTCAGTGTCTGGCCTGCAGCAGATCTCCGTTTGGAGAATCAGGGTTTCCAGAGGTCAAGCTAGGAGCTGTAGCCCCTTCCTAAAACTATTTTGTGTGACTTTCACAGCACATCCAGTCAGTAGAAAACATGTCAAGTTAAAACCTTTGTGTGTGTTTTGCTCCTCAGACGAGTCACCTGACAGACAGTCGAGGTCTGAGCTCCAGTACGCAGAGCCTGACGAGGCGAGGGTCGCTCGGTGGGACCAGATAACACACACACACACACACACGCTTCATGAGACTGACAGAAGGACGCTCACACGGACCAAACCTGATGATCTCAAAGGGGATTTAACTAAAGACGAACTGAAACAGGCTTTAAAAAATATCTAATTTGGAAAAATTATTGAACCTTTTTCCAGCAGTTGAAATCAGTGATTTCTGTTGACCAGATAGCAGAGGATCAGGTAACATGGCTGATAAAACTAATACCTCCACTGACGGTTCCTAAAGGTTCCAGTTAAATGCTAGAAGATGAAACCTGGTTCTATAAATGTTATTTATCTATCTCCAGTTGTTTCAGTGATGAATGTAGTCTCACTGAACCATTCTAAGTTATTTATCTAGTAGTTTACACTGAGAGCATGAGGGTCGGTTCCTCTGCTGACTGGATGAATGTGATGTTTTATATTAGTTTACTGTGGTTGGACCATTTCAAACATTCCACTTTATTAAATTAACCGTTAAAGGGATATTCCACCAAAAGTGATTTATTTTTTTTGTCCATCACCATATTCCTCTGTTAGATCAGTGGACAAAAACCACTAGTAACCAGTCCAGCTGTTATCCTGATCCAGCAGTACTCCTTTAGCATTAGCTTAGCGTAAAACACTGTAAGTGAATGGTAACAGCTAGCATTGTGAGAAAAAAGTCCTTAAAACTCCCTCAGTAGTGATACTAACTCTGCCTAGTGACCTCAGTAAACAGGTCGACTGGAAGTGAAAATAAAAAGTAACACGAAGGAATTACAGGAACTATTTTAGACTGGGGACTACTTTATGACAAAGAGCAGCTGTAAGCCTCCGCTGAACGGAACAAGGACATGACGCAGCGTCTCCAAGGACGCCTACGTCCGTAAATATAAATCCCGTCTACTAGACCAAACCTGGTAACGTTTTCTGAAGATAACCTCAGAGCAGCTCCTGACTTTGTGTTATTTTTATCGTCTGTGAGGTTTGAAACAACGTTCTGATACGCGTTTATGGACGTAGGTCTCCTTGGAGACGCTGAGTCATGTCCTTGCGCCTAAAGGAGTCCTGACTGGGCTGTTACAAATAGTTTTTGTCCTCTGATCTATGAGGAATATCCCTTTAACAACAGACTGGATTCTGACTGTAGTCATGTGACCGATGGTCACATGAGGTCAGGACATTCTCAGTCTGGTCTTTATTTATAATGTCTGGTTTTTCATTTTTGACCTTTTAGTGATAACAGATGTGTGTAGAAGCCAGCGAGTCGCTTGATGCTGAAATCGGTTTAATTCAAAGATCGAACTTTAAAATGAGAGAGAGCAAGAAAAGAGGCTAGCTGCTAGGTCAAAGCTAATGTTTGTAGCACAGTTTAAAAGCTATTAAAGTGTTTTGTAGAATACTACCTGAGCACTAGTACGTTAGTTTGTTTTCTCCATAATGGATGAACGACTGTATTTTTGCTGATAAAAGCTGAAGTCACTTTGTGTTGCTGTAGAAATCAACAGGATACAGAATGTATTTTATAACTTGAGCTGAATAAAGTGGTTTTATGTTTGCTTCTTTTTGATTGTTCAGGTTTAAACAAAAGAAAAACAACTCAGTTAAAAACATTTATTATAACAAAGTTTTTCCAGGACAAGTATAAAAAGTACGGTACAGATGCTGCTTCCTGTCTGTATGACAGACACTGAGTGAAGTTCAGCAGGACTTGATTTATTGCTCTGACTGATCTGAAAACTCATTACATCATTATTCACACAAAAATAAAATCGTATTTCTGCTTCATCTATTAAGTGAAATGTACTAAATGTTGAGACCACCCTGAAAACAGACCAGAACCTGAACCAGGTCACGGATCCACTACAAAAAGGCTTGGTGTAAATCCTGGAACAAGACCTGGACAATGAAACATGTTGCTCTTTTCCTTTTTTAGTGCTTTATAAATAAAATCAGATTTATGCCCAATTAAACTGAAAAAGCTGCAGCTCCAATGTTTAAATAAAAACGAGCCAAAACCTTTTTTGAGACTCTCAGGATTCTGTCCGTCGCTCCGTTTGCTCACCAACATCTGATGACATAATGCAGACCTTTAAGTCTGATGAGCAATCTGAGTGATTTTCTTCAGCATCTCCTCCGACTCCAGCTGCTCGAGGGTCAGCAGAGACAAACCCAGCTGGTCCTCCTGCAGACGAGGAGAACAAAGGTCAAGAACGGATTACATTTAGGATTCTGTCAGATTCAACCATGTGCCAAAATCATTGAGACCAGGCTGAGCTAACAGCTCAGCTTCACAGAGAATCACCAAACGTCAACATTTACTAGAGATCTTGTTACCTTAAAGTTACAGAAAAATCCAGACTTTAATATTTTATAAATGAGATTAATCATCAATGACAGTGAGACTGAACCAATGACATTAACAGGTGGGGTGTTTGTGTGTACCTGTCTGAAGGGCTGAGCCATCTGACGCAGGAAGTGTTTGGACAGCTGGACGGCCTCGTCCACGGTCAGGTTCAGGCTGCCGTCGTTCATGTGCTCCTGAATCCACCGAGGAAGTTTCCCCCGTTTGTCGGCTCGGGCGTATCGCTGTGGAACGAAGACACCAGGGTTTTACTTTCACTCAAAGCTGATTCAAGCATTTCCCCAGCTCCTTCCAGCAGTGAGATTTAACTCTACATGTAGACCGAACATTTCACTTCCTCGTCTCGTAAAACTAAAGGTTATTAGGCTAAAACCACTTCCTGGTTCAGTTTTAAATCAGGATGCACCGGTTTAGATTCTGAGGGCTGACACCAGTTTAGTAGTGACCTGATGATCCGACTGACAGGTTTCTTATTATTTATGTTTCAGATCGTCAACAAATGTAAATATTAGACAAAGAGAACACAAGTAAACACAAAATACAGGCCCCTGTGTGAACCGATCCAAAGAACTGCAGGTCTCGTTGGCCTCAGTTAGGGTCAGAGGTCAACCATTAGTAGGTTTAGGAGGAATCACACAGGGTCATGGAGGTCAGGATCGTTTCCCCTTAATAAAAACAAAACGTTCATTTAGAAGCTGTTTGGTGTTTACTTGGTTCAGCTTTGATATTTTAATGAGTAAATACTCCTGACCAACAGAAAATGTATAAATTCCCTCTGCTCAAATCATGACCCAGTAAAAAGTTCAACATTATAACTCTCACTGTTCCAAATGAGCAGAAAACTTGTAGAAGTTAAAGGTTTAATAACACTTAGTGACGATGAGTTCATGAACTGGAAGATAATCTGATTTTTGAGTTTCAGACCAGCTGATTGTGATCATGGTGCATCTCAATAAGAACGTCACTCACCTTGTCTGCAAAAATCATGAGTCCGTAGTCGGTTTTCCCTCTGATGGCTCTGCCGACGCACTGAGCCGCGTGACGCATCGCGTCAAACGTCAGGAAGTCGTTCTCTCTGATCTGGAACTGATCCCGAAGATACTCCAGACGAGCCTGAGTCAGGAAATAAAACCACAGGAACAGGAAGTCAGAGACAGACATGTTTCACAATAAAACACCCGTACAGGAAGTCAGAGACAGACATGTTTCACAATAAAAGACCCGTACAGGAAGTCAGAGACAGACATGTTTCACAGTAAAACACCCGTACAGGAAGTCAGAGACAGACATGTTTCACAATAAAAGACCCGTACAGGAAGTCAGAGACAGACATGTTTCACAGTAAAACACCCGTACAGGAAGTCAGAGACAGACATGTTTCACAATAAAACACCCGTACAGGAAGTCAGAGACAGACATGTTTCACAATAAAACACCCGTACAGGAAGTCAGAGACAGACATGTTTCACAGTAAAACACCCGTACAGGAAGTCAGAGACAGACATGTTTCACAGTAAAAGACCCGTACAGGAAGTCAGAGACAGACATGTTTCACAATAAAAGACCCATACAGGAAGTCAGAGACAGACATGTTTCACAATAAAAGACCCATACAGGAAGTCAGAGACAGACATGTTTCACAATAAAAGACCCGTACAGGAAGTCAGAGACAGACATGTTTCACAATAAAAGACCTGTACAGGAAGTCAGAGACAGCCATGTTTCACAATAAAAGACCCGTACAGGAAGTCAGAGACAGACATGTTTCACAATAAAAGACCCGTACAGGAAGTCAGAGACAGACATGTTTCACAATAAAAGACCTGTACAGGAAGTCAGAGACAGACATGTTTCACAATAAAAGACCCGTACAGGAAGTCAGAGACAGACATGTTTCACAATAAAAGACCCGTACAGGAAGTCAGAGATGCAGTTTGTTTCTTCTTGTTTGACTGATGGTAAAGTTTTAGACCTGCGTGACTTCAATCTGCTCTCGACTGAAACATAAACTGTAAATTAAAAAGTTCTGAACTAAGAAATATAATTAGTGTATTTTTCTTGGTGTGGAGGTTAAATGATGTATGAACTCCTGTAAAATCATTCATTTATATTAATGAGCATCTAATTAACAAAAGTCATCAGATAAAAATCAATAAAAACCTTTGAGTTTCCATTTAATAGTTACCTCTACAGGTCTGACAGAAACTTTATCTGATAGATGAAGAATCCTAAACCTCCATTTAATTTAATGATTAAAATGAAGCACAGAGTCACGTCGACTTGGAGACGGCTGTAGATGATTCTGACCTTCAGGATGCGGCTCTGTGTGTAAACATACGGGACTCCGAACATGACGACCGCTCGGCCAAAATGATGAACTGAAACCCAAAAACAGGACAAGGTTCAGAAAAACGTCCAAACATGTGAATCCATTCCTGCCTTTTGATTTTTATTTAACCAAACGGGATTTAGATCATCAGTCTTCAAAAGGCTGGCGATGTTTTATCTGTGTTCTTTAGATGAACCCGTTAACGGATTAATGAAATGTTCTGAAAGGAACTGATTAAGTTTAGGAATCGATCAGATTCAAGATGGCTGCTAATGCTGATCGCTAACAGGGTGAGTTCAGATCTGACGTAGCTGAGATTCATCCTCAGCTCCAACAGACGATCCTTCAATCATCCAGTGGGATTTAAAGTAACTAAGATTTGAGTTAACTCTACAAACTTTAATGATCAGAACGCCTTTTTAAATCTAAATAACTTTAAAG
Source organism: Callopanchax toddi (assembly GCA_006937965.1). Lineage (NCBI taxonomy): Eukaryota > Metazoa > Chordata > Actinopteri > Cyprinodontiformes > Nothobranchiidae > Callopanchax > Callopanchax toddi. The sequence continues at coordinate 480,178 of SSNR01000267.1, read as the reverse complement.
TTATGATTCTGTGAGTAAAAACGTTCACATGGAGGTCTGTTAGCATGAGTTAGCGCTTAGCGATGGCGAGTTCACAAACAGGAAGCCGTTTGATTTACCGAAGTCTATTCCTTCAGACACTTTTCCTCTGGCCACAGAAAGAAGGATGGCTCCTCTGCCGTTCTCACAGGCCTGAAGAAAACACCAGGAAACCGTGATGTAACCACGAGGAAACACGTAATAACTGACCACAGCTACATGACAGCATGAAGGACATGAGCCTGTTTCTCTGACCTCCTGGTACTTCTCCAGAGCCATGCTGGTCTCAGCAGCATCCTGAGTCTCGATGAAGATCAGCTTGTTCCTCTGAATGTTCTCCAGGATTCCCTGCAAACAGAAACCAGAAAACCCAGACATGATGAACTCTGTGTTTCAGAAACAAAAAGCCTCTACGTACCTGCTGCCACACTGACCTGCTCGTACCAGGACGCCACTATGTTCTCCATGTAGACGTAGCTGGTAAAAAACGCAACGATCCCGTCAGGAACGATCGCCGACATCTCCAGGAGGAGGTTACCATAGTTACGAATCACAGCTGAGAAAAGGGACATTTTATGTCAGGGAATGTGGATAAATATAAAAACACTAAACGACCCAGCTGTTTACCAACCGAAGTCTTCTCTGGTCTCAAACTTGGAGCTCAGAGCCACCTGGTCGTTTCCTCTCCCGACGATCTGCAAGAACAACACCTGGTTCTGTTAAACGAGCTTTTAGTAGTCGCTGTTTAATGTGAGAAAAGCTCCAGACCAGGGGACAGAGGCAGGTCCGAGCCAGCGTCATGGTGAAGGACGCCATGGTAACGGGACGGAAGTCCAGGATTCTGGGATAGATGTCCAACGGTGAGAGGGTCTGATGGGAGACCGGAGGACAGAATGAGGTCAGTTCTCGTCTAACACAGAAACCTGAATCAAGTGATGAAAATATTAACAGCAGCACACTTGGTTTCAAATCAAGATTATTATAGGGATGCTCGATATTGGCTTTTTTACTGATATCCGATATTGTCTAACTCTTAATTTCCGATACGATACAAACCGATACCGATATAAGCGTGGTAGCCCTCATTAAAAAAAAGACAAACACAGTATTTAATGCAAGATGTGCCAAATAAATAAAAATATCTCTAAAACTTTACATCAGATTTGTTATATTTTGACATTTTGGGAGAGAGAAGTAGCTGAACAGTTTGATGTATGTGTGGTATGTAAAGGTCATGTGTGTCATCATTACAAAAACCGATACCGATATTTACCGATATTGCCAATATCGGCCGATATTATTGGTAGACCGATAATATTGAACATCCCTAATTATGATGCTTTTGGTTTTGGACTCAAGTTAACAGGATTCTTACATTTTACTCAAATTAAACTCAAGCACTTTCAAACCCTAGAAAATTCCGTCATAAATTCAAGCATTTTCAAGGATTTCAAGTAGGGATGTACCGATACCACTTTTTTCAAAACCGATCCGATACTTGGATCTGAGTACTCGCCGATACCGATACTTCTACCACACAAAAAAATGCAACAAATTGGAATACAGGTTTTATTTTTTCTTCTCTGCTTTTTACAACAAATAACTGAGTTAGATAAAAAAAAAATATATATATATAAAAAAATGATCACAAAACTAAAATATAAGGTGAAAAATAACCATGTTCTGTGATTTCACAGTGAAATTATTGCAGTTTTCCACATTTTAACCAAATAAAATGAACTATTTGGCACCATCTCCAGCTCTCAACCCACACTGTTCCTCTTTAGCTCAATAGCTCCCCCTAGTGTTCAATATAGGAAACTACAACATAAATCACAAGTCACAGTGAAGCCACTGGTATCGGTTCCTGGTATCGGGTAACTTTAACCGATACCGGTATCGATAACGGGCATCCCTAATTTTAAGCACCTGGAAGAACCCGAGTTACAGGAAGTTCCTCTCAGTCGAGTCAACGTGTCGAGAGCGAGTCTCAGCTGATTATCTGTCAACTCATTTCTGTTAGTTGATTAGCTGTGGCGGCCATCTTTAGTTGGATTGACTCTGAAAGTTCATCTAATGTTGATGTAAATCCTGTGATCACTTCCTGAGTTTCACTGAGATCCATCAGGAGACATTTAGGAAACAAATGGACAGAAAAACATTGTTTCACCTTCCTGTTAGAGCAAACCGAAGCTGCTGCTTTACGTTTCTAAACTAGCTGTTAATTTGTTGGTAAGAAGCAAAAACAATCAGTTTAAAATGTTTCAAGAGTAAAAGATTAAACAGGCGTACCCCCGAGGTGATGACCACCGACTGGAACCTCTGAAAAACAGGCTTGATGGCTATGGACGGGTCCATACAGCTGGGGGGGGGGACGACACGCAGTCAGTTCATCAACTCCAATCTGTGGCTCAAACATCTATAAATTATCTCAGGAGTCTGCAACCTGCAGCTCTGAGGTTTCAGACCTCTGTTCCAACATGAGTCTAGATCTACCTGAACCTGGTTTCTGTTCGTTCTTACCTGAAGTGCAGCACAGGGTTGGCGATGGTCGGAGTCCTGTCCTCAAAAGGCTCAATGATGATCGTAAAACCTTCACAGAAAGTAAATAATCAGGTTAGAAACAGGATGAAGTCTTAGTACCACCAACAGGCAGAGGTTCGCTGAACTGTTTCTACACCTTGGCTGTAGGTGCTGACGAGAGTCGCAAAGTTAGAGATGAGAGTAACGGCTGAGAAGTCGGCGATGTCGGCGATCTCCAGAGTTCTGAGTAACGACTGCAGCCTCTCTGCACAGAACCTGGAGAGAGCAGGACAGAAATACGATGAGACAGGAGAGAACAGAGCGTGAAGGGGATCTTAACTAATAATAATAACAACACATTTTTATTCAAGGCGCCTTCTTTACCATAAGGATAAAAACAGAAACATCAGGGATGTGAACAGACGAGGGTCCTTTTATTGGAACATTTAGCCCAGCAGAGACCTGCGACCCACTGAAAACAGGTCGGGGTCGCGACCCACCAGTGTCTCGTCCCGGGGGACACACAGACCCAACGAGGGACCGTCCCAGTCTCACCTGAGGGGTTTGCGGTCGATGCAGACTTTGTCAAAGATGTCTTTTAGGAACTGCGGCGCGCTCTCCTGCACCACATGTTGGACTCGCAGGCGGGACTTTAAATACTCCAGAAAACGTCTCAAGAACCCAACAAAGTGCTCAGCTGTCCGAATGGAACCAGGAACCGCCTCTGACGGAGACACAAAAACAACTTTATAAGAACCTGCTTCATGTTTTCAGTCGACATCAATCCTCAAAATCAAATCACGTCTTCCTCCTAGTTTTAAAACAGAATTAAATCTGAACGACTACAAACAGCTCCAGACTTTAGAATCAGCTCAGAGGAATGACGTCTGTGTTTCCTGCAGGTAGAAAATGTTACCAGATTTGGAGTTTTATATAAATGTCAGCGAGGACCAGTGGAACTAAAAGCTGATGTTTGTGTTGTGGATGAACCTTGCAGGATTTCATCAGGTAACACAGGATTTGCCAGGTAGACGTCCGTCTCCCGGGCAACGTTGGCCTCCTTCAGCCCCTCCACCAGCCGCCTGTACTCCTGCCTCAGCTTTGCAGCATCCGTCTCCTTTATCCTTCAATGACATCAGACGTCAAGGTAAACAAAGCACGACAGAACATCAGTCAGTCGCTCACACGCTGACGGCAGTGAGCTGCGTCAGAGACACAGAGGTGAAGGCCCTGCTGGACCCCCTGACCAGGTGCTGTGGGTGAAGTGTCTGACCCAAGGACAGCAAAGTGACCCAGCTGGAAGGGGGATTTGAACTGGCAACCCTCCAGTTACAACGTGAACACTCAACCCACTGAGCTACTGTCAAACATCAGCTGTTCATCAACACAACACAGTATTAAAGCATCAAGTTACAAGTGGGTCATCAATGAAGAGTTCTCAGATTACAGGAGATGCTTTGGTTGTTCTGGAGGACTAGGACGAGTCCTACCAGAGTCCTACCAGAGTCCTCCAGAGAGTCCTACCAGAGTCCTCCAGAGAGTCCTACCAGAGTCCTCCACAGAGACCTCGAGAGAGACCTCCAGAGAGTCCTACCAGAGTCCTACCAGAGTCCTCCAGAGAGTCCTCCAGAGAGTCCTACCAGAGTCCTACCAGAGTCCTCCAGAGAGTCCTCCAGAGAGTCCTACCAGAGTCCTCCAGAGAGTCCTCCAGAGAGTCCTACCAGAGTCCTCCAGAGAGTCCTCCAGAGAGACCTCCAGAGAGTCCTACCAGAGACCTCCAGAGAGACCTCCAGAGAGTCCTACCAGAGTCCTCCAGAGAGTCCTCCAGAGTCCTCCAGAGAGACCTCCAGAGAGTCCTACTAGAGTCCTCCAGAGAGTCCTCCAGAGAGACCTCCAGAGAGTCCTCTAGAGAGCCCTCTAGAGAGACCTCCATAGAGTCCTACCAGAGTCCTCCAGAGAGTCCTCCAGAGAGTCCTACCAGAGTCCTCCAGAGAGACCTCCAGAGAGTCCTACCAGAGTCCTACCAGAGTCCTACGAGAGTCCTCCAGAGAGTCCTACCAGAGTCCTCCAGAGAGTCCTCCAGAGAGTCCTACCAGAGTCCTACCAGAGTCCTCCAGAGAGACCTCCAGAGAGTCCTACCAGAGTCCTCCAGAGAGACCTCCAGAGAGTCCTACCAGAGTCCTCCAGAGAGTCCTCAGAGAGTCCTCCAGAGAGACCTCCAGAGAGTCCTACTAGAGAGACCTCCAGAGAGTCCTACGAGAGACCTCCAGAGAGTCCTACCAGCGTCCTACCAGAGTCCTCTAGAGAGTCCTCCAGAGAGTCCTCCAGAGAGACCTCCAGAGAGTCCTACCAGAGTCCTCCAGAGAGTCCTACCAGAGTCCTCCAGAGAGTCCTACCAGAGTCCTCCAGAGAGACCTCTAAGAGACCTCCAGAGAGTCCTCCAGAGAGACCTCCAGAGAGCCCTACCAGAGTCCTCCAGAGAGTCCTCGAGAGAGACCTCCAGAGAGTCCTACCAGAGTCCTACCAGAGTCCTCCAGAGAGTCCTCCAGAGAGTCCTACTAGAGTCCTCCAGAGAGTCCTACTAGAGGCCTCCAGAGAGTCCTCCAGAGAGTCCTCTAGAGAGACCTCCAGAGAGTCCTCCAGAGAGACCTCCAGAGAGTCCTACCAGAGTCCTCCAGAGAGACCTCCAGAGAGTCCTACCAGAGTCCTCCAGAGAGACCTCCAGAGAGTCCTACCAGAGTCCTCCAGAGTCCTCCAGAGAGTCCTCCAGAGAGTCCTACCAGAGTCCTCCAGAGAGTCCTCTAGAGAGTCCTCCAGAGAGTCCTCCAGAGAGTCCTCCAGAGAGTCCTACCAGAGTCCTCCAGAGAGTCCTCCAGAGAGACCTCCAGAGAGTCCTACCAGAGTCCTCCAGAGAGTCCTACCAGAGTCCTCCAGAGAGTCCTACCAGAGTCCTCCACAGAGACCTCGAGAGAGACCTCCAGAGAGTCCTACCAGAGTCCTCCCAGAGTCCTCCAGAGAGTCCTCCAGAGAGTCCTACCAGAGTCCTCCAGAGAGTCCTCCAGAGACCTCCAGAGAGTCCTACCAGAGTCCTCCAGAGAGACCTCCAGAGAGTCCTACCAGAGTCCTCCAGAGAGACCTCCAGAGAGACCTCCAGAGAGTCCTCCAGAGAGTCCTCCAGAGAGTCCTCTAGAGAGACCTCCAGAGAGTCATCTAGAGAGACCTCCAGAGAGTCCTCTAGAGAGTCCTCCAGAGAGTCCTCCAGAGAGTCCTACCAGAGTCCTACCAGAGTCCTCCAGAGAGACCTCTAGAGAGACCTCCAGAGAGTCCTCCAGAGAGACCTCCAGAGAGTCCTACTAGAGACCTCCAGAGAGTCCTACCAGAGTCCTCTAGAGAGACCTCCAGAGAGACCTCCAGAGAGTCCTCCAGAGAGACCTCCAGAGAGTCCTACTAGAGACCTCCAGAGAGACCTCCAGAGAGTCCTCCAGAGAGTCCTACTAGAGTCCTCCAGAGAGTCCTACCAGAGTCCTCCAGAGAGACCTCCAGAGAGTCCTACCAGAGAGTCCTACCAGAGTCCTCCAGAGAGACCTCCAGAGAGTCCTCTAGAGAGACCTCCAGAGAGTCCTCCAGAGAGACCTCCAGAGAGTCCTACTAGAGACCTCCAGAGAGTCCTACCAGAGTCCTCCAGAGAGACCTCCAGAGAGTCCTACCAGAGTCCTCCAGAGAGACCTCCAGAGAGTCCTACCAGAGTCCTACCAGAGTCCTCCAGAGAGTCCTACCAGAGTCCTCCAGAGAGTCCTACCAGAGTCCTCCAGAGAGACCTCAGAGAGTCCTCCAGAGAGACCTCCAGAGAGTCCTACTAGAGAGACCTCCAGAGAGTCCTACCAGAGTCCTCCAGAGAGACCTCCAGAGAGTCCTCTAGAGAGACCTCTAGAGAGACCTCCAGAGAGTCCTCCAGAGAGTCCTACTAGACTCCTCCAGAGAGTCCTACTAGAGTCCTCCAGAGAGTCCTCCAGAGAGTCCTACTAGAGACCTCCAGAGAGTCCTCCAGAGAGTCCTACTAGAGTCCTCCAGAGAGTCCTACTAGAGTCCTCCAGAGAGTCCTACTAGAGACCTCCAGAGAGTCCTCCAGAGAGACCTCCAGAGAGTCCTCTAGAGAGACCTCTAGAGAGACCTCCAGAGAGTCCTACCAGAGTCCTCCAGAGAGTCCTACCAGAGTCCTCCAGAGAGACCTCCAGAGAGTCCTACCAGAGTCCTCCAGAGAGTCCTCCAGAGAGTCCTCCAGAGAGACCTCCAGAGAGTCCTACCAGAGTCCTCCAGAGAGGCCTCCAGAGAGTCCTACCAGAGTCCTCGAGAGAGACCTCCAGAGAGTCCTACCAGAGTCCTCCAGAGAGACCTCCAGAGAGTCCTACTAGAGACCTCCAGAGACTCCTCCAGAGAGTCCTACTAGAGACCTCCAGAGAGTCCTACTAGAGACCTCCAGAGAGTCCTCCAGAGAGTCCTCCAGAGAGACCTCCAGAGAGTCCTACCAGAGTCCTCCACAGAGACCTCGAGAGAGACCTCCAGAGAGTCCTACCAGAGTCCTCCACAGAGACCTCGAGAGAGTCCTCCAGAGAGACCTCCAGAGAGTCCTACTAGAGACCTCCAGAGAGTCCTCCAGAGAGACCTCCAGAGAGTCCTACTAGAGACCTCCAGAGAGTCCTCCAGAGAGACCTCCAGAGAGTCCTCCAGAGAGTCCTACCAGAGAGTCCTACCAGAGACCTCGAGAGAGACCTCCAGAGAGTCCTCCAGAGAGACCTCCAGAGAGTCCTCTAGAGAGACCTCTAGAGAGACCTCCAGAGAGTCCTACCAGAGTCCTCCAGAGAGTCCTACCAGAGTCCTCCAGAGAGACCTCCAGAGAGTCCTACCAGAGTCCTACCAGAGTCCTCCAGAGAGTCCTACCAGAGTCCTCCAGAGAGACCTCCAGAGAGTCCTACCAGAGTCCTACCAGAGTCCTACCAGAGTCCTCCAGAGAGTCCTACCAGAGAGTCCTCCAGAGAGTCCTCTAGAGAGTCCTCTAGAGAGTCCTCCAGAGAGACCTCCAGAGAGTCCTCCAGAGAGTCCTCCAGAGAGTCCTCTAGAGAGTCCTCCAGAGAGTCCTCCAGAGAGACCTCCAGAGAGACCTCCAGAGAGACCTCCAGAGAGTCCTCCAGAGAGTCCTCTAGAGAGACCTCTAGAGAGACCTCCAGAGAGACCTCCAGAGAGTCCTCTAGAGAGACCTCTAGAGAGACCTCCAGAGAGTCCTCCAGAAAGTCCTCTAGAGAGACCTCCAGAGAGTCCTCTAGAGAGTCCTCCAGAGAGTCCTCTAGAGAGACCTCCAGAGAGTCCTCTAGAGAGTCCTCTAGAGAGTCCTCCAGAGAGTCCTCTAGAGAGACCTCCAGAGAGTCCTCTAGAGAGTCCTCTAGAGAGTCCTCCAGAGAGTCCTCCAGAGAGTCCTCCAGAGAGTCCTCTAGAGAGTCCTCCAGAGAGTCCTCTAGAGAGACCTCCAGAGAGTCCTCCAGAGAGACCTCCAGAGAGTCCTCCAGAGAGTCCTCTAGAGAGTCCTCTAGAGAGACCTCCAGAGGTCACTGGAGTAAATGGAGTAAAAACCATTAGAAACACACTTCATGAGGAGGGCCTAAGGGCCCCGCGTCCTCCTGAGGGCCCCGCGTCCTCCTGAGGGCCCCACTTCCTCCTGAGAGCCCCACTTCCTCCTGAGGGCCCCGCGTCCTCCTGAGGGCCCCGCGTCCTCCTGAGGGCCCCACTTCCTCCTGAGGGCCCCACTTCCTCCTGAGAGCCCCACTTCCTCCTGAGGGCCCCACTTCCTCCTGAGGGCCCCACTTCCTCCTGAGGGCCCCACTTCCTCCTGAGAGCCCCACTTCCTCCTGAGGGCCCCACTTCCTCCTGAGGGCCCCACTTCCTCCTGAGGGCCCCGCGTCCTCCTGAAGGCCCCACATCTTCTTGTGGACCCCGGGTCCTCCTGAAGGCCCCGCGTCCTCCTGAAGGCCCCGCGTCCTCCTGAGGGCCCCGCGTCCTCCTGAGGGCCCCGCGTCCTCCTGAGGGCCCCACGTCCTCCTGAGGGCCCCACGTCCTCCTGAGAGCCCCACGTCCTTCTGAGGGCCCCACGTCCTCCTGAGGGCCCCACGTCCTTCTGAGGGCCCCACGTCCTCCTGAAGGCCCCGCGTCCTCCTGAGGGCCCCGCGTCCTCCTGAGGGCCCCGCGTCCTCCTGAGGGCCCCGCGTCCTCCTGAGAGCCCCACGTCCTTCTGAGGGCCCCACGTCCTCCTGAGGGCCCCACTTCCTCCTGAGGGCCCCCCTTCCTCCTGAGGGCCCCACTTCCTCCTGAGGGCCCCACTTCCTCCTGAGAGCCCCACGTCCTCCTGAAGGCCCCGCGTCCTCCTGAGAGCCCCGCGTCCTCCTGAAGGCCCCGCGTCCTCCTGAAGGCCCCGCGTCCTCCTGAAGGCCCCACATCTTCTTGTGGACCCCGCGTCCTCCTGAAGGCCCCGCGTCCTCCTGAAGGCCCCGCGTCCTCCTGAGGGCCCCACGTCCTCCTGAGGGCCCCGCGTCCTCCTGAAGGCCCCGCGTCCTCCTGAGGGCCCCGCGTCCTCCTGAGGGCCCCGCGTCCTCCTGAGGGCCCCGCGTCCTCCTGAGGGCCCCACGTCCTTCTGAGAGCCCCACGTCCTCCTGAGGGCCCCGCGTCCTCCTGAGGGCCCCGCGTCCTCCTGAGAGCCCCACGTCCTCCTGAGAGCCCCACGTCCTTCTGAGGGCCCCGCGTCCTCCTGAGGACCCCACATCTTCTGGTGGGCCCCGGGTCCTCCTGAGGGCCCCACATCTTAATTTTGACTCCTGCCCAGGCTGGGCTTAGAACCCACATCTCCCATGTGACAGACTGTTTCTCTACCACTGTGCCACAGTTCAGAAGCATCCTTAAGTTCCAAACACAAAGCCTCTTCATCAGGATGGAGGTCCAGCAGGAGAACTGAGATCTGATTGGTTTTCTGTGACTTTCTAACATCTATTTTTTAAGTTTGACCTTCAGTTAACGATTCATCGCTGAGTTATCAGAACACTAAGAGGTAACCTGGCTCCTCCTACTTGTGTATGGTGTTCTGGAGCGTGTCCACGTTGTTCTGACAGCGGTCCAGCGTCCGTCTGGTGATGTTCACGCTCATGGAGTCGATGCACACGTTATCTGAGGAAAAAGGCAAAGAGAAGGTAGAAAAAAGGAAAGGAAAGAAGTCTTTTATTTTATACTGTTAAAACATTTTGTCCAGTAACAGAAACATCCACAGCATCCTTACCGATATTATGAGCCTCATCAAAAACCACCACAGACTTCTTGGCGAGCTCTTTGGACACCAGGTCAGCGATCTTTGGGTCCAGCAGGTAGTGGTAACTGTACACGACGATGTTAGCATGGAGAATCTGAGAGGAAGTAAAGAAACGTTTACAAACAGCAACAAGTAAAGAAAAACAGAAACAAACATGGCCGACCTCTGTGAGAAGAAACAACACGGGTCAACATCAAATCAGAGCTTTTTTAAGCCCCTTCAACACTGTAGGGGTCAAAAGGTCAACAGACATCACTGGTCATTCTACTGACCAGAAAGTAAAAAAGTCCTTAAATCAGGACAAAACATGTTGTTAAGGTGTGATGACATTTTATGTTTTACTGGGTGTTTTGAACTAAGATAATAATAAACATTTAACGGACAAAGTCCCGTCAGAAAACGACCAGGACATTTATCTGGTTCTTTATACTTTATGTTCTAAATTATTTCACATCATTTCCTCATAAATGTTACGAACCAGCTGGTTCTTCAGCCTTCACTGGCGTCAGATTCAGAATCAGGGCTGAACTGATTTCTGTTCCGTTGTGACCTGATGAAGCTGATTTTATATTTATCAGATTCACCTTCAGTTAACAGAACAGTTTTCAATCTGATTAACTGAAAATGTGATTCTGGAAGTAAAAACTTAGAGACCTGTTAGTGTGAATTAGTGATGGTGAGTTCACAGAACCCCCAAAAAATCTGACTTTTGAGTTTCAGTTCAGCCGATGGTGCCGACTTATTTTGGTGCGTCTCTAGTTTCCAAACATTAAAAATACCATGTTAAAATTCAAGCACCATAAGAACCCATTCGATGAGATACTTCCTCCTCAGAAACTCGAGGAAGTACTTTTTCTTTTTTAAAGTCACGTCGTGTTTGTTTGGTAACATACTGAGTAACGAGCCAGGTAGTACGGACACCAGCCTTTCCTCCTGCCGAAGTCCTTCAGGTCGTCCAGGTTGTAGACGCCTGCAGGAAGAGGGACCTGACGCCCGACGGCATCGAACTCCTGAAACAAAAACCAGAACAAAACATCCAGATGAGGAAGCCGTGGAGCAGCCTGAGACGAGTCCTGATGGATGGACCTGAAGGGACCAGTCATCCACTGGTCTGCAGACTCTGAGAGGGAAACTGAGTTAGAACTCTCAAATTTACCTAAAGAAATGATGGTGGAGGTTAAAACTCTGACTTCATCTGGAGGTCGAAGTCTGAAGGTTTAGTGGATAGATGAACTGTGAGGTCAGGTTCACCTGGGAACACCTGGCTCAGGGTTTTATCTCTAGTCCGAGTCTCACCTGTTATTGTTGCTGTTAAGTAAAAACCTACAAAAACACTTTTTATTTTACAAATAATAAACTGAATCATCACAGGTTACAAGCTCCTCTTCACACAGTTCTTTAAAAACAACCATCGATGATCATCATGACCCATCAGAGCTGATTTAGGTCAAACAGGAACGCGATGAAAGATGGAGGTACGAGGTTTTAACCCAACAGCAACATATCCAACCTTACAGGTCTTCTTCTATGGTATGAAACAGTGGTCGATTACAGGCCACCTACTGCTAAGGAATGTGAACAGATGACGTTCCGTTATTTTCTTTACTTGCTCCCCCCACTGAAAACTGGACCCACCAGTTTACAATCACCGACTTGGACCTGGTGACCTCTCACCTCGTAGAAGCGACACGCCGGCTGGTTGGGGTCACTGTGACGTTGTGCACGGATGTATGACGCCGTCAGACTGTGGCACTTCCCATCAACCTCCTTCCCAAAGCGTAGAGAGCTCACCTGTGTGAACATATAAATGATTTTTATTCGTCAGACGTTCTGCTGCGTTCCTGTAAACTCGGTTTGTGCCGAGCTGGACGGGAGGCGTACCTCAGGGTGGATGCAGAGGTTTTTCCTGGAGGAAAGAGCCAAAGCCAGGAAGTTGTTCACCTCTCCTGTTTCTTTGGCGTAAAACTCCATCAGCTTCCTCAGTTCCTCCACAACCTCGTTAGTGAGACACAAAATATTTCTCTAAACATGTCGTCTGAAAATTCTTCACCTCTGAGCAGATCGTTAGCATCTGATCTGACAAACCTTCTCAATCTCAGGAACTGTTCTGGAGCAGTAAATCAACTTGGTCACCTCCAGAGGAAAAGCCTGGCAAACAGAACCCAACATGTTGAGGCGTTTCTGTGTAGCAGAGGAAACCAGAACTACCTGGATTCAGAGAAAACTCACCCTCTGGTACGCAACAATGAGAGACAGCAGAGAGATGGTCTTCCCTGTTCCTGAAGGCATCTCCAGAACTCCATGACCCTGAACACAAACGGAGGAGGTGAAATCATTCCTGAAAGTAGAATTCTATAAAGTGTTTCAGTAAAACATGAAGCCTCCAGACAACGCTGCCGTCGATGAGGTGGATACATTTGACTAGTTACTAAAGACGTCTGGTAACCAGGTTTTTAAACATATTAAACTTCTAGTTTAGCTTTTCATCCATAACAAAACAAAGCGCAGCTGTAAATGAGTTTTTCCATCACTTCCAATAGAAAGAGTTCAGTTTGAATCTGCATATTTTTTATTTTTATATTTAAATATAAAATCAGATTTATTCACACAGAAATACTTTATTAGGTTTGAACCATTTAGGATGGATTCAACAGCGTAGAAACGTCCGAATGAGAGAAAAACTCATCGGTTTCTGCAAAAAGTACAAAAGAGAAGTGAAGCAGACGCGTCACTAATATATGAAAAACAAACCTGTGGAATAAATTCACTTATTAAAACTGATTTATTATTATTATTTAAAAACAATAAACGCATTAAAGCAGAGAACTCTAAAATTATTTAACACAATTTATAGAATGTATAGGTTCTCCAAGTCAGCAGGTTCATCCACTAAAACTAACAACCAATTAAGTCTATTAACATTAACAGACATAAATACACGCACACAAAGACATACATGTACATTATGGGATGTTCTGGTTTACATAAAATCACTTTTGTATTTTGAAATAATCTTTTTGATTTTCCTAAAAACATTTTGAACAGAAAGTCTTTATTCCTCTCATCTCAAACATTATTCCACTCATGACCTGTTTGGATTAATAAAACCCATTTTTATTTTACAGAAAAGAGAAAAAAACAACAATAACACCCTCAGCTCAGACCATCACCAGCAACAACCTCTTTATTCAGTTAGATATACCCACTGAACTGGAACATATTTCTATTCTCATCTTAAAATCTGAATTATCTGGTTTAAGTATCCTCATGTATAATTTAATGTTTCCCCACCTTAGCATCCAGTGTCCTCTTCAGCTCCAGCATGTAGGAGTACTGCTCCGGATAAATGTAGTCATAAGGAAAATAAACCAACAAACCCTCGATGTTCAGCCTGAAATATGAACACAGCTCGTTTTAACAGCAGCAGCAGCACAAAACGCGAAGAGGGAAATTAACTAAACGAGTTGAAAACATGAGCAGGACCGGCAGCTAGCTTTAGCTAGGTTCTCACCTCAAACGTTCCAGCTAATTTTAGCAGCTTTAAAGTAAAAACACTCACTTCATTTTCACAGCTGGTGTAACAGCCTCTTATCTTCGTAATGTTTGTTTTTAGGAGTCCATTGGTAGCAAAAACCAAGCAGAAAAACACAAAAACAATGAGGTTTAGCAGCAACACGAACAGCTTGTTTCTTCTTCACTGGTCGCTGATTTGACGCGCTTTAGCGCCCCCACGCGGCCGAAGGGGGAATGACTTGAGTTACTGCTTTAGACGAAAGTTCTCGAGGACCACAACAAATGTTTACGTGTAAAAAATGCAAAAACTGTTTTATAGTGATTTGTTTCATTTGTAATGCTCAAAATGGACACAGAAGGGTCTCATGAGTCATATAAAATCACTCATCAAAACGTTTAAACTACTGAAATTCTAGTTTGTTTGTTTGTAACTTTGGGAAAATAAAACCCTAAAACTGTAATGAAAACCTCAAATTCAGCAGAGTGGAACCGAGTGGTTCTGAATAAATATATATACATAAATTAATTTTAAAAATCTAAAGATTAAAAATTATTTTAAATAAAAAGCAAAAATTATGGTGGAAATGATTGACTAGTAAATAATAGAATACAAATAAAACAGAGCAAGATGTTGAAAATACATTTATTTAATATTTCTAATTTGTAGATTGTAAACACTTTGACACAACATGTCTAATTCAAATCAGACAGCTGTACTTAGTCCTAGCTACCACTAGAGGGCAGTAGAGACTAATGAAACGCTGCAGAGGATACTTTATTGATCCCACAGTGAAGGATGAGAGACTTTTATGGACCTGCTCCATGTTTACAGTACTTATACACATCCTGGATTCATAAACACCTACTTACATCTAAACATGCTGACCCACCTGTAAACATTCAGAAATAAGTTAATTCTCTTTTCATCATTATTTTAATAGGGTGTGTGTAAAAAATAAATACAAGGTTTTATTATAAGAAACCTTTTTATTTATAGATTTACACATAGATATATACAGAATAGATGACATCTCACTGACAGGCTGCTGTGATGAAGCAGAATGAACGTTTGCGCTTCAACACAAGGTGGCGTTTCAAAAGTCAGAAAGTCACCTGAAAAGCTTCTCACCCATCAGGAATCAAAGTCCTGAGTTTCTTCTGGAGGGAACTGAGATGGTTGATCAGGTCAAATAAAACATGAAGAAAGAAACGGTTTGCAGCTTTTTGTCTGAATGAGAAAATCTACAAGTTTAACCCTTTGATGCACTTTTAAAATACCAGCATTAAAGTCCCATAGCATATTTATGTGCTCATGAAAAACCAAGCTTCAATAAATCTATACGTTATTCTTTAAACCAGCATCAGTCGTAGTCATACATATCAAACAATAATTATTTAAAATTTAAACACAGAATTTGCCAAGTTTTATCCTGATGAAACTACAATAGATGGTTTCAAAAACAGAATAAATTATATATTTTCCATTAAACTTCATGAAAACTTGTTTTATGGTTTAATTACTGCAGCCTGGTATGCATGAGCAATATTTATTTATTTACAAGATTTTTTATTTTTATTTTTGCAGTTTCATGTCACAGAATACTTTACTAATTTACAAGACAAGTAATGAAACTTTAACACATTTTATTGTTTTCAACGCCCCCTATTGAAATAAACTGGTATTTTCTCCATTTGCCATATATGGTAAAATGACATCATCAGGTATAAAATCCCTCAGAGCTCAAACTGAAGACGCAGGTTCAAATGAGATGCAGGTTTTGTACTTTTCATCAGAGAAGGATCAATAATGGTGATTTGGATGGATCTCTATGGATCACCGTGGGTCTCTATGGGTCACCGTGGGTCTCTATGGGTCACCGTGGGTCTCTATGGGTCACCGTGGATCTCTATGGGTCACCGTGGGTCTCTATGGGTCACCGTGGATCTCTATGGGTCACCGTGGGTCTCTATGGGTCACCGTGGATCTCTATGGGTCACCGTGGGTCTCTATGGGTCACCATGGGTCTCTATGGATCAACGTGGCACAGTGGCAAGAGAGATTGCCTCCCATGTCAGAGAACGTGGGTTCAAACCCCGGCCTGGCCATGTGTCGAAGTATCCTTGGGCGAAATACTGAACCTCCAACTGCGTCTCTCTGGGTTTTATGGGTTACTATGAGTCTCTGTGGGTTTAGGGCCACATTTTTTGTGCTTAGGGACGTTAACACTAGTATTTTAAATCACACTGTTTACAAATGGCTAAAAATAAAAAAATTGAGAACACTCAAAAATGTACAACCTTGCATAAAAGATCAACAATATGCATGAAAACGTGATCCAATACGCTAACAATGTGGACTGAGGGTTCATCTGTCTGAAACTGCAGCTGTTGGTTTCCCAGGTCAGTCTGGAAACATTTATCAGAGAGTTAAACATCAACCAATCCTCAGCAGACGGAGACATCCCGTGTCCACACAGGACAGAATCAATTCCCAGAGTTCATAGCAACACGGTGGGTTTATTATACGCTTCCAAAGACCAGCCTGTTGTTTGAAAGTCAACCATCACATGGTGTCCATGTGTCTCTAGGCTCGTCTTTTATCACTTTATAATTCAGTGGATGTCATTTCTTCACGTCCCTTTGCTCATCCCTCCATCTCCTGTCCTCTTTCAGTCCTTTCACAACATTTAAAGGATTTATTCAAACGTCTATAAAAACCTTGTTGTGTTGATGTTTTCACAGCTCGCAGCGGTCGTCCACACTCTTGTATCGGTCCATGATGCTCAGGACATCCTCCATGATGGACGGGCCCAGATCCAGGTCCAGCCCGGCCATCGAGTCAGACCGGGACACGTTGGACGGGACTGTGAGACCCGTGGGATGGAAGGCGGTGCAGGGCGAATCACTGCGCTCGCTCCTTAGGTCCTCGTTGCTCAGGCCGGCGTCTGAGTCCAGACTGAGGCCCCGGTGAACATCAGGGGGCCCGCAGGTCTCAGACATGGAGTCCTCAGAGGACGCCTCTGAGAAGGAGCCAGAGGAGGGGACAATCCCACGGATGTTTGGGGAGAAGGAGACGTCTCTGTAGGAATCTGAACCCAAACGACCCGCCACACCGTTCCCGCAGAGCGACGGGTGCTGCTGGCCGTCTGCACCGTCGGCCCATCGATGGCTCGTCTCCTGAAGATCCTGAGGGGGAGGGGAGGGGTCGTCCAGGTGTAGGCGTGGTGGTTTGGGCGGGGCCTGTTCTTGGGCGATGAACACAGGCATGGAGACGGTGTTCTTCAGCAGGCCGTTGGAGGAGTGCTGATAGTGGAAGCTGCTGTAGCTGTGCGCCTCCTGCTGAACCGTGAAGCCGTCGCCCGCTCGTCGCTCCACGCTGTACAAGCGAGCGGCGCCGTTCTGCGAGCGACTCAGAGACGACAGCATGTCCATCTTCCCCTGGAGGAAACCCACGTCTCCAAACATGTCCCCTTCCCCCTCGGGTCCCACGTGGGCGCTGTGACGGACGTCGCCCAGCGGGGGGCTGATCATGTCTCCTGACAGGACGTCCCGGAGCTTCAGCCTCTTCCCCTTCTTGGGAGTTGTAGTTTTTAGGTACATGGGTGTCTTTGCAGGCATTTTGCTTAAAGTCAGCGTCTTGTAGAAGTTCTGGGAACAAATTCAGCTAAAAGCAAACAAGCTCACTCAATTAGAAGCTTTTTCAAAGTTGGAGTCGTTCCTCCGAGTATTCAGGTCGGTCAGTGACCCCAGGTCAATCCTCAGGGCGGCGAGTGACTCGGAGTGGAGAGGAAGAGTCCTCAATGTAAGATCAGATCAGTTTCCTCAAACACATCAAACCATGTCATTCAGCCCCGCTCCGACACAGAGGACTCAAAACGTGATCTCTGGCTGCCTCGCCGTCCGCAGCTCTGCAGAATCATCAGGAATGAGGCTTCGGACCTGCAAGGAGGAAGAAAAGAGAAAAGGGAGTCAAAAACACAGAAAGAGATAAGAGGAGGAGGAAAACCCCAGGAGGCAGTGAGAGCCGAGAGGAAGGAAGATTTACAACCTCCCCTTCAGAGAGAAGACACGGGACTGAAAACACTCCAGGAATCCTCCCAGTGTTTACCGAGTCGGCCTGTAGGTTCAGAACCAGAGGCAGGGCAGAAAAGAGTCGAGTTGTTTTTGTTCTAGAACAGGTTTCTGCTCCACTACCAGAAGTTTCTGTTTACGGAAATCTTTTGTTCTTCAGATTGAAGGAGCTGTTTGAGTTTCTTTGTTCTGGTCTGAACCCTCTGCTGATTGGAGGATTTTTGCTACAACTTTTCTACATTTGACCACTTATTAGGATGAGTAACCATAGCAACAAGAGATTTGTTTACAAGAGGGAGCAGCTGACTGATGTCTCTCAGCTCCAGTCAAACCCAACCTGTGACCCAGAGTCCAGCTGAGTTCAAGAGGAGGAGTCATGGATGAAGATCAGGAGAAGCTTCAACCATCACTTCCTCCATCCTAACGGGGAACCTGAGATCTCTCCTGGACCAGATGGACCAGCTAGAAGCTCTGATGAGGATCCAGACAGAATCTCATGTGTTTCACTGAGACCTGGTTCAGGATCAGATCCAGACTCCATCGTCTCTCTGCCCGGCTTCCAGAAGGTCCTTCCTGTCCATCACAGACCACTAGAAGATCCTTCCTGTCCATCACAGACCACTAGAAGATCCTTCAGTCCATCTCAGACCACTAGAAGACCCTCCCTGTCCATCACAGACCACTAGAAGGTCCTTCCTGTCCATCACAGACCACTAGAAGATCCTTCCTGTCCATCACAGACCACTAGAAGACCCTTCCTGTCCATCACAGACCACTAGAAGATCCTTCCTGTCCATCTCAGACCACTAGAAGACCCTTCCTGTCCATCACAGACCACTAGAAGACCCTTCCTGTCCATCACAGACCACTAGAAGATCCTTCCTGTCCACAAGTAATTTAATTATTTTAAATGGCCATCGTGTCACCAGGTGCCATGTGACTCGTCTTTAGCGTGTGACTCGTCTTCAGACTGCAGTCTAAACGTTGAGGTAAAAATGTTTCTAAAATCTAACAATCTCTACATGTCTGACAAACAAGAAGGTCTGAAAAAATTTATACATTTAAAAAGTAAACTAGTCTACAAAGAAAACTAATTTAAGTTATTTATGACCTGAAACGTTTTATAAACAAGTAGCTGGTAATTAATTTTACAAGTTGTTTACTGAAGCCTGGTGTCCAAGTCATTAATAAACGATAAATCAGGTCGTTTATTAGGGCGGGGCTACGTTAGGACCAACCGATGGGAGTGCAGGCTTTCCATCACTGTCAGTCTTGGTTAATTAAACTTTCCAGTTTCTGAGGACCAAGATGTCGACATCGATGTTGAGACTGAATTACTGAACCTCCACTTTCATCACGTTCATGTGTTTACATTGATCAGCTCTACTGGTCACATGTTTTAATGGATGAAGAGCTGGAGACACGCAGCCATCTGAGGACGTTTGTCAAAGAAACTGGTTTGGTTTCCATTTCCTGAAAAGCTGCATTTTTAGAGATTCGAGGTTTTTGTCTGACAGAGACGACAAAACATCCTGAAAGGAAAAGAAACTCAAACTGTCAAATAAACTTTTACTGATTTATTCCTCCAGCCTCAAACTAAATATTTAACATGCATTTTATAGTTTAAATATTTGTACTTTGTTATTTTTCTAAAATTTTTATTATAATTTTATTGTTTAGTTTTACTTTTTAAACATTTGTAATTTTTGATTTAAAAACAAACTTCTCTTTTTTCTTATATTTTAGAAAACATTTTGTAAAGCTTTCATTTTTGGCTGCAAATTAAAACACAAATAATTAGATTTATAAAGATACATAAACAAATGATCAAATACATAAACAAATGATCAATTATATAAACAAATGATTAAATATATAAAACTCTAAAAAATGATCACATATATAAACAAATATTTAAACAAATGATCAAATATATAAACAAATATGTCAACAAATGATCAAATACATAAACAAATGATCAAATACATAAACAAATATATAAACAAATATATAAACAAATGATCAAATACATAAACAAATGATCAAATACATAAACAAATGATCAAATACATAAACAAATATATAAACAAATATATAAACAAACGATCAAATATATAAACAAATGATCAAATACATAAACAAATGATCAAATACATAAACAAATGATCAAATACATAAACAAATGATCAAATACATAAACAAATGATCAAATACATAAACAAATGATCAAATATATAAACAAATGATCAAATATATAAACAAATATATAAAAAAACGATCAAATACATAAACAAATGATCAAATACATAAACAAATGATCAAATATATAAACAAATATATAAACAAATATATAAACAAATATATAAACAAACGATCAAATATATAAACAAACGATCAAATATATAAACAAATGATCAAATATGTAAACAAATGATCAAATATATAAACAAATATATAAACAAACGATCAAATATATAAACAAATGATCAAATATGTAAACAAATGATCAAATATATAAACGAATATATAAACAAATATATAAACAAACGATCAAATATATAAACAAATGATCAAATACATAAACAAATGATCAAATACATAAACAAATGATCAAATATATAAACAAATATATAAACAAATATATAAACAAACGATCAAATATATAAACAAACGATCAAATATATAAACAAATGATCAAATATGTAAACAAATGATCAAATATATAAACAAATATATAAACAAACGATCAAATATATAAACAAATGATCAAATACATAAACAAATGATCAAATACATAAACAAATGATCAAATATATAAACAAATATATAAACAAATATATAAACAAACGATCAAATATATAAACAAACGATCAAATATATAAACAAATGATCAAATATGTAAACAAATGATCAAATATATAAACAAATATATAAACAAACGATCAAATATATAAACAAATGATCAAATATGTAAACAAATGATCAAATATATAAACAAATATATAAACAAACAATCAAATATATAAACAAACGATCAAATATATAAACAAATATATAAACAAACGATTAAATATATAAAGATACATAAACAAATGATCAAATATATAAACAAATATATAAACAAATGATCAAATATGTAAACAAACGATCAAATATATAAACAAACGATCAAATATATAAACAAATATATAAACAAACGATCAAATATATAAACAAATATATACACAAATGATCAAATATATAAACAAATATATAAACAAATGATCAAATATATAAACAAATATATAAACAAATGATCAAATATATGTAAACAAATGATCAAATATATAAACAAATATATAAACAAATGATCAAATATATAAACAAATATATAAACAGATGATCAAATATATGTAAACAAATGATCAAATATATAAACAAATATATAAACAAATGATCAAATATATGTAAACAAATGATCAAATATATAAACAAATGATCAAATATATAAACAAATGATCAAATATATAAACAAATATATAAACAAATGATCAAATATATGTAAACAAATGATCAAATATATAAACAAATATATAAACAAATGAGCCAAACAGTCACTTCCCATTTAACAGGAGCAGCTTTGATAGAAAACATGATGAAAACACAACATTTGTTGACCTGATGATTTTCCAAGCTTGTCACACACAAAAAAAACCCCACAACAAAACATGTCATCAGAAACACCACAGACTTCTGGGTAATGAAGGAGCAGTTCTGCCCACTATCAAAGAGTTTAAATGAGGAACATTTTGATTTATAGCATCTATAATTTCTCTGTCCAACTCTTCAAATCCACAAATATCTGAGATGGGAAACCAATCAAAGCAGGACTGCGTTTGTTTGAGTTTATTCAAACTATCATCATAAAGATCAAACAGTCACTGGTCAGCGCGCGTTTCAACACAGAGGAATTAAGAATCCAGCTCTGAGTCACAGACGGTTTAATAAGTGTTTAATGAAGCTGGGTTCAGAACCAGACTTCAGTCTGACCACAACAAGACGGACCGCTCAGAACCGGTTCAGACTAAACGCTGGAGCAGCAGTTTATTCTGGGTTTGGTTCCGTTGGAGAGAAAAGCATCGTTTGAATTTTCTAACCTGTGACTTTCATTCTGAGATGGTTTAAACTGAAGGATTCTTCAACCTTCACAACAAGAAAAAAAACGAAACATTTTATTTATTATTTGGGGAAATTAGGGTTCAAATAAACTGAATTAATATTAATACTAAGGTACTAATTACGGAATAACATTATTGTTCACTACAGCTTTCCGTAGAACGAGGATCTGAAGACTTTATGACTTTTTATCATCCATCCATCCATTTTCTGTAGCCGCTTATTCCTCCACAGAGGGTCGCGGGGCAGCTGGTGCCTATCTCCAGCGGTCAAGGGGCGAGAGGCGGGGGACACCCTGGACAGGTCGCCAGTCCATCGCAGGGCCACACAGAGACGAACGAGACAAACAACCACGCACCCACTCACACCTAAGGACAATTTACCAGCCCAATTAGCCTGACAGTCATGTCTTTGGACTGTGGGAGGAAACTGGAGCACCCGGAGGAAACCCACGCACGGGGAGAACATGCAAACTCCACGCAGAGAGGCCGCAGAGCCGGGACGCGAACCCACGACCTCCTTGCTGCGAGGCAACAGTGCTAACCAACTGCGCCACCATGCAGCCGACTTTTTATCATATTAAATATTATTTATATAGAGCCACTAAGTCAACTTCACCTTTCAAATTAAGAGTTTGTGCTCAAATGTGAAGTTTTCCTTTTAATTTTGAAGTGACAGAAATACAATTCTACACAACAAAACGACACTCATTGTTCAGAAATACACTGAACTTTATTAGTTTTACCACTTTTATTTTTTTAAATCAATTACCAAAATTTGCCCAGTTAGAAATAAGTTTCACATTTAAAAAAACACCATTTAAAAACACCTAGTTGTTATTCATGATTAAATAAAACAATACAATGGTTTATTTAGTACGATTATCTCATAATATGACGACTATTGACTTAATAAATTGAGCTTCTACTGTAAGTAAGTAAAGTTTATTTCTATAGCACCTTTCACAGACAAAAATCACAAAGTGCTACATGATTAAAAGACAAAGAACCAAAAACATCAGGATAAAATAAGACTATAAAAACAATAAAGGACAGATTAAAAGACCACAAGACAAAACAAAAGACCACAAAACAAATAAAAAAATATCATAGAAATGTTTAAACACCAATAAAAGAACATAAAAGATTGAGTTAAAAGCAGTTTTAAATAATTGGGTCTGTGTTTTCTCATGACTTTGAGTTAAATCTCTCTGTATTTTAGAAAACAACAGAAAAACAAACCATTTATTTAATGTATTTTCATTCAAACTGGAGCTGTTTTTGGGTAATCCTGGTACTAAATGGTGGGTATAACCTGTAGGATTTATAGTAGATACTACAGCAAAAACTGGACAGAAAAATGTTAGAACTATGTTTACCCTTCTGTCAATTAAATCTAAACATTACTCCAGTTGTTTGGTCAAAGAGGAGGAGCCACTTCACATGTTGGAGACCTCAGAAGATGTCCTCAAACTACAGACACATAAACGGGCCTTACTTCAGCTTATTGAATTCATTACTCATTTAGATTTCTCTCCATTACAAATAAATCAGCGTCAGACTGAATGTGACTCATCAGCGTGAATCAGTGAGAACGAAAAACACTCCTTAAGATGAGATCATCACTCATTAGTCAGAGACGCTCCACCATCACAGGGAGCAGGAATAGGGGACACACATGATGCAACCATGCAGAGGAGGAGGATGGGACAGGAGGAGGAGGAGGAGGAGGATGGGACATCAGGAGGAGGAGGAGGATGGGACATCAGGAGGAGGAGGATGGGACATCAGGAGGAGGAGGAGGATGGGACATCAGGAGGAGGAGGAGGATGGGACATCAGGAGGAGGAGGAGGATGGGACATCAGGAGGAGGAGGAGGATAGGACATCAGGAGGAGGAGGGTGGGACAGGAGGAGGAGGAGGATAGGACATCAGGAGGAGGAGGAGGATAGGACATCAGAGGAGGAGGATAGGACATCAGGAGGAGGAGGATAGGACATCAGAGGAGGAGGAGGATAGGACATCAGAGGAGGAGGAGGATAGGACATCAGGAGGAGGAGGAGGAGGAGGATGGGACATCAGGAGGAGGAGGAGGAGGAGGAGGATGGGACATCAGGAGGAGGAGGAGGATAGGACATCAGGAGGAGGAGGATAGGAGATCAGAGGAGGAGGAGGATAGGACATCAGAGGAGGAGGAGGATAGGACATCAGGAGGAGGAGGAGGAGGAGGAGGGAGATGAGGAGGAGGAGGAGGAGGAGGAGGATGGGACATCAGGAGGAGGAGGAGGATGGGACATCAGGAGGAGGAGGGTGGGACAGGAGGAGGAGGATGGGACATCAGAGGAGGAGGATGGGACATCAGGAGGAGGAGAATGGGACAGGAGGAGGAGGAGGATGGGAAATCAGAGGAGGAGGAGGATAGGACATCAGAGGAGGAGGAGGATAGGACATAAGGAGGAGGAGGAGGAGGAGGATGGGACAGCAGGAGGAGGAGGAGGAGGAGGAGGATGGGACATCAGGAGGAGGAGGAGGATGGGACATCAGGAGGAGGAGGATGGGACATCAGGAGGAGGAGGAGGATGGGACATCAGGAGGAGGAGGAGGATAGGACATCAGGAGGAGGAGGAGGATAGGACATCAGAGGAGGAGGAAAGGACATCAGGAGGAGGAGGATAGGACATCAGGAGGAGGAGGATGGGACATCAGAGGAGGAGGAGGATGGGACATCAGGAGGAGGAGGAGGATAGGACATCAGGAGGAGGAGGAGGAGGAGGATGGGACATCAGGAGAGAGCAGGAGGAGGAGGAGGATGGGACATCAGGAGGAGGAGGAGGATGGGACATCAGGAGGAGGAGGGATGGGACATCAGGAGGAGGAGGGTGGGACAGGAGGAGGAGGATGGGACATCAGAGGAGGAGGATGGGACATCAGAGGAGGAGGAGGATGGGACATCAGGAGGAGGAGGAGAAGGAGGATAGGACATCAGGAGAAGGAGGAGGATAGGACATCAGGAGAAGGAGGAGGATAGGACATCAGAGGAGGAGGATAGGACATCAGAGGAGGAGGAAAGGACATCAGGAGGAGGAGGATAGGACATCAGGAGGAGGAGGATGGGACATCAGGAGGAGGAGGAGGATGGGACATCAGGAGGAGGAGGAGGATGGGACATCAGGAGGAGGAGGAGGATGGGACATCAGGAGGAGGAGGATGGGACATCAGGAGGAGGAGGATGGGACATCAGGAGGAGGAGGAGAAGGAGGATGGGACAGCAGGAGGAGGAGGAGGAGGAGGAGGATGGGACATCAGGAGGAGGAGGAGGATGGGACATCAGGAGGAGGAGGAGGATAGGACATCAGAGGAGGAGGATAGGACATCAGGAGAAGGAGGATAGGACATCAGAGGAGGAGGAAAGTGGGACATCAGGAGGAGGAGGAGGATGGGACATCAGGAGGAGGAGGAGGAGGAGGAGGATGGGACATCAGGAGGAGGAGGAGGATAGGACATCAGGAGGAGGAGGATAGGACATCAGAGGAGGAGGAGGATAGGACATCAGGAGGAGGAGGATAGGACATCAGAGGAGGAGGAGGATAGGACATCAGGAGGAGGAGGATAGGACATCAGAGGAGGAGGAGGATGGGACATCTTTCTGCTCTCAGGCTCCATTTGTTTCAGAACCAGTGGTGAGCCTTGTCCTCCTCCTCTGGGACAAACCGACCCGTCCAGACGCTCGATGCCTTCTATTCCTCCGTCCTCCCCAGCAGGAGGCGGGTCACAAAAACATTCTGATAATCCCTTTGTTTTTATCATGAAGCTGATTTTGTTCTGAACATTAACATGCTTGTTTTTCCACATGAGGAGCTTAAAGAAACATCTCCTCCTAAAACTGATGCTTTATGTGTCCGCTGTCCTCTCCTGTCCACCACGCTGGCTCCTAGAGCCGACGGAACAATCTGCTGCAACAAAAACTCTCCTCACTCAGTTTTTAAATCACGGTTTTTGTGTTTTCACTCCCAATGGATCAATAAAACCCTGTTAAAAAGACCCTGATAGGGACAAAAATGTCCACTTCAACAAGAACAGCTCTAAAATAAATCAAAACAATCCAATTATGTTCAGGATTTTAACCCTTAAAGCTCCAGTTTGATGCTAATATTATAATAAGAAATCATAAACTGTTATTTTTCATCAAACCAATTCATTCAGGCTGGATTTAAACCAGTTTGAATTTTAAGTTTTCCTGACAACAAATCTGATTTGATTTGAGCCGTTTATTTTTAGACATAAAAACCAACAATAGGATATTAAACACAAATGTTATATTAAGTAATAAGAATGACATTTAAAGGGTTCAAATCCTCCAGATGGTTCAAAGTTTGGATGTTTTTGATCCGCGCAGAAACACGAGAAAAATATTTGAATCCTTAAAGTTTTTACAGCAGGTTTTTAGGACATTTTTGTCCCTGATGACTCAAGAGGACAGTGGATTAAAGTGATGTTAATCACAGCTTCACTGAGTCTCACTCATGTCTCACAGATCGTCACAGAAACGGTTTGACTGGTTTCTCCTCCTCGTTTTGATCCTCGCTAGAGCTTTTTACTCTGAAGCAACAAATTTAACATCCATCTATTTTCAGAACTGACTTCATCCATTAAGAGTCACTGGAGCTGCTGCCTATCTTCATTAGTCACAGGGCGGGAGGCGGGGACACCATGGACAGGTCTCCAGTCCATCAGGGCGGGAGGCGGGGACACCATGGACAGGTCTCCAGTCCATCAGGGCGGGAGGCGGGGACACCATGGACAGGTCTCCAGTCCATCAGGGCGGGAGGCGGGGACACCATGGACAGGTCTCCAGTCCATCAGGGCAGGAGGCGGGGACACCATGGACAGGTCTCCAGTCCATCAGGGCGGGAGGCGGGGACACCATGGACAGGTCTCCAGTCCATGATCAGGGCGGGAGGCGAGAACACCATGGACAGGTCTCCAGTCCATCAGGGCGGGAGGCGGGGACACCATGGACAGGTCTCCAGTCCATCAGGGTGGGAGGCGGGGACACCATGGACAGGTCTCCAGTCCATGATCAGGGCGGGAGGCGAGAACACCATGGACAGGTCTCCAGTCCATCAGGG
>SSNR01000267.1:408374-429271 GCA_006937965.1 Callopanchax toddi | reverse complement strand
AAACCATTTTTCTAGTCCAAAGTGCCCCTTTTTGCAAAGCTTCTAAAAACGCTTTTTTTTTCATATGTGGACCTGTGACGTCAGCTAAGGGAGCTCCTAGCTAGGTGGCGCTGCTTACAGTGTTGTCAGATGTAGATAAATAAAGTATTTGTAGGATAATTTAACACTCTGTACGATCAATAATCCCATAAATATGATCATTTGAGCCCTTTGTTGTGTGGAGTTTGTGTAACAGATGCTTGTTTTAATCATTGTGTTAGATTTTTTAAAGCTAAACTACTTTAACATCTCAGACTGGCACCGCTCTAGTCTGCCAGCTGCCTGCTCGCTGTCGGCGATGAGTTGTTAGTTTTAGGTTAGAGCGCTCTTTAATCAAGTCGGTGTGAATTCATTTTAATAAAAAATGCTAAATTATTATGTTTATGAATGCCAATCGCCAGTCTGTCAGGACACTGAGTCAACAACGGGACGGCTTCCTTACCGGTACGGTGACTTCTGTTTGGAGACGAAAAACCCCGGCGGTCCTGGTCTAGTCCAGGACTGGATGTGATGGAGTCCCACATACCGGCGAAAAACATTCAGTGTGACTCTAAACATGCGCCGTTACTTCGATCCATTCACCGGAACCGCTGTTAGCATGCAGCAGTTAACAGGAGCTAACGGGGAGACTTGAGTCTCGTTTCCATGCCAGGTTTGGTACGGTTCGTGGTGGGTTCGTGTCCGGTACCGATCAGCGATTTCATGAGAGCGTTTCCTTCAGGTGTCTGACCCTCACCTGGCTGGCGGGGTACAGTAAATCCATGCGGCGATGCTCTCCAGAGGGGCTTCCCGTTCCCAGCGGCTCCCAAGAGGGGATTCCCAGCGGGGTTTCCAGCCTGACCCGACACTGTTTCGGTCAGCCTCGAACCGTTTAGCTGCATCCTGTGAAACTTTTTATAAACTCTTTCATTTCTTAACAATCCACCTGAACGCAGCTCAATGTTTGGAGCTCTGATGATCAAACCTGGTGCTAAACGCTGGTATTTTACCCAGACCCAAGTGAGGAGGTGGGTCACGGTCTACAGCAGGACCGACAGGGTACAGCCTTACAGGACTGATTGTTTTTCTCTTTTTTTTTTTTTTAATCTTAATAAAATAACTTCTCACTATAGTAATAAAGTAATAAAATAACGGCACTCTGGGGGTTTGTTTTGCTCGTCACAAGCAGTGAATAGTGGATCAGTTTTCTATATAGAGAACGAACGGTCTCCCTGAACTGTCGTCACTTCCGGTTTGGTGAAAAAATTGACAATTCTCACAAAAACGAATCCAAGAGCCTAAATAAGCTGAATTTGTGTAAAATTTTATTCAGAAAAAGTTTCTATTATATTTCTCTAAACATTTGTTTAAGGGAGTGTCTAACTTAAAATATGCTCTTTAAGGTTTGAATCCGACCCTGGAGCAGGCGGTTTCTAACGTTTTCTGATGATTAAACGTTCTGGGAACCAAACTGAAAGTGATTCAGCCGTCTGACTTTTAAAAAACTCTTTTATTGTGAAATCCCGTCTGATGGTGACGAGTTGTTTCCACCTGGCTCACTGGGTTCCGAGCAGAAGACACAGCAGGTTTACTGGGTTTACTGGGTTTGACTGTTTCAAACAGAAGAAAAGTCTCTTCTTTTTACGACTTCCTGACTTTTCTCCTGCAGCGACGTTGTTGTTGTTTTAAGTGAAAGCTCGTCTTGTTTCTGGTTTGAATTCGTGTTTTTGCTGTTGCTCAACTCCTCCTGACGGAGCTGGAGCCGGTCCCGGTCCCTGATCCAGTCTGGGTGGAACAGACACAAACCTCCACCCCCACTTGGTCTCTGATCTGGAGAAGCACCAACCTCTCTGGGGGTCTGGGCTGGGCCTGGGTCTGGGTCTGGGTCTGGGCTGGGCCTAGGTCTGGGTCTGGGTCTGGGCTGGGCCTGGGTCTGGGTCTGGGTCTGGGTCTGGGCCTGGGCCTGGGCCTGGGCCTGGGTCTGGGTCTGGGCCTGGGCCTGGGTCTGGGTCTGGGTCTGGGTCTGGGTCTGGGTCTGGGTCTGGGTCTGGGTCTGGGCCTGGGCCTGGGCCTGGGTCTGGGTCTGGGTCTGGGTCTGGGTCTGGGTCTGGGTCTGGGGGCTGCTGGAGTGTGTTTGTGGTCCCTCATCATCTTGATCCACTTAAGTGATGTCACATCTGTTAGTGCGTGGACATTCCTGTAGTGTGATACAACCAGAGGTTGTGTAATTCTCCTCTTATCTGGCTGACGCCTGCAGAGTGAGAAACAGGGATTCACAGACGGCCACAGATAAAGAAAGTGCTTTGATTTGTTAGAAAACGTTCACTGAAGACAAATCAAAACCCAGGAGTCTGTTGCACGGTGGCCCTGCAGAAGGTCATCAACAACAAGTTTATCTTTGAAACAGGAAGTCCTGCAGAAACATCTCCTTTCTCAAACAGTTGTTGCTTATTGGAAGGAAACTGAATCTGCAGAGTGCAGAGTTTCTGCTTCAGGGAAAAGCTCCTGCCTTCCTCTGGAGACGAGCTCAGAGTGGATGAGTAAGGAGGGAATGGTGCCCCTTGAAGGCGTCCTTCAGGGGCTGTAAACAAGACGTGTCTGCAGAGTGACCTGCAAACATCTCCATCTGAATCCTCATTACCTGCTGTAATCACGCTGAGCTGGAGCCTCCAGAGTGAGCGTCTAACCTTCTGCTCCAGCAGGCATCCACTGAGCCAGCAGTCAAAGTCTGACGGTGCGTTTAAATGCATCATTATTCCCTGTAATTCACAGACTTCATGACTCTGTGGAAAAACACAATAAAACAAGGCGTTAGAGAAACCGCTGCTCCGAGCCAAACGTCAGGAGGTCTAAGGCCCTGTCCCAATACTCGCACTTCCACCCTACGGTCTTCAGTGAAGTGCACAGGAGGGTTCGAGTGCGTAGTGAACAAGTGCGCACTTAACTGCAGCATTTGGGACAGCGATCAGGTCACGTGTCTCCGCCGCTTCAAATTAGGTTTTTGTCCAAACCTTTATTTACACCAAAAAAGTCCAAACTCTCAATGGGAGGCAACAACTGTTCAATACAACAAAATAGAACCTAGAACAATCATTACAAGGTCTG
The DNA here is from genome assembly GCA_006937965.1 of Callopanchax toddi. Classification (NCBI taxonomy): domain Eukaryota; kingdom Metazoa; phylum Chordata; class Actinopteri; order Cyprinodontiformes; family Nothobranchiidae; genus Callopanchax; species Callopanchax toddi. The sequence continues at coordinate 426,148 of SSNR01000267.1, read as the reverse complement.
TCAGCTGGTATAACCTGTTTGAGCATCAACATGTGAATATAGAAGGCTTTACTGATCTAATGTAACACACATTACTTAAAAAGACAAATATTTCTTTAGACTTTATCCTTAAATAGATTTTTCATAAACACCAGAGATGTGATGAATTAATTCAATGTTTAAATCATTTATGGAGGTTTCTTGTTTTTCATTTACATTTATGAATATGATATTTACCCATATTACAATATTACATAACATAAAAAGATCTTTTGACAAACTGATGTATAAAATCTGTACTGCTGTCCTTTCTTCTGTTTTTATTCTCATCCAATCCACCAGGTTCTGACAGAGTTTGAGGAGAAACAGAAGATGATCCGTTCTTTCATCGTCCTTACAGCAGAGTCCACAGAAAGGCTCCACCTCAGACCTGGACCTGCTGCTGGTAGAATCCTTTAATGATTTTAAATGTCATTTCTTTAACTTTGGGGAGAATAGGCCACTTTAAAAGCTTGGTATGTATTTGTTATTTGTTATCCTATTGTTATTTTTGTGTTACTCTTCAAAATGGAGCAGCCAGTCGCTGTTTCTGCTGTTTTGCTGCTCAAAATAATTTTTGAAACAGCAACAAGTAATCATTTAGAGCTAAATAAAGTGGAGGAACCGCTACCTTCTCACGAGATTCTAATGCAGCAATGACTTATGGGTAATACCCTTGGCTGAAGTCTGCTCCGATGCAGACTTCGGCGAAGTGCGTAACGAGGGTGGAAAAGGGGGCGGGGACAGGGTCCGGAGTCTCCACCCAGGAGAATCGGGACACCCTAAGCACCTCAGCGGGAACGCGCAACTGAGGGGCGCGAGGGTGGAAGTGTGAGTATTGGGACTGGGCCTTAAACTCAACAAGGATGATCAGCTGACCCAGATGTGGCGCTGGGCGGCCATCTTTAAAAACCTTTACATTGCTAAACTTCTCAGATTGTTAGAAATATTTAAACTCCTGTAGGACCAGACTCCTGATGCTCAATAAAAAATGAAACATTTTGATTTATTTTCTTTATTAAACATTTGTTCTTTTGGCTTTTTCATTTTTCTTTAATTTATTGTTTTTTTTAGTACATTTTAAGTTTTTAACTGTTTCTTGAGATTGTCATTAATTAAAAACATCTCTTGCTCAGTATTTTACTTTATTAAACATTTGGACTGTTAGCTTTTAAATCTCCGTTGTTTTTTATATCTTTCGCCTCGCCTCGCCTTCTTCCGCTTATCCGGGTCCGGGTCGCGGGGGCAGCATTCCAAGTCGGGCAGCCCAGGCCACCTTCTCCCCGGCCAAGTCCACCAGCTCCTCAGCTGGGACGCCCAGGCGTTCCCAGGCCAAACTGAAGATGTATTTCCTCCAGCTTGTCCTGGGTCGACCTGGGGGCCTCCTGCCGGCAGGACATGCCCAGAACACCTCCCGAGGGAGGCGTCCAGGAGGCGTCCTTACCAGATGCCCGAACCACCTCAACTGGCTCCTTTCGATATGGAGGAGCAGCGACTCTACTCCGAGTCTCTCCCGGATGTCCGAGCTTCTTACCCTATCCCTAAGGCTGAGCCCGGCCACCCTGCGGAGGAAACTCATTTCGGCCGCTTGTATCCGCGATCTCGTTCTTTCGGTCACTACCCAAAGCTCATGACCATAGGTGAGGATTGGGACGTAGACCGACTGGTAAATCGAGAGCCTTGCTTTCTGGCTCAGCTCCTTCTTCACCACAACAGACCGGTTCAGCGTCCATCACTGCAGACGCTGCCCCAATCCGCCTGTCAATCTCCCTCCTTCCCTCACTCGTGAACAAGACCCCGAGATACTTGAACTCCTCCACTTGAGGCAGGACCTCTCTCCCGACCCGGAGTTGGCAATCCACCTTTTTCCGGTCGAGAACCATGGCCTCAGACTTGGAGGTGCTGATCCTCATCCCAGCCGCTTCACACTCGGCTGCGAACCTCCCCAGTAAGAGCTGAAGGTCAGAGCTCGATGAAGCTAGGAGGACCACATCATCCGCAAAATGCAGAGACGAGATTCTCCTGTCACCAAACTCAACACCCTCCACACCACGGCTGCTCCTAGAAATCCTGTCCATAAAGGTTCTGAACAGGACCGGTGACAAAGGGCAGCCCTGGAGGAGTCCAACCCTCACTGGGAAGAGGTCCGACTTACTGCCGGCTATGCGGACCAGACTCACACTCCTCTGGTACAGGGACTGAATGGCCCTTAACAAAAGACCATCCACCCCGTACTCCTGGAGCGTCCCCCACAGGGTGCCCCTGGGGACACGGTCATAAGCCTTCTCCAAATCCACTAAACACATGTGGACTGGTTGGGCAAACTCCCATGATCCCTCCATCACCCTAGCGAGGGTAAAGAGCTGGTCCACAGTTCCACGACCAGGACGAAAACCACATTGCTCCTCTTCTATCTGAGGTTCAACTATCGACCGGACCCTCCTCTCCAGGACCCTGGAGTAGACCTTCCCAGGGAGGCTGAGGAGTGTGATCCCCCTATAGTTGGAACACACCCTCTGGTCCCCCTTCTTAAAAATGGGAACCACCACCCCGGTCTGCCACTCAACAGGAACTGCCCCCGACGACCACGCAATGTTGCAGAGACGTGTCAGCCACGACAGTCCTACAACATCCATCGCCTTGAGATACCCAGGTCGGATCTCATCCACCCCCGGGGCTCCGCCGCTGCGTAGTTGTTTGACTACCTCAGCGACTTCTGCCCCAGAGATTGGACAGTCCGTCCCCAGGTCTCCCAGCTCTGGTTCCTCATAGGAATGCCTGTCGGTGGGATTGAGGAGCTCCTCAAAGTATTCCTTCCACCGTCCGACTATAGCCCCAGTTGACGTCAGCAGCTCCCCGTCCCCACTGTAAACAGTGTGAGCAAGTTGCCGCCTTCCTCCCCTGAGGCGTCGGATGGTTTTCCAGAACCTCTTTGGAGCCGACCGATAGTCTTTTTCCATGGCCTCGCCAAACTCCTCCCACGCCCGAGATATTGCCTCGGCAACTGCCACTGCTGCACTTCGCTTGGCCCGCCGGTACCTGTCTGCTGCCTCTGGAGACCCACAGACCAGCCACGCCCTGTAGGCCTCCTTCTTCAGTCTGACGGCTCCCCTAACCTCTGGTGTCCACCAGCGGGTACGGGGGTTACCGCCACGACTGGCACCGGCTACCTTGCGACCACAGCTAGCAACAGCCGCCTCAACAATCGCAGAGCGGAACAAGGCCCATTCGGACTCAATGTCCCCCACTGCTCTCGGGACGCGGTCGAAGCTCTACCGGAGGTGGGAGTTGAAGACCATCTTGACAGGCTCTTCTGCCAGGCGTTCCCAGCAGACCCTCACTATACGTTTGGGTCTACCAGGTCTGCGCGGCATCTTCCCCTGCCATCTGATCCAGCTCACCACCAGGTGGTGATCAGCTGACAGCTCCGCTCCTCTCTTCACCCGAGTGTCCAAAACATACGGTCTCAGGTCAGATGATACAACTATAAAGTCAATCATCGACCTGTAACCTAGGCTGCCCTGGTACCAGGTGTACCGATGGGCATCCTTATGTTCCAACATGGTGTTCGTTATGGCCAAACTGCGACTTGCACAGAAGTCCAAAAACAGAACACCACTCGGATTCAGATTGGGCGGGCCGTTCCTCGCAATCACGCCCCTCCAGGTCACGCTGTCATTGCCCACGTGAGCGTTGAAGTCTCCCAGCAGGACTATGGAGTCCCCAGTAGGAGCGCTATCCAGCACTCGTCCCAGAGACTCCAAAAAGGGTGGGTACTCTGAGCTGCTATTTGGTGCATAAGCACAAACAACAGTCAGGACCCGTTCCCCAACCCGAAGGCGTAGGGAAGCTGCCCTTTCGTCCCCTGGGGTAAACCCCAACGTACAGGCAGAGAGTCTTGGGGCTAACAGAAAGCCCACCCCAGCCCTCCGCCTCTCACCCGGAGCAACTCCAGCAAAGAAAAGTGTCCAACCCCTCTCAAGGACTCGGGTTCCAGAGCCAACGCTATGTGTCGAGGTGAGCCCGACTATATCTAGCCGGTATCGCTCAGCCTCTTCCACAAGCTCCAGCTCCTTCCCCGCCAGAGAGGTGACGTTCCATGTCCCGATAGCCAGTTTTCCCATCCGGGGATCGGACCGCCAAAGCTCCCGCCTTGGTCTGCCACCCGATCCACAATGCACCGGACCCTTCACTCTCCTCCTGCAGGTGGTGGGCCCACAGTTGGATGAGCCCATGTCTCCGGTTCGGGCTGGGCCCGGCCGGGCCCCATGGGCAAAAGCCCGGCCACCAGGCGCTCGTCCACGGGCCCCAACCCCAGGCCTGGCTCCAGGGTGAGACCCCGGTAACCCTCCGGGCCGGGTACTCAGACTCTTTGATTGTGTCTCCATGAAGGGTCTTCTGAACCGTTCTTTGTCTCACCCCTCCCCTAGGACCAATTTGCCATGGGTGACCCTACCAGGGGCACAAGTGCCCCAGACAACATAGCTCCTAGGATCGTTAGGGCACTCAAACTCCTCCACCACGATAAGGTGACGGTTCACGGAGGAGTTTTTTATATCTTTATATTTATTTAAATTATTATTTAATATTTTAACTTTTTAACTTTTTATTTTTACTAAAATTATATATTTTACCTTTTTCTATTTTAAAACATTTAGATTTTTTTATCATTTAAATTTTTGTTATTTTTCTTTTTCTCTTATTTTTTTTAGGATACCGGTCTTTTTAAAACATTTGTAATTTTGAACTTAAAGAAAATACCTTGTCTTTTATTTGCATTCTTTGCATTTTTCAAAATCTTTTTGTAAAACTTTCAGGTTTTGGCTGCAAATCAAAATTTAAAGCAAGAGTTGAAATCTGGCCTCTGTCACTATAAACTTGTTGTTTTACAACAAGGAAAAAGTAACTGAATGTTTTTCTATAGTATTTCCTGTTTGTTTTCGACAAACATAATAAATTAACTTGGATCATTTTAATTCAATGACTTGTTTCCAAGTGAAGCCAATTGAAAAGTTGGACCGACTTGTTATTTTTTACAGTGTAGTTGTTTCCTGTTTCTGCTGAAACCTCCAGTGGTCGGTCTGACTGAAGGTCTGTTAAAGCGTTTAGGCGTCAGCGGTTCTGACCCACATGCTCAGCCCAGTGGCTCCTGACTGAGCAGTGGGGGGGGGGTTCCATTTCTGGTAGAAAAAGTCATGAATGACTCAAAACACAGAGTTACCTCACAGGCAGGAATTCTGGGAATCTGTTAGTAAATGAAGCTTCACGTGTTTCCACTTTGGTTTTGTGATTGAAGCAAAGAGCCTCAGGGGAGGAGGAGGAGGAGGAGGAGGAGGAGGAGGAGGAAGCATGAGACAACAAGGAAAACAGACAAATGAAGCTGCTTTGATTCCCTTCAAATAAAGAGTTGAACTGTAAGTTGGTTTTTAGCGTCACTCTGTGAAATAATTGCTGTATTTTATCAAAGTTTTTAGAAAATGAAACATGAAGTTTTTTAGCAGAACTCGTCACCTGCCCACCAAAGGCTGCTTCGATGGTCGCCTGTGTTTCTGAGCTCTGATTGGCCAGCAGACCTGAACCCAGAGGCTCCATGGAGGACCGTCCGGAGGAAGACGAGACACCAGAACGATGAAGATGAGCTGAAGGCTGCTACCTCAGGCTGATCTCCTCCATGCCACTGATGAAGGAGGTCCATCCAGATGCTGAGTGGACAGAAATGAACAGACTTTACAGAAACCTGATGTTTCTGGGTCAAATGTCACGTTTTTGTTGATTTTGTCATTTTCAAATCGTAGAATCCTTTGTGTGATGGATCTATAATATGCGAGTTTCACTTGAAGACACGAGGGACTTTTCTGGGAACCTTTTCACCTTACTTACAGTTTTGAGCTGTACCTGTAACCATAGGTCACACAGAAAGACTCTGTGGAGCTTTTGAAGTTTTTTATGTGATAAATTTGACGTCTTTCTCTCTCGGAGAGGTCAGGTGTTCCAAACTGACTTGGACGTGGTTTGTGCTCATAGAGCTCAAAAAAGATGATTATTTATTATTTCCTGTCAATAAATTCTTTAAAGTCTGAAATATGAAAAAATTATGATTTTAAAATCTAGCTTTAAAAACCTAATTATTGGTTAAAATCAATATTAAAACTGCAGTAAATGATCATGTTTAACTTTAGTTTTGTATTTTATAACAGTAATAATTTAATAAAGAAATAAAATTGGCCCTTTCCACCTGTAGATCCTCCACCAGGGGGCAGCAGACATGTATAGGGCTGGATGAGGCAGGTGATTGATGAAGGCATAGATATCATATATAAAGGCTAGATATCTTACCCACACTGTTCGCCAGTGGACTGCGACGTAGCAACATGACGGCCATCTTACCACAGACAGCTGCCCCTTTCATAACATTGGTGTCAATGAAGCATGTACTATTAAATACCTCTAACTTGCTCAATTTTTAAAGGTTTGCTTTGTTATAAACATCAGAGATGTGGCTGTGATATACATCGATAATGGACAGGAAACTCATAAACTGTGAAAGTATCAAATCTCAATTCTATACATAATGAGGTTTGTAAGAAAGTAAACTGTAAATCCGTTCATTTTTCATCGAGTATCTTAGTTAAGTTGATCACTCACCTTCCATCTGCTGCCATAGAGAGCAGAACGTCAGCTGTCTGTGGTAAGATGGCCACCGTGTCGACTCCCGGATAAGGCATCTAGCCTTATGTATGATATCTATGCATGAAGGTACTAATCCTGATGCTCCATCTGGTGACTTTAAGAGGTTTGATGAAGAATGAAAGTCAGAGGAGTTCAAACTTTTTGAGACATGAAAAAAAAACAGATCACAAAAGTTAGAAGTTTTATTTTTTCAAATCAAAGAATGCAAAATTAATTTTATTGTGAATCATTTTAGGTTTACCTCTTCAACGACACATTAAAGGCACAATAAGTAAGTTTTTCATATTTTAAATCTTGTCGTTGATCCAGTCTGAGCTAATCTGACCCTTTACAGGTTCATGACTCAGCCCCATCTGCTGCTTGGATCCAGAATACCACGTTTGTAACTTCTGAGTCTCTGGTCCGGTGCCCTGAAGTCTCACAAAGTCACGTATCTCAGAGGGTTAGGCTAACCCATGGATGCCCCCTAGAGACAGTGCAGACAGTGAGAACTTTGGGAACATCTCCCATCCCATGATGCTCCTGGAGAACTGAGAGCTCCTTTAGCAACAGGCGGCTTCATCCTGATGCAGGAAGGAGCGTTACCGTAGGTCCTTCCTCCAGCAGCTGTTAGACTGTAGAACCATCACTGCTGTATCAAGTTATTTAATGAACAAACCTTTAGTGTTTTTAGCTAAACCTGTAACTGAAGTTTCAACCATCACTTCCATCCATCCTACAAGGTTACAAGAACTTTATTGTCATTGAGTCAGCGTCCTGATACAACAAAACTGTAGTTCCAGTACAGCTGTTTCCAAGATTTAGACAAATAACATATAACACAAACAGATAACAGGTGCCTGCGGGCTATTTTGTAAAGAGGACACGCTTGGAGGGGAGGGTGCGGGGAGGTGATAAAAAACATGTCCATTTCCCTGGGCTCAAGGAAGCTCAGAAACGTAAAAAAGGAAAAAAAGCCTCCAACATATAAAGCACAAACTCTGACAGTCACAAAAACACAAGACACATGATGATGGGGGGTAACGGGAGCCCCCACGCGCCCGATCGAGTCCGCAGCATTTATACAGCCTTCAGACCGAGTTTACAGGAGCTGATGGGAGGTGGAGGACGAGGTTTACTTCCTCATCACGCATTCCAGGGGGGTGGGGGTGGGGTGGAAGGGGGGTAGAGTCCCAACTTCAAGGGCGCAGGGAGTCCAAGATAAGATTATTGGATTTGTTTTGGCTTCAGACAGAGAACCATCTTCTCCTGCAGCTGGCTCCATACATCTAACTCAGCTGATTTATGGACATCCATTCGAGCCTGGTCTTCTCTCCAAGCTGATTCCAAATTGCGCACAAGTCCGCTAAGATCCACAATCATACAATTAGCTCTTGTAGCGCCAGAGTCTGAGTCCCCCGACCCGACAAGTGAGAGCGGGTAGTTTCCCAATAGAACCCGTCTTCTCCGAAAGTTTGCGGTCCCCCAGGGATCCACAAGCTCCAATCAGTAGAAACCTGGTGAACATATTCCGAATCATTCAGACATCTTCAATGGAAAGAAGAGAGAGACACATTATCTTCCACCAGGAATTCATAATATATCCCGCTGGAAGCTTTCCAGGACAGCTCGGCGCCCCTGTCACCGCACGAAAAGTGGAAAAAACTTTATCAATAGCAATCAGAGTCCAGCTGATCAATTCCATGGTAATAAAATGTTAAATAATCCAGAATGGGATGAGGAAAATGCTCAGAATTTCACACCACAAAGCAGCAGGGAACACAGAGAGAGAGGGAGCAGCGCGGAAATGTGACCGTCCTCCACAGAGCAGAAGGAGAAACAAAAAAACACACAAAATTCGGGGAACCTGAGGTCTCTCCTGGACCAGATGGACCAGCTTGAAGCTCTGATGAGGATAACATCATGTGTTTCACTGAGACCTGCTTCAGGATCAGATTTCTGCCCGGCTTTCAGACCCTAGCAGCAGACAGAGACTAGAAGAGGAGCAGGAAAAGCAAAGGAGGTGGATTCCTGTCTGCAGTTAGGACGTCCTACAGGGACGTCATGAAGAAAGTTACCAAAACATCTGGTTTCACGTTGGGATTCATGAACTGATCGCCCTCATGCCTTTACCCTCATCAACATCACCACATCAAACTCTCCCTTTCTTCTCTCACCTCTTTTGTTTCCCACAATCCTCTCCTCCTCTGGCATCTCTGCGTTCCTCTCCTCCCCCTCTTCCTCTGTGTGAAGGCCCTGAGGTCGTCCAGAGGGTCAGAGTCCTCGCCCGCCTGGAACAAACACACAGAAATAGACAGCAGCAGAGAAAGAGAGGAAGGGAAGTGGCCGGATGGTTGCCTTCTGGCTGAGTCTGAATGAATCAAGGACATGCAGCGTGTCTTAATTCATCCTTTAAAGAGCAAGCTGCAGGTTAGAAACCCCTTAAACACATGTTTAGAGGAATATCTGGTTCTGAATAACAATTTAGATTAGATTAGATTTCTTTAATGACCACGCAGCAAGCTGGTGGAATTTATTGCCAGTATACAAAGCAGGTTCCAACAATACATACAGTGAGTGTAGAATTATTAGGCAAATGAGTATTTTGACCACATCGTCCTCTTTATGCATGTTGTCTTACTCCAAGCTGTATAGGCTCAAAGCCTACTACCAATGAAGCATATCAGGTGATGTGCATCTCTGTAATGAGAAGGGGTGTGGTCTAATGACATCAACACCCTATATCAGGTGTGCATAATTATTAGGCAACTTCCTTTCCTTTGGCAAAACGGGTCAAAAGAAGGACTTGACAGGCTCAGAAAAGTCAAAACTAGTGAGATATCTTGCAGAGGGATGCAGTACACTTAAAACTGCAAAGCTCCTGAAGCGTGATCATCGAACAATCAAGCGTTTCATTCAAAATAGTCAACATTTTTCCGTCAGACCGGAAGGAGGGACGAAATGCGGTTATAGCTAGCCCGCGCCTCAGAGGGTTAAAAAAACCCAAAATCAATCAAAACAGTGGTTCCCTCGCAGTTTTCTAAAACCCTCAGCCAATCATACATTTCAGACTGATTTAACAAACAACTGTTGTTTTTTGTCAGACTTGTCAAAACCAAAATATCACCATGCTGGTGAACTACTGAAACCTTTTATCGGGACAATTTCTCTTCATAGCGACCTGCTCTGTGTTTTGGTCTGAGAGGGGAGGGGCTTAGTCACGTGTTTCTGATTGGTTAGGAATCAGTAATGACTGTAATATTAAGGAACCTGTTTTATTGAACATTTGTTTTGTATCGTACCACACGTCGATCGATAGATAGATGTTACTGAATTATCGTCCAGTCCTACTCCAGACCCTGAAGCTTTTTATATTCCTCATCCTACGATCAGCTGTTTGTTCAGAGATGTTGAAATGATTTTTTGTGGCTCAGTTTTTCACTCCATAAACAGCTAATTGTATTTCTTGGTTAGCCACTAGCCTCTGATGCTAACACCAGCAGATGAGGCATTTTCGTGGGTGACCAGCCTAGGCATGCTAATTATTAGCCTCTCTAATGCTAACTCCAGTGAGTAGTCTCCGTCTATTAGCCAGTGAAGGTGTTACACCCATAGATATCATAGATATTACTAGATGTCCTATGTGGGACTCTATGGCGTCCCTACACGGCGGCCATCTTGCTTCGTACAGCTGACGTTCTGCTCTCTATGGCAGCAGATGAAGGTGAGCATCATATTAACTAAAAACACTCTGAACTCGATGAAAAATGAACAGATTTACAAACGGGTTACTTTCTTACAAACCTTATTATGTATAGACTTGAGATTTGATACTTTTACAGTTTATGAGTTTCCCGACCATTATCATTATATTTTGATACATATTCACAGCCACGTCTCTGACGTTTATAAAAATGCAAACTGTTTGAAAATCGGTTAACAATTGAGCAAGTCAGAGGTATTTATTAGTACATGCTCCATTGACACCAATGTAAGTAATGGGGCAGCTGTACGAAGTAAGATGGCCGCCGGCGTAGGGACGTCAGGGTCCATTGACGAACTGCGCGAGTGAGATATCTAGTGATATGATATCTATGGTTACACCAGCCTGTTATTAACATGATCCTAGCTAGCTTAGGAATGATATAGCCTCATGCTACAGGAACGTAGCCGCCGCTGAGTGCGCGTTAGTCGTGCCATTGGGTAAATACTCGATAGCAGCTGCTGTCTCGTTGTAAAAATAAGGAATGTGATATTATTGTAAACGATATTTAACACACTCCTGACTGAGTTCGGCACCAGTTTGTTGTTAAGGATATAATAAATAAGGACTCATAAATTCTCAGTTTGACTCTGATGAATTCTCCTCTACTGGCTCAGAGCCGCCTCACCTTCGACCCCTAAGTCAACTTCTATCACTTCCATTGTGGGAAAAGTGTTTTATTTTCTTTACAAACTCAAAGAGAGGTATCAGTGTTCTCATCTGCCTCTCTGCAGGAAGGAAAGGAGGTGTAGCTATCCCCAAACCGTTCAGACACGGGTCAGAGTTAAAGGTTTCATGTTGTGTGAGGAGATATGATCCACTTTACCATGTAGACCAGTGTGTTTACATGTTACCGACAGAAAAGACCTGGGAACCTTCACGGCTCAAATACAGGACAAACATCCAGATCACGGGCTGTTGGTTCTGGAAGGCTTCCAGTAGAATGAAGGTGTGTGTGTGTGTGTGTGTGTGTGTGTGTGTGTGTGTGTGTGTGTGTGTGTGTGTGTGTGTGTGTGTGTGTGTGTTTGTGTTTGGGAACCGGCCAGGCCCAAGCAGTTTCAACTTGTTTTGCTTCGCTCCACAACAGGAAGTTTAGAGGCTGAGGTTCTGGGTGGGAGAACCACGAGGTCTGACACGTCTCTCTGAGCCGCGCCGGTAGAAACAGTTCTCTGGAGCTTCACTCGGTCCAGTTTCTCTCTAAACTCCAGGTCACATCAGGTCGTCTCAAAGCAACACATCCAGGTCCTTCAGGTCCAGATTCAGGAAAACTGATGACAGTAAACAGGATTCAGCTGGAACCAAATCAGATCCATTATAATGATAATTAGTCAGATTGACTCGTTATAAAGGAACCGGCTGATTGGTTGAAGCGTTACTTCAATGAAATCCTCCAATCTGATCAGCCCAGTAGGAGGACGACAGTGGGAAGGAAAACTCCAGGACCAGGACCAGGATGGAGCGACTGAGTCTGAGAGGACAGGAAAGAGACAAACACAGAAGGACTGGACCAGTCGTCGTTTCTTTCAATTATATATTTATTGAATCCTTCAACAATCACACAAGCAGTGCACAGTTACAAAGGCAACAGGTGTAACGTCAATATTTAAGACAGAATCAGACAGAGTTGGTTTGCTAAGGAAGTGATGTGGACATGTGGATTGGCAGAAAAATCGCATCTGTGAAGGATTTTTTTTCTCTTTCCTCCCTTCTCCCAAAATCCACCCTCCCATAGCCAGTCCCAAAACAAAGAAAAGTAAATATATATATATATATATATATGTAGCGTTTTGAAATAACTATTAGTTATTTTAACTACACCCTCTTCAGATAACATTAGCTTATTTTTGGTTTATAATGAAAAGTGATAAACTGTCATTTAACCCTGATAATAGCTAATATTTATTGAAGGTATCTAGGTTCTTTGAAAGAGTACAGTGAATTGAAATACCTTATTAATAACGTGAAGCTGAGGCAGATAAAGATTGAACAACCATTTAATTTGAAAAACCTAAGAACACAGACAGATAAGACAGTTTGAAAGTTTGATGTAAACACAATGAATATTCTTAAACATGTTGAGGATGTGAAAGATGGTTAACTGTGAGTTTTAACGGACCGTAGCATATGTTTTAATGACTAGGGAAGTTAGTTAATTTAGTTAACCTAGTTGGGACTTTAAGAGTCACTTTAGAGCTAATTTGAGTTTGGAATGGGATTTAGTTTTGCTTAATTTAGAGTGGAAGAATGAAGCTTTATCAAAGCAAACCTCTCGATCAGAAAGTGGTGTTCGCTCACTGAAATATACTAAAAAAATAGGAAGGGCTCCCATACACTTTCATACTTGTCAAGCTGTCCGTTTATCTTATGTATCAGCTGTTCATACGAGGCGGTCTCCGCCAACGCAGCATACTGTTCAGTATAACTAGGGTTGTTACGTCCCTTCCAGTGTCTTAGTATAACCTCTTGGCAGTAGTGAGTGCAATTTTAAGCCAATGTGCTCTTTTTGCTTCTATTCTGACATGTTTACCCACATCATTGAAGACACAATGAAGGTGTCACTTTAATGTGCTATTTGTCTTTCCCACAACACGTTGCCAATAAGAGGCTAGGTTAAGACAAGTGAGAAACATATGAACCATGTCTCCAGGATTTTGTTTGCATCGCCAGCAGACATTAGAGTTGCATAGACCTGCTCTATGTAATGTTACAGGTGTCCAGTACAGTCTGTTAAGAACTTTGAATTGAATAAGTTTGGACCTTGCATCCCTTATTGGTTTTAACATTTGTTTGACTATTGTAATCCATTGATCTTTCTCGAATGTCTGTTGTAATTCAGCTTCCCCACACCCTTTGGAGTCCCAAGTTAACATCTCTGGTGCTCTCAATAAGATAGTTATAAATGTGGCTTACTAAACGTGGCAGCCCACTTAATTTCTTAAATATAGATTACACTGGTGATTCAAGAGTTAGATTTACTCCATGTCCATTAAATTTAGAGAGACAATCTCTTATTTGTAAAAATTTTCAGAGATCTTTGTTATCAAGGTCATATGCTTTCTGCATATCTTGAAACGTCCTTAGGCTTTTGTCCTGGAAGAAAGAGTTTATATTTTCAATACCTTTGGCATGGCCAATAAAACATTGTCCCCCCAATTTTCAAAGTTGGATTATTCCACACCGAAGAGGTAGCCAGTAGGAATGGAGATGTTTCTTCTTTCCTGTGCAGACGTAGCCATACGTTTCTGGTGTGAGTCATAATTGGATTGGATTTAACTATATCATCAGGATATTGTGATAGGTAATCAGAGGCTTTAAATGGAGTGTTTATTTCCCTCTCCAACTTGGTTTATTGTCTTTGTTCAATATAAGAGTTGTTATTTGTGCACTTGTAAATGCTTCCTGGTAGAATAGCATATTTGGTAAACGTAGCCCACCATAATCCATTTTTGTCTGAAGTTTTTTCAGGGTCATTCTAGGTCGCTTGCCCGCCCAAATGAAGTTGCCTATCATTTTGTCAATTGTCTTAAATACCGACGTTGGAATCTGAAGGGGCAATAAATTTAGCAGATAGTTTAGTTTTGGTGTGATAACATCTTTATTGCCTGGACCCTACCCCATAATGAAATCTTCAATTTATCCCAACCTTTCAAGAGGATGCTTATCTTATTTATTACTAGGGTAGAGAGTAAAGCCAGCAGAGAGAGGGGACATGGTCCAGTTTGAGTCTAGAGGAGCAGATCTAAAGGATGAGTCAGCATAACCCACGATAACTTTAACTAAAGAGATGAGTCAGCATAACCCAAGATAACTCTAACTAAAGAGATGAGTCAGCATAACCCACGATAACTTTAACTAAAGAGATGAGTCAGCATAACCCAAGATAACTCTAACTAAAGAGATGAGTCAGGATAACCCAAGATAACTCTAACTAAAGAGATGAGTCAGCATAACCCAGGATAACTAACTAAAGAGATGAGTCAGGATAACCCAAGATAACTCTGACTAAAGAGATGAGTCAGCATAACCCACAATAACTCTAACTAAAGAGATGAGTCAGCATAACCCAAGATAACTCTAAATAAACAGATGAGTCAGGATAACTCAAGATAACTCTGACTAAAGAGATGAGTCAGCATAACCCAAGATAACTATAACTAAAGAGATGAGTCAGGATAACCCAAGATAACTCTAACTAAAGAGATGAGTCAGCATAACCCAAGATAACTAACTAAAGAGATGAGTCAGCATAACCCAGGATAACTCTAACTAAAGGATGAGTCAGCATAACCCAAGATAACTCTAACTAAAGAGATGAGTCAGCATAACCCAAGATAACTCTAACTAAAGAGATGAGTCAGCATAACCCAAGATAACTCTAACTAAAGAGATGAGTCAGCATAACCCAAGATAACTCTAACTAAAGAGATGAGTCAGCATAACCCAAGATAACTCTAACTAAAGAGATGAGTCAGCATAACCCAAGATAACTCTAACTAAAGAGATGAGTCAGCATAACCCAAGATAACTCTAACTAGAGAGATGAGTCAGCNCGCTCCACAACAGGAAGTTTAGAGGCTGAGGTTCTGGGTGGGAGAACCACGAGGTCTGACACGTCTCTCTGAGCCGCGCCGGTAGAAACAGTTCTCTGGAGCTTCACTCGGTCCAGTTTCTCTCTAAACTCCAGGTCACATCAGGTCGTCTCAAAGCAACACATCCAGGTCCTTCAGGTCCAGATTCAGGAAAACTGATGACAGTAAACAGGATTCAGCTGGAACCAAATCAGATCCATTATAATGATAATTAGTCAGATTGACTCGTTATAAAGGAACCGGCTGATTGGTTGAAGCGTTACTTCAATGAAATCCTCCAATCTGATCAGCCCAGTAGGAGGACGACAGTGGGAAGGAAAACTCCAGGACCAGGACCAGGATGGAGCGACTGAGTCTGAGAGGACAGGAAAGAGACAAACACAGAAGGACTGGACCAGTCGTCGTTTCTTTCAATTATATATTTATTGAATCCTTCAACAATCACACAAGCAGTGCACAGTTACAAAGGCAACAGGTGTAACGTCAATATTTAAGACAGAATCAGACAGAGTTGGTTTGCTAAGGAAGTGATGTGGACATGTGGATTGGCAGAAAAATCGCATCTGTGAAGGATTTTTTTTCTCTTTCCTCCCTTCTCCCAAAATCCACCCTCCCATAGCCAGTCCCAAAACAAAGAAAAGTAAATATATATATATATATATATATGTAGCGTTTTGAAATAACTATTAGTTATTTTAACTACACCCTCTTCAGATAACATTAGCTTATTTTTGGTTTATAATGAAAAGTGATAAACTGTCATTTAACCCTGATAATAGCTAATATTTATTGAAGGTATCTAGGTTCTTTGAAAGAGTACAGTGAATTGAAATACCTTATTAATAACGTGAAGCTGAGGCAGATAAAGATTGAACAACCATTTAATTTGAAAAACCTAAGAACACAGACAGATAAGACAGTTTGAAAGTTTGATGTAAACACAATGAATATTCTTAAACATGTTGAGGATGTGAAAGATGGTTAACTGTGAGTTTTAACGGACCGTAGCATATGTTTTAATGACTAGGGAAGTTAGTTAATTTAGTTAACCTAGTTGGGACTTTAAGAGTCACTTTAGAGCTAATTTGAGTTTGGAATGGGATTTAGTTTTGCTTAATTTAGAGTGGAAGAATGAAGCTTTATCAAAGCAAACCTCTCGATCAGAAAGTGGTGTTCGCTCACTGAAATATACTAAAAAAATAGGAAGGGCTCCCATACACTTTCATACTTGTCAAGCTGTCCGTTTATCTTATGTATCAGCTGTTCATACGAGGCGGTCTCCGCCAACGCAGCATACTGTTCAGTATAACTAGGGTTGTTACGTCCCTTCCAGTGTCTTAGTATAACCTCTTGGCAGTAGTGAGTGCAATTTTAAGCCAATGTGCTCTTTTTGCTTCTATTCTGACATGTTTACCCACATCATTGAAGACACAATGAAGGTGTCACTTTAATGTGCTATTTGTCTTTCCCACAACACGTTGCCAATAAGAGGCTAGGTTAAGACAAGTGAGAAACATATGAACCATGTCTCCAGGATTTTGTTTGCATCGCCAGCAGACATTAGAGTTGCATAGACCTGCTCTATGTAATGTTACAGGTGTCCAGTACAGTCTGTTAAGAACTTTGAATTGAATAAGTTTGGACCTTGCATCCCTTATTGGTTTTAACATTTGTTTGACTATTGTAATCCATTGATCTTTCTCGAATGTCTGTTGTAATTCAGCTTCCCCACACCCTTTGGAGTCCCAAGTTAACATCTCTGGTGCTCTCAATAAGATAGTTATAAATGTGGCTTACTAAACGTGGCAGCCCACTTAATTTCTTAAATATAGATTACACTGGTGATTCAAGAGTTAGATTTACTCCATGTCCATTAAATTTAGAGAGACAATCTCTTATTTGTAAAAATTTTCAGAGATCTTTGTTATCAAGGTCATATGCTTTCTGCATATCTTGAAACGTCCTTAGGCTTTTGTCCTGGAAGAAAGAGTTTATATTTTCAATACCTTTGGCATGGCCAATAAAACATTGTCCCCCCAATTTTCAAAGTTGGATTATTCCACACCGAAGAGGTAGCCAGTAGGAATGGAGATGTTTCTTCTTTCCTGTGCAGACGTAGCCATACGTTTCTGGTGTGAGTCATAATTGGATTGGATTTAACTATATCATCAGGATATTGTGATAGGTAATCAGAGGCTTTAAATGGAGTGTTTATTTCCCTCTCCAACTTGGTTTATTGTCTTTGTTCAATATAAGAGTTGTTATTTGTGCACTTGTAAATGCTTCCTGGTAGAATAGCATATTTGGTAAACGTAGCCCACCATAATCCATTTTTGTCTGAAGTTTTTTCAGGGTCATTCTAGGTCGCTTGCCCGCCCAAATGAAGTTGCCTATCATTTTGTCAATTGTCTTAAATACCGACGTTGGAATCTGAAGGGGCAATAAATTTAGCAGATAGTTTAGTTTTGGTGTGATAACATCTTTATTGCCTGGACCCTACCCCATAATGAAATCTTCAATTTATCCCAACCTTTCAAGAGGATGCTTATCTTATTTATTACTAGGGTAGAGAGTAAAGCCAGCAGAGAGAGGGGACATGGTCCAGTTTGAGTCTAGAGGAGCAGATCTAAAGGATGAGTCAGCATAACCCACGATAACTTTAACTAAAGAGATGAGTCAGCATAACCCAAGATAACTCTAACTAAAGAGATGAGTCAGCATAACCCAAGATAACT